>CANNZV010000944.1:173004-370438 GCA_947561585.1 Caprella mutica | reverse complement strand
CTTCCGAAAAATTAAGTCTTCTAATAACGAACTTAAGAACTAGAAGTGATAGGGTAAGTTCAGAGTTATTGAACAGCTCTACAATTACGATCATGTAAGGAAAAAAAGTATTACACCATTTTAACTGGATACCAATTAAAATATAGAAATATATATATTTTTTTCTTAGTAAGATCGAAAATATGGAACTGTCCGATTACTTAGAACATACCCTAATAGCAATCACTTGAACAAGCAATGGTTTTTATCCACACTTTAGAAACAAATATTTTCCACATAAAATATCATTAGACAGAAATACAAAACTTAAATTATAAACAAACACATAGAAAACATATACCTACCTGTAGCTTAAGTGAAATAATAAGTGACAAAATACAATATTTTTCTATTGATTTTACTTATAAGAAAATTCACATAGGTATTGGTTAAATCTCACTATAGAACAAAAAAGGAATAAGATACCTAGAGGGCCGTACACACGTAGGGTTTTTTCAGTCTTTCCATATCAGGCTCCTCCTACTTTTTCCACGAGAATATAGAAAAAACGATACAATTGTTATTTATTACTAAAACAAATAATAATTGTATCGTTTTTTTTATATTCTCGTGGAAAAAGTAGGAGGAGCTTAGCAAAAAGTCTGGTGGAAAGACTGAAAAAACTTTAAGTGTGTACGGTCCTTTACAAGTTCGTGCATGGAAGTGTACAGAGTCAACATTATTATTAAAAAATTTTAAGGATCCTAGACACAAATTAATTCAACTCCTAAATAGAGTAAGGCGAAGTTTGAAGAGAGGAATGTAGAGGAAAATACTTACAAATTAATGTAAAGTCGCCATATTCCTAGCTACCCAAAACTGAAGGAACTATGTTTGAGTTACATTATACAATGAAAACATGGATTAAAGACCGAGTGCAACTTTTTTATTCTTTAACGGAATCGTGGTATGTAACATCAATAATAGAATAAAACTATTCAATAGATTTTAAAGTCTAAAATTATATAATTACGCCATCTAGTGGAGAGAACGTAAAGCTCTGCGCGTGCATTTGTGTTGATATTTTAGACCAAATCAATACCAACGCCATCTAGCGGCACAACCGATTATTTATCTACCTCTATAAGCTATAATTACTAAGTGGTTTCAAATTTTCAATATATTCATCTCAATAGATTCTAGAAAGTGTCCATAATTATAGGACGAAGAATAAATATGTTGCACTGGGACTATAACATATTTTATTTACCATCAGGAAAGCATAGGCAACTTCAATCCAAAGGGCCGTTCACACATAGGGTTTTTCAAGCCCATCAGACTTTTTACTAAGCTCCTCCTACTTTTTTCCATAAGATTTTTGAATAATATAAGAAGAAACGATATAATAATTATTAATTTAGTTGGTATCCATGATACCTGCAGGTATCATAGATACCAACTAAAATATATAATTATTATATCGTTTTTTCTTATATTATTCAAAAATCTTATGGAGAAAAGAAGGAGGAGCTTAGCAAAAAGTGTGGTGGAAAGACTGAAAAAACCTTGCGTGTGTACGGCCCACAATCCTGCATAGGATATTGCAAATGAGAACTAAATGAATTTATAAATTGTTACCTAACTCTCTATTCCGAAACAGACCGATTGTGAAAGAAATAGTTATATTAATATACAAATCTATAGATAATTAAACCAGTTACACACTGTGATGTATATAAAAAATAGGCTCTAATTCTAAGAAAATCTTAATGAAAACTTAAAATACGAACATTAGCTACTTAACGTATATTGAAGTTTATTGCACATCAAGAGTAATTTTATGCAAAACATTAACAATTTGAGTATAAAAAAATCAATAATCGTTTAACTTATCATGATAGATAAAAAAAACTAACATTAAATTTAACATCAAGAAAAATCATAGTACAGCTTTTGCGACCAAATACATTGCCGGATAACATAGTTGGAACAAAACAAGATTGCGAAAATCAGATAAACATCTTAAGGATATTTATTGAACATGATTGATATGCAAGAAAAAGAATCTGTTTCAAACATTAATTTGGACTTCATTGTAACGATTGGTGCTTATTTAAGTAGAGAAAAGTTAGATATATGATTTAACAAATGTTTAAACCTCTATTATGATCATTTGTTTCATTATGACAATCAACTAAATATGCAAACATCGGATTAAATATAATCACTTTTTAAAAACTTTCCAATTAACTATTTCAAAACTAAGTAGGTAATAACGAATATTAAAATACTCGTTCCATACAACCCCCTGCTATTTAAACTAAGATTACTAAATAAATTTTAATGGAATATACATGAAAAGGGATAACATCCATCTATAGATCATAGGAGTATAAAAATGTCTCTGCTTAAAATATATATATATATAAAAATCTAAACCTATTCATGGATTGATAACACTATTGCTAATCAACATATATTACAACTACAGGTCCAGCTTTTCACTTACTATAATCGTAATCCAAGTTTTAGAAATTACCGGTGGTTCTATCATGATGAATGCTAACATCCAGTTACTGAGTTAATTAAGTGTTCGAGTCCTGCTGGTGTCTTTAAGTGTTCTGCCCAATACTGCAAAATTCACCCAATACCAACTAGACACTGAATATATATTGTGCAGAGATTGTAATACGAGTAAAATAATAGCTATGACGCAAGACACGATATGAAACAACAGATATCATAAAAACTTAAAACAGTATTGCTTGAGAAATTGCACTTTCTTATTTGCTACAGTAATTAAAATATAGAAAGGTTTAAAGAGTTACAATTGCACAGTTAGCTTAAGAAAAAGTAGACATTGAAAATAGCTACCCATATAAATATTTGCTTAATAAATTTACCCTAATAATATGATCATTTTCCAAGATGACACGGATAAGTTACAATTGGAATACCTATTCAATTTCAACTGTGAAATAAATTTATAGACGAATTCAACAACAGATTTTCAACAAATCATTTTTTCTCCGTTTTGAGCTAGCGATATTGCACAACGTTAGTACCAAAGACAGAATGTCCAAGCGAGACATTGGGAGGGGGTGGCTGATGGTATATGGGGTGCGAGTAGGATTGAGTGGGTTGAGGAGCGAGATTTGCAGGTTGCATATGAGCGGGGTAGGGGACATAGTGATGAGTGTGGGGTGGGGGTAGAGTGGAGGAGGGAAGTGAGACAGGTGGGGGTGCTAAGTTGTAGTGGAGATTAGAAGAGGCTGCATTCACAGACTGGATTGTTGTAATGGGGGAAATGAGTTCTTTGACAAGCTCATCAACAAAGTTAGGAGGAGATTTATCAGTCTTGATGTATTTATTCTGCTGCATTTGGTGATCTACTATGAGAGCAGATCTATCAGTTTTGGGGAATCGAGCACCTGGCTTTTCTTGTACATAATTCAGCGGCTCAAACTTAGTTATCGGCTGTAACTTATTCTCGTTTTCATTCTTTACTTTCTTCATGATCTTCTCAGTGTTGGACTCATCTTTGATACGAATAACGGATCGGATATTCTGTTTCTTGGCTTCCTCGTGCAATTCCTTGTGTCGATTGGCAATGTGTTTGTAACAGTTGCCAATGTCTATGAATCTCTTCTCGCAGAATCTACACAAGTACGGCTTTTCTCCAGTGTGCAAACGCTCGTGAACCAAAACATTGTGTGGAGCTCTGTTTCAGTGGAAAAGATACGAAAGGTAGTAATTAATGGTTAAGATATGATAGGTAGTAATATATATATGAATATATATATAAATTTCAAGAAGATGCAAAATAATATAGCTATAATTATATTGAATAGAATTAAGTTAATTAATTGTATCCAAAAATGCTGCTTGAGAATGCTGAGCTAGCAATTAAAAATAATATTCTTTACCTGAAACTTTTATCACAAAATCGGCAGGGGTAAGGTTTTAGATCTGTGTGACACAATTCATGCTTCAGTTTCTGACAGTTGTTTTTGAATGGCCTGTCACAAACTGAACAGTTATAGGCTCCTTTTAAAATTTTCCTCAACATCTCAGGTTTTTTACCATCCTTGTTATACCTGAAAAAAGAACTTTGATTAAACACATCATAGTTTCCATCAAATGATCTTCAAAAGACATGAAATTGACTTACATGAAATTTTCCAAAGCTTCTTTGTATTCTTTGATGAAGTTAACTTTACCAGAACAAAACTCGTTATATCGGACCTTTATTCTTCTTTGTATGGTCGTGTAACTGACAAAAATTCTCTGAAGCTCATCTTCATTAACGGGTATTCCGCAGATATAATCCACAATGTAATCAGCTTGCTCAGCCTGGTGGCTTTTTGGACGGTTGCGGCGGTAGTTGGCTCTGGTGTTCCCTGTCTCTTCAAACCGCTTAATCCACCGACTAACCGTGCTGGTTGTGGTTTTGAGTCTTCTAGCTATGGCTGTGTGGCGAACTCCTGATTTGTGCATCTCTATAATCTGGTCTCTGATTTTCGGCCGCATTGAAGCGCTAACAAAAGGAAACCTTCAGATATTTTTATGGTGATAAACACAGTTAAATGCTGTCAGAAAAAAGTTAATAGTTCAATACGCTATCTGCCATTTTCAATAATTCAGCAATCTGTATGTTGACGTTAACAAATTTTCCCAGATTCATGTTATCTAATGGGATAAGTTTTTAGATAGTTGACACAATAATAATGGAATACTTGCATATTTCTGCAGAATTGCAAATTGTCTAATCATCAAAAAAATCTATAGCAGAAGATTCTCATAATTTATTGCAAAACATGAATGGAATCAATATAATGATGTGTAAAATATGTGGTTGATTTGGTTTGTTTATAATTATTTGAAAAAAAATATTATATAAATTTAAATATTCACTTATAGAATACAAATGATTAAATAATATTTATATATTATAATAATAAAATAAATTATACTTAATATTTAGCTATATATATTATACATAATTATAAAACTTCATCAATCTGAATCTATTGATTGATTTCAGTTAGTTATCTTTTTGATAACTTTAATACATTTTGATGTTTCTAGTGAATAGAATTCCAATCATGAATTATATTGTTATGGAAAGTAAGAGAGTGAGAAGTGGTAAAATAATAAATTTAATCAATATGTTAATTTTATATCTCACTTTTCACTGCCAAGAGGAAATTCATCTTCCTCCTCTTCAAGCTCTCCTTCAGAAGGCAAAGACTTCTTCATTTTCTTGGCTCTTGGTTTCTTGCGTCTGGTCTTCCTCTTCTTTGGAGGATCTGAGTCGAGGAGTGGGTCCTCATCCAATTCACTTGTGTCCTGCTTAGCACGTTCACTTTCCTCAATAATGCGAAGCAGATCTTCCTTCGTCAACCTCTTCCTCAATTCTGGTGCCATTGTGTTATTGTCTGAAAAATAAATTAAAAACATCACCTTCTATATTCTACTACACTGTGAATTTGTCTGTTGTCATACTTGAACATTTAATATATGATTTTTTCATTATTTTTTTAAAAATACATTTTTTCCCCTTTTTTTATATAAGTTTTTCTTTTACTGTTGATATCATATTAAATTCAATGGGGAAGTACACTAGTCATCTAACAGTAAACAAAAGACCAAGTAAAGAAAATTGTATTTCTCACAAAATAAAATCAGGAGATTTAAAATTTAGGTTGAGTAACTCTCAAGTCAGTTATTTTTGTACTGAATTTCTCTCTGAAATCTTCAAAATTCAGAATCTTCCTTAGCTAAATTAATGGTAACATAGGAGTTGATTCAAAATCTCCAACAGAGACCTGAAATTTTTAAAATATGAGTTCAGATTTGTCTCAAAGAGTATTGGAAAATAATTTCATTAACTGCAGAGATGTTTTTTGGAGGCAATACATCTCATCATCAGATCTTCCCTGTTTGCAGAATATGGGACATTTAAAAAAAAAAAAAATTTGTATGAACAATCCTTGATTACAATTTCCTCCAATTTTCTACTTGAACTTTTCTGTGAAAACAGATAACAAAATAGAGGTTGGAGCAAGTAAATATCCATTATTTTTATTTGGTCAATTTCTGGTCTTTTATTTTTATTTGGTCAAATTTTGGTCCGTTATCTTTACTATGTCAAATTTTGGTATGTTATCTTTACTCGCTTTATTTTTTCTGGTCCGTTATATTTACTTGGTTGAATAGTAATTGGAATTGGAATAATATTATTGAATCATAGATACCATATTTTATTCAAGGATTTAACCCTTTCACTCCTGATGGCATCTTTTCTGATCATTGATCTAAATTAAATGATATAATAAAAGGTCAATTAACTGATCAATGATGTTTTTAGAAATGATATAAACTCTAAAACTGTTCTTAGAAATGATCTAAAGATGTTTTTAGAAATGATCTAATGATGTTTTTAGAAATGATCTAATGATGTTTTTAGAAATGATCTAATGATGTTTTTAGAAATGATCTAAAGATGTTTTTAGAAATGATCTGAAGATGTTTTTAGAAATGATCTAAAGATGTTTTTAGAAATGATCTAATGATGTTTTTAGAAATGATCTAATGATGTTTTTAGAAATGATCTAATGATGTTTTTAGAAATGATCTAAAGATGTTTTTAGAAATGATCTGAAGATGTTTTTAGAAATGATCTAAAGATGTTTTTAGAAATGATCTAAAGATGTTTTTAAAAATAATCTGATGATGTTATTGTTTTTCAATCATTATCTAAAGATGTATTTCAATCTAAAGATGTTTTTAAAAATGATCTAAAGATGTATATCAATCTGAAGATTTTTTTAGAATTTGATATAAGATGTTCTTTTTTAAATTTATGTTTTATAAATGATCAAAAGTCTTTTTAGAAGTGATCTAAAAATGTATTTACTACTATTTAGAAGTGATGATTGTGATCTATGTTTAAGAATCTAAAGATGTTTTTTAGAAGTGATCTTAAGATGTAACAGTATTTCAATCTAAAGATGCTTTTCTTAACATAGTTAATTTCTGGTCCATTACCTTTACTTGCAGCTTGCTCCTAGTCATAGAGATTTTCTGTATATAAGAGAACACTCAACACATTACCAGTTTCTACAGACTGGCCTAGGTACTTATTTAGTTAAATGTTAGTAAATAGCTGCTTCCTAGTTATCACAAACTGGAAAAGTGTTTGTAAATTCATTAAATTGTAGAAATCTCTTTTTTGTTCAATATTATTTTATTTATTTATTAATGTAAATATATGTAGAAATCCAGTCTGCAGAATATAGGACATTTTTAACATTTTCTGTGCGAACAATACTTAATTTCCTCCTATAAAGTATAATTACATGCATTTTACCGAGAACAGAAGCTAAAATGGAGAATTTCTTGGAGAACAGTTTACCAGTTGGCAGTTCCTGCAGTCTGAATAGAAATCAATTCAATTATTCAAAAAGTGTTTGCAGCTAAATTAGATAGGTTTTATGCAATTGAATGCATAAAATAAAATGAATATAATTAAAAGTTATTTGTGTAGAATTAAGATTAGGTACCTATTCCAAATGTCAAATATCTATTAGGATGATAGCCGATACCCCGATAGGTGTTAGAATTAGGTTAAAAAACAGTGGGTTAACAACGTTAAGACATAGAGTTTATTTAAAGAGTAAATATGTTATACAATTAGAAGTCTATGGAGAGATGAGTGGAACTCATCTCTCACTGAGTAATGTTCAAGACAGACTGATTTCAGAAACTACAAGACAGGGTATTTAACCCTCGACGGAAGTGTGATCGACTTTAGACCTTATGTCCGTTTCTCATTAAAAGTAATACATGGTTATTGAAACAATAGGTAATTTAATATAGCTGAGCTAGTCTAACAGGAAGTTAATATTAAATATATAACGAGTGTGTAATACATTTAACTAAAATTTCAACAATAGGATCTAGTATTCTTACTAATCTACCAAACTAGGTATAGTCTCTGCAGTCTGCAGACTAACTAAAGAATAGGTACTCTCCAGTCTCCATGAAGCTCAATAGTTATATCTTTAGAATGAAAACTTAATGTCAAAAATTAAGTAGGTATATATTGAAATAATGGAATTATTTTATAAATTAGTTAGGCTAGGTAATGTCAAATTGAAAATGATTAACTTTGAGATTGCAAACTAAAACTTGAAGTAAGTCAAGTAACAATTCAAGGCTTGACCTAGGTATTACATTGTTAAATAAAATTAACAAATATAGAACTCACCTTTTTATTAAAATTTAAGTTGAATATTAAGTAATATTATTAAGTCTTGGCATTTCTTAAAATCGTTAAAAAACCATCCAGTTACGCTCTCTTCTATTGATAATTTGAAATGCGGAAAATGTGAACACAAAACAGCGTCCAGATTATAATAATTCCCTTTGTATTTCACAACACAAAAGAAAACGAATAATGTCTGTGTCGAAGTTCCAAGTTAGCGAACAGTTCCACACTTTCGATTATAGGTGAAGATAATATATAATAATTACTATTTAACATATTTTTGTATCGGTATAACTGAAGATATCAACCGTGTGTATCATTGATAGTTTGATACCAATTATCCATGTTGGATAATGAAGTTTAAAATATATGATATACACCTTTCCTAATATGATCGAAAATATAGAACAGTTCGATAACTCGGTACTTACCCTAAAATATAGTTTCTTGTTTGTATTTTCCTCTCCATTTTTTTCTGCTAAATATTTTTGAATTTTCATTTTCATTGAATTTT
This sequence comes from Caprella mutica, assembly GCA_947561585.1. NCBI lineage: Eukaryota > Metazoa > Arthropoda > Malacostraca > Amphipoda > Caprellidae > Caprella > Caprella mutica. Next base: position 361,673 of record CANNZV010000944.1, on the reverse strand, counting down.
CCATGTTTTGATAGACATTCGTCTTATTTGATTTCAGACGTTAATGATCAAGAAATATCAAAAGTTCATAGGAATAATGTGGTACCTAGGTATGTAGCAATGCAATAAACTAAAGTTCATATATAACATTAGGCATGTACTACATGTTTTCTATTTTTATGAGTTAAGAGTTAATTATTATAAAGTGCCGTACACAGTACTACACACGCATGTGTGTACGGGTAACATGGACACCAACTAAAATAAATAATAATTATATAGTTTTTCTTATATTCCCGTGGAAAAAGTAGGAGGAGCTTAGCAAAAAGTCTGGTGAAAAGACCTAAAAAACTCTGCGTGTTCACGGCCCCTCAGAATTCAATTTCACGGCACTTTAAACCGGTGCTCTCAGGATACAGTACCCTGTGTGCTCTAAAGATGCTAACCGGGAGTGCCATTTGTACACTTGACATGGATGCATAGAAGTTTCTCAGCAAAGTTATCCGTTTTAAATGGTCGAAATAATATGGATTTTTTTATTGATAAATATATCATGTCATTTAGGGTAAGTTACGAACTACCGAACAGTTTCTATCATACAAGAATTTAATTTTTCCGCATTTTAACTTTTTAATTAATTCTATGATTAAATTATGAAAAAAATTCTTTTGAATTATCGAAAATGTGAAACTGTCCGATAACTCGTAATTTACCCTAAAATAGCTGTTTCGATTCAACTATACTCAACAATATTTAAATTTTTCATAATTAACTAATTAATTAATTTATTAGGGGGTTTAACGTCTGCTTCGGAACCAAAGGCCATATCGCTGACGTCAAAAGGAAATCAAATACAAGGGACTGGAAGAAGCAGTCAGAGAGGAAAGTGGCTCCATGAAAAAAGTCACTTACCACCGTCGGTGACAATGCTCATGGATGCAGAAAAGCTACTCCGTGAATACAGTCACTTACCAAGGAATGTGACGAAACGGGACACAAGCACCGGTGGCTGCACTCACGGATGGAAGAGGAAAATGAAGAGGTGATAGTAAATGAAGCCTACGAGTCTACCTAACACAAAATCTAAGACCTCGTAGTTTAAGAGCATAACTCTAGCGCTATCCTCTAAAACTGCAAGTAGCGTTAAAAAAATGATAAACATGGTATAAATGAAAAAAGACAATCCATAATCCAAATTACAACAGTTCGGGGCCCAAGGGACGCCATCCCAATTCTCTTCCATTCACCACAGACTCATAATTAACTAAAAAGGAAAATCAAACTATAGAATATTTCTTTAAATGCAAAAGAAAAAGTTTAATTAATAAAACAAACTACGGTACTTATATCAGTGACCCATAGATCACTTTATCTGAAACTAATGATATACAGAGAAAAGGATTACTGATCTATGCAATCCAAAACAATCATTTGATTTGAATTGACACTGAGTATGATACATCAAAATGTTAAAAGAATTAATTGAATTCAATAATACAGAGTTAATTGAAACAGAAATTTTGAATTCATATGAATATGAATAGAAATATTAAAAAAAAAGTTTCATGAGAAGGTAGATCTAACTTCAGAAGTTGACGACACAACGAACTGATTGGTATTTAGAGTCAGTGGAAATTATTTTGAAAGAGTGTGATAGAACGAGAGTTTCAAATTAATTCTAAATTAAATAATTGAACCTATATAGCAAATTAAAAATTATGTTTTTGAGAATGAGTGAGAACTAAAAAAGAAAGTTGTGACCTCAGAATGTTATCTGAAAATAAATTCCATAAAACAAAATGCAAGGGAAAATAGCTAGCACGGATGGAAGAGGAAAATGAAGAGGAAATGAGTCTACCTAACACAAAATCTAAGACCTCGTAGTTTAAGAGCATAATCCTAGCGCTATCCTCTAAAACTGCAAGTAGCGTTAAAAAATTATAAACACGAAGAATAGACAATACATAATACAAATTACAACAGTTCGGGGCGCAAGGGACGCCACCCCTTTAGACGGCTTCCGGATTGAACCCCTGGGGGGAGGGGAGGGGCAAAAACGGTAAAAACAAAAAGAGACAATCCAAATTACAACAGTTGGGGGCCCCAAACGGTGTCAACCCCATCTGGATAGAGTCCATTTTCCCTAGCTTCTAATAAATAATGCAGTCAGACACTATAATAGTTCTTAGGTACTAACTATGTACAGGTAATTTCACTATGGTAAGACAGAAAATACTGGTACTTTAAGTATAGAGGATATCATCTCAACAGTTGAGAGCTGCGTCAAGATACATATTGCCGGACAGTTCAACATTTACGATAATTTCAGAAAAAAGGACATTTACAAATTAATTTTGTACCGATTTACAAATAGTTGCAGGTATCATGGATACCAATTAAATAGAAAAGAGAGTTAGTTAAGATGTTGCAGGATCTAATTTCTTTTCCAATATGATCGAAAATGTGTAGCATTCCGATAACTCCTAACTTACCCTACCTAATGATGGCTTTGAAATCATGTCCTTATTGTATAATATTTACATATGGGATATTGAGAAGAATCTATGAACTGAAGGAAATGAAACTGTACCTTATATATCAGACGAAATAAATTAATACAAAGTTTTAAAATTACCATAGCCCAGGTAACAATGTTAGTGGGACAACTTTGCTACAATATTGGGACAATGTTGTAACAATATTGGGACAATGTTGTAACAATATTGGGACAATGTTGTAACAATATTGGGACAATGTTGTAACAATGTTGTAACAATATTGGGACAATGTTGTAACAATATTGGGACAATGTTGTAACAATATTGGGACAATGTTGTAACAATATTGGGACAATGTTGTAACAATATTGGGACAATGTTGTAACAATATTGGGACAATATTGGGACAATGTTCTAACAATATTGGGACAATGTTCTAACAATATTGGGACAGTGTTCTAACAATATTAAGGCAATATTGTCCAGACAAGCTTTGTTACCTGGGAGGTGGACAATAAAAATCTACAATTTTGAACCTAGTTCTTTTTACATTATAATATAAAATTAATTAGCTACAACTTAAAATATTATAATAATAATTGGCTTCTTGTTAAATAAATACGAGGGACTTTAACGATGAAGTCAAATGAAAAAATAGGCTCTTTTCATGAACCAGGTTATTTTACTTTCACATCGTGACTAAGTGCATGGATGCAGAAAAGCTACTCCATTGTAAAACTTCTGACAATTTGAATTGCAAGTTATAAAAGTAAGGAAACCAATTAATTAAATAAAGAAATAAATATAAATAACAGCTAAATAATTTTAGTCGGGGTTTAACGTCTGCTTCGGAACCAACAGCCATATCGCTGACTTCAAAAGAAAATTAAATACAAGGGACTGCAAGGAGCAGTCAGAAAGGAAAGTGGCTACATAAAAAAACTATATTAAATTGAATAAAAAACAAAAAATTGAGTAGCACAAAAACATTAGCCAATTGATTGTCAAATGTTTGACAAAAGAGTGAATTCTTCATAGAAAATTCTTAAAAATCATATTGATAAAATTAATTAATGTTCACCTTCACAAATGACATTGAAACGAAGTGGGTGAAACACGTCCACGTAAAGAAATCGTTTGTTAAAAAAGGCGGGTTTTACTTCGGTCAAAATAGTAACAACAAAAAGGAAGGAGCGAGAGAGTTCTAAAATCGGTTACATGTTTAAATATTATAGTTACTTTCTATTTACAAATAGTCTAAAATATCTACAAAATAGCACACCAGAAAATACTTTACTGTTGTTAGAAAATCAGAGTAACTATCCCTTAATGTTTAAAGTAATTTATAGACTTAATATGATTAATGAGGATGCTTCTACATTTATTGAACATAATTATCTAGAAACTATTACAGAACATAATGATAATAACTAAAGACTAATAATCTTAGCTTTTAAGGTCTCAACTTAACAAATAATTAGCTTCAGGAAGCTTTCAGCTAACCAGATCTGAAAAGAGTTTCTTCACTGAAATTCTCCAATGATTTCAGTAGTATTTTCTCAAGCTTCTAGCTTTTATCTATGATACAACAATTTTACCCTGTATCCATGATACGAAAAATTATACTCGCATCCCCAATTCGATTTCAGAGCAATGAATCCTGGATACAAATAATTACATAGCTGGCATGGACGTCTTATTTAGGAAATTTATTAGATTTAGTATTTTTTTTTATATACCAATTCATAATTTCCATGACATTTACGCAAAAGAAAATAAGTATTGTAAAGAAGTAATGAGTGCACCTACGTAAAAGCGAAGACTACCTCAAACATTGTATCCAAAGACTGAATGTGATATGATATGCTGTTGGTGAGGCATGTGAGAGGGGTGAGAGGTGGGTGGGGGTTGAATATGAGAGGGGGGTGGTTGAATATGAGAGGGGGGTGGTTGCATATGGTGTAGACTAGGTTGCATATGAGAGGGAGGGGGAGGGGCATGCTGCATAAGAGGAGGCGGGGACTGGATGTGGGAAGGGGGCGGGCTTTGCATGTGGTGGGCGGGGTTTTGCATGTGTGACAACTGTTGTTGCATGTGGGTGGTGGCATGGGACGGCATGTAGTAATTGGAGACTGTGGGAATGCTGTACGAACCAGTGAGCTCATGAACGAGTTGATCGAAGCTGTTTGAAGGGTTCTCGCTCTTTGTCGAGGGGGCCGTTGTTACACCAGTTACGACAGACAGATCCTTCTCTTGCTTGCTAAGAATCAGGGGCTGATGTAGGTGATGTTGTTGAAGTTGTTGTTGTTGTTGAGGATGTAGTATTTGATGTTGTATTTGTGGTTGAGGTTGTAGTTGGACATGCTGCTGTAATTGTTGTTGTTTTGCGGCGTTTTGTTGTTTGATGACATTTGCAATGTGGGGCTTCACCATCGACTCTGTGAGTTTGGTTAGGATGTCAGAGGTGGAGGAGCTGTTATTTTCTTTGTGGATGATCACAGATTTTTCTTTATTTATCTTGGCCTGCTCGTGTAGAGATTTGTGAATACGGCCGATGTGCTTGTAGCAGTTGCCTATGTCGATGAACCTTTTCTCACACCATCGGCATTGGTATGGCCTTTCTCCGGTATGTTGGCGCTCATGAACCCTCAAATTGTTTGGAGTTCTGTGAAAGAATACACAATGGTCAATAAGCCTTTTAGTAAAACCTAAAATATAACATTATATGGTTTCTGGCACACCAACTAGATAATTTCAGTAAAAACAAATTACATATTGCTAGCTAGTATTATATTATTATAATTTTAACATTGTGTTACTTTATAATATATAAATTATTAGATTTTAAGCAGATGATCTAGCTAGCTAATGAGCAAAGCAGGCATTAGCTACCATGAGTCACGAAACATAAATAAGAAATTTTAAAGATACTAGTGGTTCATATAAGATAATAAAAGCTCAAAAGTCAAAATAAACTAGGAGCAAGTAAAAATGACGGACCAGGGTCCATTAACTATACTAGGTTAATTTCTGGACCGTTAACTATACTAGGTTAATTTCTGGTCCGTTAACTATACTTGGTTAATTTCTGGTCCGTTATGTTTACTAGCTTCAATTCTGGTCCGTTAACTTTAATTGGTTAAATTATTAATATTTGACCAATAATTGGGATAAGGATATAATTTGGGAATCATAGATACCACATTAAAGGATTTAAGCAGAAGTTTTTTCCATTTTTCAAAATGGATCACATTTTTTCTATCAATTCTTCCAATTAATAAAATATACAAAATTAATTTATAATCATTAATATTATCATTTATAAGGTTGAATTTTTATGAAATACTAAAGCAAATATTTTTTAAAACTAAAATAAAGTTTTCTGGTCCGTTATCTTTACTAGCTTCATTTCTGGTCCGTTAACTTCACTTGGTCCGTTTCTGGTCCGTCATCTTTATTTGCTCCATAAACTATAATGTTGGTATACAAAACAGCACAAACTTTCAGTGTTAATTGTTTTTTCCCCACTCTTCAAAAGCATGATATCTCACCTGAATTTTTTCTCGCAGAAATGGCAGCTGTAGAGTTTAACATCCGTGTGTGTGAGTTCGTGCTTCATGCGCTCCGTTTTGGTGCGCAGGGACTTGCTGCAAATGGTGCACTTGTGCTCCTTGCGCACTATGATGCTCTGCAGCAGATGATCCGTAACTCCACTTTTGTTGTAGCTGAGGGAATGGAGAAAGAATGGTAGTTAGGTATCAGAAACTTCAAAATTCAAATGCAATTAGAGTAGATATCCAGTTAAGAAAGCTTCCAGTTAAAGAAAATATCCAGACAATTTATCCAGTTAAAGAAAAATATCCAGAAAAAAATATAATAAAACATTTTCATTAATGTGCCTAATTCAATGTTCGACTGGGATAAGTACTTAGAAGCAAATTGAAATTTATATGACTTTGGTGTCTTTAAAGTTTCACACCATAGCTAATGAATCTGTGAATGGAACTATATGAAGCTAACTCTATACCAATAACTTGCTACATTTTGGTCATTAAGCATTTAACTAGAGACTTCTAATACTTACATGAAGTCCTCAACATTCTCTTTATGCTCTGGAGAAAAATATTCCCCGGCCTTAACTTTCTCATCGTATTTATTTTTGACAATGCGCCGCAATGTTGCGTAACAGACTCTGACTTTGAGCAGTTCGTTCTGATCGACAGGCAGGCCACAGAGGTAGTCGAATATCATGCTAACGTGCTCAGGTTTGGTGGAGTTCTTACGACCATTGGGAGGGTTCTTGTAAAAGGTTGGGAAAGTTCCACTGCTGGAATACCTCTTAATCCACCTGAGAAATAAATTTAAAAGTATGCGTAAATGATAATTGAACATTTCCACTGCGTAGGGTTGTTACAATATGCTTTTTAATTCATAATCTTAAGAAAATCACAGACGGAATGACATGGTATCGAATACGCTGGTGTAGAACCATATCATACTCTCTAATTCTCTCAGTCTGTAATATTTTCAGGATCGATGATTTTAGAAGCAAATTGTCAAAACCCTAGTGATATCCCGAGACGAAAAGAAATGGTGTAGAACGGTTTGATACGGTTTAATTCTCTCTGTTTATACTGTTTTCAAATCATATTATCAAAACCCTAGTTATTCTGCACACCTAGATACAGTGTCGTGAGTGATGCAAAGTCTTCTTGCTATGCCGCGGTTAGAGAATCCTTCCTCGTGTAACTCTATGATCTGCTGCCGGATGATGTGACGCACCTCTTCCGGAATCCTCTTTTGCTTGCTGTACAGAGGGGGAGGGGGGGGGAGGTTATTTTAATGAAATTACCTTGAAAATAACATGAATTAACAGATGTAGAATGGTAATCAAATTATTTTATTAAATTTCAGGAAAATAACATGTATTGACCAAATCATTATGAAAAGAATATGAATTAATCATGAGAAGAATATGAATTGACCAAATTACCATAAGAATAAGAACTGACCAAATTACCATGAGAAGAATAAGAATTGACCAAATTAAGATGGAGAATTGTACTAGTTAGCTGTTGAAATTAATTTGCTTATAAAGTTTATAAGAATCTGAAAGTGAATTAGATTAGTATTAGTATGCTATCAGCAATTTTGATGCAATCATGGAGTAAATAAGTTCTCATTAGAGTTGTGACAATATGCTTTTAAGATCATAGATCTTAAAAATATCACAGACGAAATGAAATCGGATACTATATAGCGCTGGTGTAGAACCATTAAATACTCTTTAATTCTCTCCGTCTGTAATTATTTTATAGATCTATGATTTTAAAAGCATACTGTCACAACCCTACTGTAGTTTATTTTATCATTTAACTTCAGTATTTACGATACCATTAGTCATCATTTGACTTTTTTAATGAGTAGCTACATGACTACTCACGAAGGAGATCCATCAGACAAGGGGTTGACACCATCATTGCAAGTAGTTACTTCATATTTGGGCTGTTTGGCCTTCCTCAGTCGGACAGGCTTGTTTGGATCCCTGAGAAAAGAGAAAATAATATGACACTGCAGCTTAATATTTATAGGAGATAGTCATTGTGAAGGCAATTAGAAAGTAATTATACAATATGAAAGAAATTAAGTTTATTGGTAATATTAACAATTACAAATAAATTTTCACCGACAACAGGAGGATATTGATTATCTTTCTCCCTTGCAATTAGTTTTATAATATATACCTCTGATCACAATTTAAGTAGTAAAAGTGAAACATGTTAGGTAAATTTTTCCTAATAAACATAGGCTGTAATTTCACAGTTTTCCCTAAACTTAAGAGTATATGCAAAAAAAAAACAATAGTTATCTTGAATGTTTTAATTTTCTTCCTCACCTATGAATGATAACACTCTTGACTTTGTGTCTCTTTCCCTCTTCATGCAACTCCTTGTGTCTTCTGGCGATGTGTTTGTAACAGTTGCCAATGTCCATGAAGCGCTCATCGCAAAACCTGCACTGGTAAGGCTTTTCACCCGTGTGCTGCCGTTCATGAACCTTCAGATTGCTGGCGGTTCTGTGAAAAAATGCGGAAGTACATATCAATGAAGTGGCTTTTTAGGTGAATACATTCTAGCAGATAATGGAGATATATTTTGAAGAATGTGTAGTTACTTTTTTTACCAAATGAATAAAAGTTTCCAATACCTAGTTTTGTTTGAATATGCTAAGAAAACAGTTTAAGTATTTTTAATAACTTAGTTACTGATAGAGGTTATTATATATATTAATCTGTGATTTTGCTTCATTTTCAGTTACCAAACCAATTCAAGTTTAAAATGTTTTGTTGAAAGACAAACATCCTATCTACTGATTGAGGGTATTGCATATATTTAGCTGATTATACATCATAAAAGATATTGACACTGATCATTACCTGAATTTCTTATCACAGTATTTACACTCATGAGGTTTCTGGTCGGTGTGAATGAGTTCGTGCTTTCTCCTGATGACATCTTTCTTGAAAGGTTTGTTGCAGATGGTGCAGTAGAAACATTCTCCCGTCTGTTTGATGATGGATTGGATGATTGGGTCCGTGACTCCACTCTTGTTAAAACTGAGTGAATTGTTCAAATATTATTAACAAGCAAAACATATTTCTCATTAAAAACTCATTTCTCATTAAAATATATCCAAATACTAAAGAAATGATATGAGATATTGATTGAAGGTTGCATTAACATTTTCAGTTAAAGGGGCAGTTCAGTCAATTTTTGTTTTCATAATATTAATGTTGAACGATCACTTAGTATGAATAATGCATTCTTGTAGAATTAAACGGTTGAAATAAATATAATAAGCAATATATATCATATTTTATAAAATCGATTTAGTTCCTGCGTCCTCATACAGATGGCGCCACCACTCTGTACTATTTGTTTAAATTTAACAGCTGATAACATGTAAAACATTTTTCTATCAACAGTATTAACAGGTAATTTATGAAGAGATGGTTTTCTTTTCAAAACTAAATCTAATTGTCTTGAAGGACAGTTTTCAATTTCACAAATTCTTTTCACCATTTTCAAACATATAATGACAGATTCAAGATTCAAGTCTGGGACTGGTTATCATTTTGTTTACGTATTACAATGATTAGTTCGTCGGTCCATCACAGTCCACAGATGGCGCCACTAATTCACAATATACTTTTTATATAAGCATTTCTAAAATCAACGAATATTTTAATGTTACATAAATAAATATACTAAGTCGATTTAGGACCAATTTGGCGATAGTTTGATTTTGACTGAACTGCCCCTTTAAATAGAAATCATTTTTCAAGTAGCTAACACTGTAATAAAGTCTTCTTTATTATTCCAATGTAATTTGATTAAGGTTCTAGGAATTTTGCCGTTTGGATTTTTGACTGGCGGAAATTTCCCCGTGGATTATATATTTCTATAGGTTTACATTGGTAAGTTAAAAGTTTAAAATGTGAGATGCAATTTACATAAATATAAATAGTTTTAATTTAACTTTATCATATTGTATTATAACAAGTTTTATTTAACTAATATTGAATAGCCACGGAAATTAAAATTAAATGAATGTTGAATTTACTTAAGATAATTACTGAACAATCGATCATACATATACATATATTCTAACATTCTTGTAGAATTCACTTATCACCGTAATTGAAAAAAGTAAGGTTAACCTAACCAACAATAATTCAACATTTTCAATAATTTAAGCAACAAACTATAAAATCCTTACAATTTAACAGTTATTATGAATGGTATTATGCGACTTGAAAAAGTAAGATGAAGATTCATTCAATAGTAATCAGTCGGTTCCTGAATTTGCTCCATTACAGCTATTGTCTTATCCCTTTCACAATGGCGTCGATAATATTAAGTTCTCGTGGAAGAGATATCATTTTTTTTTCAAATTCTATTAATCTTAATGTAAGATTGAAAAATATGAAATCCTTAATGAAATCATTGAACATATTAATGAACATTTAGTCATATCTCATCACGAAGTACTGCCACTGTACAGGTGAAAAAAGATGTAAGTTAATTACAAACAACAGTTAAGAATACTAAATTATAGTATTTTAAAAACAGCAAACCACACAGTATTATTTTAAACTAAAATACTGTCAAAATATATAATAGTCAAATTTATAAGATGTTCTGTAATTATTTTAAGTAAAATTATATTCATTTTATTTTCAATTTCGTGGCAATTTTACATTGGTTAAATAAAACTTGTTATAGTACAATATGTTAAAATTACATTAAAATGTTTTATATCTATGTAGCTAAGTTGCATCTCACATTTTAAACCTCTAAATTACAATCTACCAATTTAAAGCTATAAATATATAATCCACGGGGAAAATTTCGCAAGGCAAAAATCCGCCTGGCAATATTCCGCCGGGCAAAATTCCTGTCACTGATGATTAACATTATCGATAAAAGTATAAGCAGTGACAACACAAGAGTGCTACCAAAATTATTTAACTTTCCTGCTGATAAACTTACAGAGGTGCATAAGGTAAGAGAGTTACATTATTGGTTACCTAATAAATAATATTGACTATCTCTGACAATACTTACATGAAGTCTTCCACATTTGATTTCTGATCATTGGGAAAGAACGCTCCAGCCATGCACATTTGCTCGTATCTGTTCTTGATGATTCGCCTTAGAGTGGCGTAGTGTATTGATATTTTCAGCAGTTCAGTTCTGTCGACTGGCAAACCGCAAATGTAATCAAAGATGAGATCCACGTGTTCCTTCTTTGTGCTGATTCTTTTGCTCCCGGATTTGCAAGGACTCTTGTAATGACTTTGAAGAGAAGAGGAACCGTGTGTCTCGTATCGCTTCACCCACCTACGCACCGTGTCTCTCGTTATTCCCAACTCCCAAGCCACGTCACCCACTGTCCAACCCTGGCCGTATAACTTGATAATTTGTTTCCTGAGTTTCACCCGCATCTCGTGAGGCAGCTTCATTTTTCTGACAAAAGAAACAAGAGTATTAATTTTACTCCAAAATACAGTGAGTATTAGATATAATATAATTAAATTATAGGTATAGCTACAAGAAATTAGATAGCTATGCAGATAGTTATAGAATTTGAATATAGAAGGCTTGAAACTAATTCAAAATATAATGTAAATATTTATAAATGAAACAGGCAAATATTCAATAAGAAAATCATTATTTTTTGATTAAATTACAATCGAGAAGAGGAATAGTGCAGTTTTACAGTCACAAGGAAAATATTTAATTCCAAGAAAATTATCAATGATTCCATGAGTTAGCTTTTCTAGTGGTGGTAGCTATCAATAATGTAGTTCTACTCTAGAAATACTGTAGCAAAATAAAAAAGAATTTACAGGTTTTTGACAACTAAAACCATATAGGTATTAATTGCACTTTAAAGCTATGGACCTTCAATATAATAGCTTATTGTGAATTTAAAAAAAAAATAGCTATTAGATATAGATAATTCAAAATTTTGAATAAATTATGATGCCCTAGTTTTATTAGTAAGAGATGAACATATTTCTTAATACTTCAAGTGGTTAAGAAATGCAACTTCGAACTTACTTTTTCTTGAGCGTGGCAATCATCGATTTGAATCCTGGTCGTAATTTTGTTTTTCTTCTGTTTCTCATGGCACCATCAACATTTTCTTTTGTATCTTCACTCTCAGCTTCATCTTTGTCTTTAGTCTCTAACGGATCTAGAAGAGGTTCTTCATATTCTGCCTTTCCAACAACAGACATGGCATCCGCTTCATTCTGCAGAACATAAGCATCTTCATTAACAAAGAGAGTCTGATCTTTCTGCTCTAGCATGGATTCGTGAATTTTGGGAGGTTCATCTTGCTCAATTTGTTGTTGTTGAGGTTGTTGTTGTTGTTCAATTTGTTGCTGTTGAGGTTGTTGTTGCTGCTGCTGCTGCTCTTCATGAATTGGTTCCTTTAACTCAGGTACCGGTTTATAAAACTCTGTTCGCAAGAGATTAGGCGACATTATAATATTATTTAAGGGACCTTAAAAGTAAAAACTAGCAAATCTTTTTAAAGTTTTTGGAACTATTCTCATTTCATGAAGATATAAATTGTTTTGAATGAATTAACTTAATCTGATGTTACTTATTTATAAAGTAAAATACAATTCACAGCCTATCTTTGATCACAGTTTACAGAATATAATTAAATAGAACTGTGTAGATAAGAGATTTATATATTTAAGCAAAGTAGAAGATCAACTTAGTAACTTACCTTGAGTTTCTTCATTTTTAGTAGTTGGTTGATATGTCAGATTCCAAGGGAAAAGATTTTGTGAATGATAATTCATGGTTTTTAATATAAATTTAAATATATCTACTATATATCCATTTAAAAATCATACCTGAATGGAGATGAAAGAAAGATTATAAAGTATCAGAAAGATGCACTTAACAAATCAAACACACAACTAAATTTGTCAAGATACACTTAACAAATCAAACACACAACTAAATTTGTCAAGATACACTAAACAAATCAAACACACAACAAAATTTGTCAAGATGCACTTAACAAATCAAACACACAACTAAATTTGTCAAGATGCACTAAACAAATCAAACACACAACTAAATTTGTCAAGATGCACTAAACAAATCAAACACACAACTAAATTTGTCAAGATACACTAAACAAATCAAACACACAACAAAATTTGTCAAGATGCACTTAACAAATCAAACACACAACTAAATTTGTCAAGATGCACTTAACAAAACAAACACACAACTAAATTTGTCAAGATGCACTTAACAAATCAAACACACAACTAAATTTGTCAAGATACACTTAACAAATCAAACACACAACTAAATTTGTCAAGATGCACTTAACAAATCAAACACACAACTAAATTTGTCAAGATGCACTAAACAAATCAAACACACAACTAAATTTGTCAAGATACTCTAAACAAATCAAACACACAACTAAATTTGTCAAGATGCACTTAACAAATCAAACACACAACTAAATTCGTCAAGATGCACTTAACAAAACAAACACACAACTAAATTTGTCAAGATGCACTAAACAAATCAAACACACAACTAAATTTGTCAAGATACACTAAACAAATCAAACACACAACAAAATTTGTCAAGATGCACTTAACAAAACAAACACACAACTAAATTTGTCAAGATGCACTTAACAAATCAAACACACAACTAAATTTGTCAAGATGCACTTAACAAATCAAACACACAACTAAATTTGTCAAGATGCACTTAACAAATCAAACATACAACTAAATTTGTCAAGATACACTAAACAAATCAAACACACAACTAAATTTGTCAAGATGCACTTAACAAATCAAACACACAACTAAATTTGTCAAGATACACTAAACAAATCAAACACACAACTAAATTTGTCAAGATGCACCTAACAAATCGAACACAAAATTAAATTTGTCAAGGACAAGATACACAGTACACTTAAACTGTTAAACACACAAGTCACAACCAGTTTCTGGAATGTGATTTCTGATTTGTGGGTTCCCAGTGGGCAGTGGCAGTCTGCAGAATATTGGCATTCTTAATTAACATCTGTTATCAAATTTTATTTCTATCAATTTATGCAAACAATCCCTTATTTTCTTCTATACCTAATCTAGCTTAGGCTAGCTATAATCTATTTACATGCAATTTATGATTTTAGTAAAAAAAAAGTCAAATGGAAGATTTTTGACCAAGACCAAGTACCTAGGTCTAACTTGTGAATTAACCAGTTTATCATCACATCATTATGCAGTAACCCATGTTATCATTGTTATGATGTTATCCAGAATTTCCTGTCTGCAAAATATGGCCAGACTGCATTACATGATTACTGCAGGAAGTGGTTAAGTCACTGAGGTGTAAGTGTTCTCCAAGAAATCCTCCATTTTGGCTTCTGTTCTCAGATTAGTGAAATACATGTAAATATATTATATAGGACTAGGAGGAAATTAAGGATTGTTTGCAAATAAAATGTTATATTTCAATAATTTATTATACTTCAAATTTTCATAGAATGTCTTCAACAAACAAATTGGACAAATATGCTAATTGGCTTACATTCCAATGATTTCATTGATTTAAATTTAAAAAGGTCAAATCATCAAAAATGGTCTCTAGTGGCCAGTCTGCAGAACATGGGACATTTTTAACATTTTCTGTGCAAACAATCCTTAATTTCCTCCTATATTTACATGTATTTTACTGAGAATAGAAGCCAGAATAGAGGATTTCTTGGAGAACAGTTTACCAGTTCCTGCAGTCTGGTCTAGTGGGCTAAGAGGCCAAGGACAAGGGGCTTTAATAATAATTTTGAATTAATCTATATAAATTATAATATTATATAATGTTAACTATAGTCGATAGTCTGTTCCCAATCCCATAATCCCGGTCTACGGTCTACCGTCTGCAGAACATGGGACATTTTTAACATTTTCTGTGCGAACAATCCTTAATTTCTTCCTAGGCTATATAATCTGACCTATATTTATATGTATTTTACTGAGAACAGAAGACAAAATAGAGGATTTCTTGGAGAACAGTTTACCAGTTCCTGCAGTCTGGCCATAATCCCATGTTAATTTTGGCATGAAATCTTCAAAAATTAGCTTGGCTTACAAAATACATAACTGAAATTCAAATTTGGTGAAATTTTGGCTCAAGCCCAAAGATTGGCTTAAATTTCCAGGCTGCTAGCCTCTTCCAAAAGGCCAGAGCAGTCTGCCGTCTGGGACAGTGACACAGAGCCAGACTGCAGGAACTGGTAAACTGTTCTCCAAGAAATCCTCTATTTTGGCTTCTGTTCTCAGTAAAATACCCAAGTAAAATAGTATGTCTCATAAACTCATCATTTGTCTCTCCAGCTCTCTCCAAAATTCAACAAATTCTCTCCAAAATGATAAAATTTTCATAAATTCTCTCCAAAATAACATTGTAGCATAGGAGAAAAATAGAAAAAACTCGCCATTTGCACTTGAAGGGCTCAAAATAACTGTCACAAACTCGCCATTAAAATGGCGAGTTTGGACATGCTTTATTCTCAACTTTTCCAGAATAGCTACACTACGGCCAGTCTGAAAAGTAGGTATCCTCAGACGGTCAGACCCAGGATTTTTTAGAGATTAGGATTTATGATTTAAGCGCAGCAAATAACTTGGGAACATAGGAATTAAATAGGACTTGGGCGCAAGATTAATCCACAAATCCTGCTCTACTTCTCAGACTGGCACTACGCCAGTCTGCAGAATATGGAACATTTTTCCAAGACTCTCTGTGGGAGTTTTTGATTGAATTTCAGAAATTGGAGATCTCTGCAGTCTGCAGGAGATCTTGAATTAATTCCTATGCTACCATTAATTTAGCTGCTGGAGATTTTGAATTAATTCCTATTTCCTATGTTACCATTAATTTTGCTGCGGGAGATTCTGAATCTGCCCAGTCTGCAGAATGTGTCTCTTCTCCCGCAGAAATTTTAATTTGAGAGACAGTTACTCTCTGACTCTCGGTTGCAGATTCAGAATCTCCCGCAGCTAAATTAATGGTAACATAGGAATTAATTCAAAATCTCCCGCAGCTAAATTAATGTTAACATAGGAATTAATTCAAGATCTCCTGCAGAGATCTCAAGTTTCTAAAATTCAATCAAAAACTCCCGCAGAGAGTCTTTGAAAAATGTTCCATATTCTGCAGACTGGGAATCTTCAATCTGCTACTGAGAGTCATGAGAAACTGTCTCTCAAATTAAAATCTCTGCGGGAGAAGACACATTCTGCAGACTGGGCACTACGGTCACTACCTACCTAGATAGATTAGCAATTTAGCTGTAAAAAAAAGATACCTAATATAAATATATATTAAATAATAAATTAGACAGACAATTAGGCATATTGAACAAACTAAGTAACTTTGGTAACACTAGTATTAAATCAATAACAATTTAGTCAATGAATGATACCCTACTAGATAGGTAGTAGGTTTGGTGAGTAATGAGCTTTACATCGATAGTTCTAACTCCACTAAACTATCATTAAATGGCGTCTGATTTCAATAAAAAAAATTATAAACCATTTATTAATTAACAAGAGTCACAGAGCACTTGAGAAACCAAAAAAGAATTTTACATACACAGAAAGTAAAGACTTACAGTCAGATAAAATTGCAACACAACTAACATTGGTACAAATAATGTGAAAATAACAGTCATTTCCTCAAAAACACGCCATGAAATGGGCACTTTCGCCAGATTGTGACTTCTAAAACACGGATCATGTATTTTCAAAACTAGGCTTTCTGTATAATCATTAGAAAACAAAGCCATTTTGTTATATCAATTATAACTAAAAGATATAAATTGATATATTCAAAGGCATATATAGTTTGCAATTCAATATAATATTGACTGTTTGTCAATTTCCATCTCCAATGTTATGTAGATAGACTTTAAAAAATCCTTTAAATCAAGACAACACTATAATTTCAATAATGAATTTGGATCTTTCCCATTTGACGACCCCAACCAAATTTAGTTCAAATTATTTTTCTATATGTATTTTTGTCTATAAAATCCGAAAATCGAAACCGTTTTTTGTAGAAACTAATAGCTTTTGAGATATGAGGGTTTAAAGTCATTTATTTCATACGTATTACTGAAGGATTGGAAACTTTAAAGGTCCTCTCCAGTTTTCGGGAAAAAAAAGAGTTTATTACATAATATTATAGAACTAAGGTCTACGATCATCATTCCTCAAACTGCATACAATTCGGTTCAGTATATATTTTATTATTTGCTTTCAAAGTTTTTTAATACTCTGTGAGCAACAATTGAGCGAATCTCCAACCTGACGCTGAGAAAGAAGATTGTACACTCTTTGTTTTGATTTAAAATTTAGATTTTTAAACAAACAACGCGTTTTTGGCATTCTTATAAGATATTAATTGTTTCTAAAAGTATATAAACGTTTCAACAATAAGTTTATCCAAATTTAAACCTTTAAAGGTCCTCTCCAGGCTCCGGGAAAATAATGAGTTTATAACATAATATTATAGAACTAAGGTCTACGATCATTGTTTTGCAAATTGCATACAATTCGGTTCAATATATATTTTATTATTTGTTTTTAAAGTTTTTCAATACTCTGTGAGCAACAATTGAGCGAATCACTAATCTGATGCTCAAGAAGAAGATTGTACACTCTTTGTTTTGATTACAAATTTGAATTTTATAAACAAACCATGCGTTTTCGGCCTTTATTTAAATTATCTTAGATATTAATTGTTTCCTAAAGTATATAAACGTTTTTATTATAAGTTCATTCAATTGCATACCTTTACACGAATATAAAAATGGATTTATTAAACCTAATACCTAGTTGACAATCAAAACAAATGGTGTACATTCTATTTCTTCAGGCTGAAAATTTCTTAAATTAGTAAGTCGGAATTAAAATAGGTTTTGTAGAGTTTTGATTTTAAAAATCTTTAAAAGCATATAAAATTAAAAATACGCAACCAACTTCGATGCAGTTTGCAGCAAACTGATAAGGAACATTCGCCTTGTTAAATAAGGCAATAAAAATATTCGCTTGGAGAGGACCTTTAAACGAATAATAAATAGATTTATTAAACCTAATACCTAGTTGAGAATCAAAACAATTGGTGAACGTTCTTCTTCTTCAGACTGAAAATTAGAAAGTCGGAAGTAAAGTAGGTTTTGTAGAGTTTGGATTATAAAAAACTTTAAAAGCATATAAAATTAAATATATGCTATCAAACTTTATTGGGTTTGTAATAAAATGATAAGAAACATTAGCATCGTTGATTTAAGCCATAAAAAAATTTGCTTGGAGGGGACCTTTAAAAAAAACTCGTGTTTTCACTCTTTTTGGCCAATTTGGTACGCTAGTTTGTTGTACTGCACACTTCATGGTTGTTTAATGACCTGGCAGGGGGGGGGGTATGGGGGGCAGCATGCCACTCATTATACATATATCAGCATTGAAGTAATAAATTGAAAATATCACGGAAACTGGAAATATATTCGATATATGTATTTCGGGGAGCGTGTCACCCCCCATTGAGTAATTTCAATGAAAACACGAGTTTTTTCAAAGTTCTCAATTCTTCAGCAATACATAAGCAATAAATAACCCTGATAATATTGTACTATCGGCCCACCGTCGGTAAACGTTGGCAAAGTAAAGGCACGATCGGGCATTGGCACGCCAATGCTATTGCACACTGGGCCAATGTATGGTAAACGACATTGGGCCAACGGTTGCCAAACAGCACTGGCCCAATCCCTATAAACAACGTATATCGATTCGATTTCTTTTCGATTGCTGGGATATCGAATCGATGGATTGTTCCATCGAATCGACAGACCGTTGTTTGTAGGGATGAAGGAAAACATTGGTTAACCAATCCAGTGAGTTTTTGATGTACCAGTACATTTGTTATATTAGGCAGTTATCGCCAGACAATCAGAGAGGTTAGGTGCAAACGATCTACCTCAACATTAATCACACCAAATAGTCAAATTAATACCTCAATTAAGTATATATTTGGAATTGTAGCCGTTTCTGGCAATTAGGTATTAAATGGGCCTGTTTTCCCTTCAACTTTTATTTTAAACCTTTATTTATTTCATTCATAAAAATGAGCCTGGCCGCTAGTTAATTCATATATTTAGTATAAAAAGTTATTTTTTCCGATTGAAATAATTATTCAGGTTGTAAATTAAACTTTCTATTCAATTTTAAATCAAAATATTGTTATATGGTTAAATTAGCGTTCATAAAATAATATTTGATCGAGTTTGAATAGTTAACTGATGTATAATGTTTCCCCATAATTTTAATATATAAGTTGTATTTATAGGACGGTTACTACATTGTGAGAAGTAACTGTTGTCTTCACGTGCTCTGTCTGAGTCTATGACGTAAAACATATCTAATATAAAATAGCACATGCCGTAGACCGGCATGACATCGACAACATTATGTATTAATAACAAGTTTATAATTTACTAATAACTTAATAAGACGTTTATAAGTTATTCATAAACATTTATAAGGATCCTTTACTAGAACTGGGTCAGTGAGTTCACAAAACGTCGGATTTGCACTAGCCCAATGTAACACTAGCACTAAATCGGCAACGTTAAGTATCGCCGGTACCAATAAGTCGTTTATACGTGGTTATACTGTTCAGGGCCGGTGGACATCCGCGAGGTGGGCCAACGTCGGGCCTTTGCTGGCCCAATACACTGAGAGACCGGCATGACAGCGTTGGCCCAGAGTTTCGTTCTTTACTGGGAACTTTAAACCCTCATATCTCAAAAATTATTAGTTTCAACAAAAAACGGTTCTGATTTACAAATTCTATGGACAAAAATACATACATATTAAAAATTTAAATCTGGTGGGGGTCGTCAAATGGGAAAGACTGCTAAATGGAGAAAAACCTTTTACTTTCAGTTGCTCACTATAATATTAAACATGATAACATTTTTATATTATGAGTTTAATTATTACATGATATTATAGAACACATGTCTTATCATATTATTATTAGAACATATTATTATTCTGCAAACCGCATACATTTGGGTTCAGTAGCTAGATATATATATATAATGTTTTTGCTTTTAAAACAATTATACGAAACACTAATCTGACGCCGAAGAAAAATATTGTACACTCTTTGATTTGATTTCAAATTTAAATTTTATGAACAAACAATGCGTGTTCAGCTTTCATTTAAGATTTAAATTGTTTCCTGAAGTAGATATGTTTTATAATAACTTTCTCTAATTATATTTCACTATAGGAATATTAAATATTGGATTATCCTTCTATTTTTCTTAAGAGCTTTCGAATAATAAAATATTCATCATTAGTATCCTAATTTTGACTAATCTAAACAAAATATATAGAACAAAGAAGTATAATGGATACCAATTTAATATTAATAAAGTCGCCTAAATAGTTAATAAATAATTAAAGAAAAAGGAAATAATAGAAAAATAATAAATTATTAAACGAAAATAGTTAACTTAAAAGAACTCGCTTGTTCATTAAGCGATGGTGACTGCTTATGAATGTATATAGATTCCAATATACGAATATCACACTGGTTTGTAGTTTGCAAAATTTTAAAATTATCTCCCTTAATTGGGTGATTTGAATCGAAAGAATGGTTACGAATTGAACTGAAAGGTGGGGAGCTATAGGGGTTATTAGTTCTAAAAGATATTCCCTTATGCTGACAAATTCTCACCTTTAACTGCATCATGGTCTCACCAATGTAGGTGGACTGGCACTGTCCACACGAGTATTTATAAATAAATACGTGGTTTCAGTTGCTCTTCAGTTTATAAATTTATTAAGATTTCCCAGAAGGAGGCCCATAACACAAATTTAATATTGGATTAATTACACCTATCTATAGACTATTATTACTCTATTAGACATTCAAAACAAATGGTGTACATTCTTATTCTTCAGATTGAAAATTAGCAAGTCAGAAGTAAAATTGGTATTGTAGATTTATGATTATAAAAATCTTTAAAAGCATATAAAATATGCAATCATATTCATGGAGTTAGCAATGATTAGGATAATGAAAATAAGAACTAGAAATTATATCATTTAATATTTTGATCAAATAAGCATCAACACCAATAGATTATATTTACTAGTACTGATAATATATTTATAATATGTTAGCCTACATTGAATGTGAATTGAATCAAGGCACATCTTTCAAACTACTATATGTTCTAATTATTCAACAGCGACAAATATGCACATCTACTTAAGAGAAATAATAATAATTAGTACGTTCTAATAATAAATTACCAAAGTCGGGTACGACCGTACGGGACAGGATTAGCGTCCGGATTTGGTTCAGTTGATTCTACCTGTGTTAAAAATAAAATCGTTAGAATAACGAAAAGTTTGAGATTATAAAAAGTTTTTATTGAAATACACATCAATACATTTCAAAGTGATGATATTTCCTAAGAAATATTTAAAAGAAAAAAAAAACTAGATAGAAATGATTACTCACCCAAGGCTCTGTTGATGGACTTCAACAGGGGGTATTTACCCGCCCCACATCTACCCCTGAAATCATCTGTGTCTATGGACCACACCATCATACCGGCCAATGAACGGGACTGAGCAAAAGCAACCTGACAAAAAAATACATAGCAAAATTATTTTCAATTAATTTTTTTTATAATTAGTTACAATTTTCTTTAATATTGATTATTTTAAACAAAAGATTAACTACAACATTGAGATTAACTACAAGTAATCATAATCTAACAGGACTGCATCGTAATGCTTCCTCTAGAAAAAACAGAATTTCCCCATTAAAATTAAATTTATAAATTTAAACTGAAAAATTTGTAGGTAAGAAATAATTTTTATATATTTGTTTTCATATATGAAAGAAAATGGGAAACCGTTCGGAACTTACCCTAGCTTTACTTATACATTTTTTAGACCCAATGAGTTATGTTCGTAGATCAAACCAACTTGGATCGTAACTCTGATCTACTAAGAGGTTTTGCTGTATTTTTTTTACCTTTAGAGCCAATGACTTATCGTCATCGTAAGAGACCCACATGTTATCCTTGTACATGTAAGGTGCCTGGTGTGCCTTTTGCCAAACAGTCTGCCATCCGCCTTGTTTCTGCTTCTCACAGATCTGAAATAAATAAAGAATTTTCAGTTGAAAATAATAGAATAAAATATAGAAAAAAAAAAGCATTTTTTAGAAATTATGAATTAATTGATTCGTCAAAACAGCTTAGCTCGACCACGTGCTTGTAAACTGGAGAAGCCCACAGAGCATATAGCAGTTTTGAATGTAGAAAAAAATTCTCAACAAAAAGAATGCTTGGTGGTTATCGACAACCCGCAACCGAGAGACCATTAGGTCCAGATCTTCTTTCCTTCTTGAAATCTCAGCAGGAATACCAACGTCACTTAAAGCCGCTCCAAGCAAAGAGAAATTGTCCTAATGAACCACCCTGACATTAGGAAGCACTGTCAGGAACTCACATTTTTCGCTATTAACTTCAAGTGTAATGGCACTCAACCTATTTGTAAAGATTCTTACATTCTACGAAACTGTCGCCGGTGTATTTCCCAGGGCTGTGTCATCCAGATATCAAACATTGAACTCTGACCCAACCCTTCGAGCCACCTAATTCATTTATCATATAGATTATAGAGTATTGTATTTCATAAAAAAAAAATCAAATATTTCATATTTTAGATATTTATTTATCAATTTTTTTACTTCGTTGTAACCGCAGAATCCATCTTCTCTTGTATAAGGTCCATCAAAGCCAGTATCGTTAGTGGGGGCTCCGATAGCTGGGTTTGCTGGGTTCTGAAGGAGGAAGGTTCTACCGTAGAAAGCGACTCCAAGCACTAGTTTGCTGGGAGGAACACCGTTCCTGAGGTAGTAATCCACACTGAATTCCTGAAAAAAAAAACATGTAGGTAGGTAAATGTTATCATTGTAAATGAAGAGCACAGTGAAGAGTTAAAATAACCACCAACGGTTATAAATCCCACCACTCACCACATTCAGGGCTCGTTGGCTCTCAGGCTCGTCGTCACGGGGGTACAGGGGAGCGTTGTGCCCGGTCCTTGCGTCCCATTTGCCGTGGTAGTCATAGGCCATCAGGTGGAAATAATCTGTAATATCAAATGAAATAATTATCCAAAGAATCAACAGATTCTGACCCTCCCACTGAACCACCAGAAGAGAGAAATAAAGGAGGAAGAAATTTCCCGAGTCACTCAAACCTCCACACTGAATCAACAAACAGGTAACAACAATCAGTTTTATCGAAGGCCAAGTACAATTAAAATGTATGTAATTCGGAATCAAAATCTACATAATGAACCAGATACTAGCGAAAAGCTGGCTAAAGCTTTGAAGCCTTTTTAATTCTAATTATATCTAGTTCAATACTACCACTACAAATCTGTGAATCACTCACCAAGTTCGTTAGCGAGGGCGGGAAGATCGTAAGCTGTATCGACGGTAGATTTTCCAGCACTGACAGCCGCGGTGAGAATCCAACCGTATTGGTTGAAAGCTCTCCTCAATTGCTGGAAAAATATTAATTTGTAAAATCAAAATAATTCAGCTAATTTTACTGCACTTCAACAGAGTAAATAATTAAAAAATCAGTTTTGTTTACTTACATTGAATAATAAAGTAATCTATATTCTCTAACTATAATTCTTTATTGTCAGTTTTTCCCATTATGCTTTTATTTATGATGTACTGTTTTGACGTTTTGACAACTATGTCCTATTTATGAAGTACTGTTTAGACACCCTTGCCTCATTTATGAAGTGCTCTTTATGGCACCAACTCATAAATGAAGTACTGTTTTGATAGTATGCCTGATTTATGAAATATTATTTTGATAAAGATGCCCAATGAATGATGTACTATTTCGACACTATATGCCTGATTTACGAAGTACTGTTTTTATTTCTCACCTGACAGAGAGTCACGAAGTTCTTTTTGTCTTCAGGCTTTCCTCCTCTGTTGGCGGGGTATTCCCAATCAAGGTCAAGACCATCGAAATTGTATTCTCTGAATGAAATAATTGATGTTCATGATAAACTAACGAAACTGTGGTGGTCGAATTCAAATATAAATAATTTATCAGAGCACCAATAAAAAGTAAATATAGTTCGTCACCCTATAATATTCATAATTTTTTTTAAAGAATTTGAAATATATCATATTCGTTAAATAAAACTAGTTAGTAGTTATCTAGTTAACAAATCCCGAAAGAGGAATAAACTAAATATTTTGATGATTAGTTACTTTAGGTTTATTAGAGATTTTTTAAATTTCAAGAACACTAAACTCACCTAATGAAAGCGATTGCAGAATTGATGAAAGTTTTCCTTTTCTGTGGGTCTTCCGCCATTCTGGAGTATCTCTCGGACCCCTCATTCCAGCCACCGATGGCGATGAGCACTTTTAGATGGGGATTCTGTTTCTTCAGTCCAACAGCCCGTGCGAAACCTCTTTTATCGATGTCGCAATTTGGGTCCAAAGGAATCATCTGATTGGTTGTCTCGTTGAGACCGGCGAAAGCGTACACCAAATGGGTGCAAAGTTTAGGGTCGACATCCTCGATGTCGAATTTACCGAAGGATGGACGATAGGTTGCCCAGGACCCAATGTAGCCGACGACGACGGGCATATTTTGCGATGATCCTAGAAGAAACATCAAGAATTGAGTATATAAAAAATCTAGATAAATATGTTTCTACTGATTATTGCATTTAGCTTATTAAAATAAAATAGCATTAAATTCAAAGATATTTCTACACCTGATGGCAACACTCTAGATTTCTCTCAGATATAGGATCGCCTCGTCATCCACCGCAAAAACAATTTCCCTTTGTCCCAGTTTCCGCCCACAGATTATAAGGTAAAAAATATCACTGGGTAGAGTCATTTTTGAGTTAGACATTGAGGTGTCTAAGACATCATAATACCTTTATAGAAGACTTCATACAAAGAAATAAGATCTCAAAGTCTCAAGAACAACCCAAACTAACTCCATTCAAATACCCAATTCTCTTCTCTAAGAAACATTGGTTAAATGCATAACTACGTATTGTTTATTCTTTCCAAGCTCTATGATATATTCTTAAAGGCCCCCTCCAAGCAATTTTTTTTATTGCTTATATCAACGAGGCTAATGTTTCTTATCTTTTTACTGCAAACTCCATAAAATTTGACAGCATATTTTTAATTTTATATGCTTTTAAATATTTTTATAATCCAAACTCTACAAAACCTACTTCACTTCCGACTTTATAATTACAGTCTGAAGAAGAAGAATTTACATCATTTGTTTTGATTGTCAACTAGGTATTTGGTTTAATAAATCTATTTATTATTCGTTTAAAGGTTTAAATTTGGATACACTTATTATAGAAACGTTTATATACTTTTAGAAACAATTAATATCTTAAAAGAAGGCCAAAAACGCAGTTTTTGTTTAAAAATCTAAATTCGAAATCAAAACAAAGAGTGCACAATCTTCTTTCTCAGCGTCAGGTTGGAGATTAGCTCGATTGTTGCTCACAGAGTATTAAAAAACTTTAAGAGCAAATAATAAAATATATACTGAACCGAATTATATGCGGTTTGCGGAATAATGATCGTATACCTTAGATCTATAATATTATGTAATAAACTCATTTTTTCCCCGGAGCCTGGAGAGGACCTTTAATGATGCCATATTTATCTATGTAAACTAAATTGCCATATTAGCCAGTGCCATGTCGTCTTTCTTGATGAGGACAGACCTCATGACAATGTTCGACAATTCTCCTTGAAAAGGGATGTTCGTAAGGCAGCACCACTGGATACGAACTAAGAGAATTGCAGAGACTACCTCCAGCCTTTATAAATCAAATGTTCTCCTTGAAGGGGGTTACTACACAACTTAGAGTGTGTCCATCATATAACACCAGTGGCATCTGCATTTCAGTCTATTTCTTTAAAATAACCTCGCTGATCTGCAGACCCAAGGGAGTCGATAGCCTCCTGAACGAATACGTCAGAATTTTATGGAGCTAAGGCTTTTCACTTCGATTGACGAGCATTGGCAGACCATCGTCCGACTAGGGAAAGGATACGCTGCCCAATTTTAATGCACTCAAGCTAACTACTTTCTCGTTTTACTAGTTCGGTTAGAGCAGAATTCGAAACCAGGGTTCCTTCAAAGCGCAATATTTTGTGATGAGGAGTAGCTTCGAGTAGATTACTATAATCAGTTCCTGAAATCACATCCTGAAGCTCGTTAATGACAGCCTTCAGTTGTCATAACAGAATAAAGCGATTGTCGATCTTTAGAGATATGGTTCGATAAATCTTCTAAATTGAACCTTCGTCGGAGAAAATTAATTTCTTGCACACAATATTAAGCCTCACACATGAATTCGAAGCGTAACCTCTTAGTGGCTTAGAAGTCTGTGGCTGTATAGCAATATATACCACAGCAACATATACCGTTCCCTATAAAATACGTCGGTAAGGTGGTCAGATGAACGTTGAGTATGTGGTGAGATATACTCGAGACAGAGTAGTGCTAAGCTGACTTAGAGTCACCAGAATCTGTAAACATATACATGCACTGCATGTATAATTTGTATGTATATGAGTCACTAGAGGAGTTGCCTCATGGTAGCAACTTATCTTCGAGAGGTGATAAAATAATTAAGTGTGCGATCTTCATTCAGAAGATAAAAATTGATTTAGTGTACTGCCTTTTCTCATATCAAGAAGTCTACTCAATAAGAAACAGGCAGTAATTTTGCCATTTTTCTTCATAAAATTAATCAAAGTACAGGCAAGTGAATGAACTAAATTCTATAACGAGAAATATAAACTACCTACCGTAAATATAAGAACATTTACAAAATAGCAATGCAAATTACTAAAATTCACAACAGTCATCTTCGATTATTTAAAATCAATGAAATAATAAAAGATAATCGAAAAGAGTAATTCTAAATTAGCATATTTCTACGATAGAAACACTATTATATAATGATATATAATATAGCCAAAATATAACACAAACAAAAGCTATGTAAATTACTAATAGTGTAAACTTATATTTTGCTTATCTCCCGATTGACACATTTCACTTTTAAAGTTTCTCTACCCACTGAGTTCAATTACTTCACTTTAATAACGATCTCTATACTAATTAAGTGCTCATTACTTTAATAACGATCTCTATACTAATTAAGTGCTCATTACTTTAATTAACGATCTCTATACTAATTAAGTGCTCATTACTTTAATAACGATCTCTATACTAATTAAGTGCTCATTACTTTAATTAACGATCTCTATACTAATTAAGTGCTCATTACTTTAATAACGATCTCTATACTAATTAAGTGCTCATTACTTTAACTAACGATCTCTATACTAATTAAGTGCTCATTACTTTAATTAACGATCTCTATACTAATTAAGTGCTCATTACTTTAATTAACGATCTCTATACTAATTAAGTGCTCATTACTTTAATAACGATCTCTATACTAATTAAGTGCTCATTACTTTAATTAACGATCTCTATACTAATTAAGTGCTCATTACTTTAATAACGATCTCTATACTAATTAAGTGCTCATTACTTTAATTAACGATCTCTATACTAATTAAGTGCTCATTACTTTAATTAACGATCTCTATACTAATTAAGTGCTCATTACTTTAATAACGATCTCTATACTAATTAAGTGCTCATTACTTTAATTAACGATCTCTATACTAATTAAGTGCTCATTACTTTAATAACGATCTCTATACTAATTAAGTGCTCATTACTTTAATAACGATCTCTATACTAATTAAGTGCTCATTACTTTAATAACGATCTCTATACTAATTAAGTGATCATAGCTAGAAACTGGCTTACTGCCACAAAACATTGAATATAGGAAGATGTCCCACTACAGTATTTTCAATTTTCTTGCGACACATGGCATCGGCTCGCCCGTACCATGACGTATATTACACTGTAGTTTGATGGGTACACTGTAGTTTGATGGGTACACTGTAGTTTGATGGGTACACTGTAGTTTGATGGGTACACTGTAGTTTGATGGGTACACTGTAGTTTGATGGGTACACTGTAGTTTGATAGGTACACTGTAGTTTGATAGGTAGACTGTAGTTTGATGGGTACACTGTAGTTTGATGGGTACACTGTAGTTTGATGGGTACACTGTAGTTTGATGGGTACACTGTAGTTTGATGGGTACACTGTAGTTTGATAGATACACTGTAGTTTGATGGGTACACTGTAGTTTGATAGGTACACCGTAGTTTGATCGGAACACTGTAGTTTGATAGGTACACTGTAGTTTGATAGGTAGACTGTAGTTTGATGGGTACACTGTAGTTTGATGGGTACACCTACGTAGTTTGATAGGTACACTGTAGTTTGATGGGTACACTGTAGTTTGATGGGTACACCTACATAGTTTGATAGGTACACTGTAGTTTGATGGGTACACTGTAGTTTGATAGGTACACTGTAGTTTGATGGGTACACTGTAGTTTGATGGGTACACCTACATAGTTTGATAGGTACACTGTAGTTTGATGGGTACACTGTAATTTGATGGGTACACCTACGTAGTTTGATAGGTACACTGTAGTTTGATGGGTACACTGTAGTTTGATGGGTACACCTACGTAGTTTGATAAGTACACTGTAGTTTGATGGGTACACTGTAGTTTGATGGGTACACTGTAGTTTGATAGGTACACTTACGTAGTTTGATGGGTACACTGTAGTTTGTTGGGTACACTGTAGTTTGATGGGTACACTGTAGTTTGATCGGAACACTGTAGTTTGATGGATACACTGTAGTTTGATGGGTACACCTACGTAGTTTTATAAGAAAACTGTAGGTTGATAGGTACACTGTAGGTTGATGGGTACACTATAGTTTGATAGGTACACTTACGTAGTTTGATGGGTACACTGTAGTTTGTTGGGTACACTGTAGTTTGATGGGTACACTGTAGTTTGATAGGTACACTGTAGTTTGATAGGTACACTGTAGTTTGATCGGAACACTGTAGTTTGATGGATACACTGTAGTTTGATGGGTACACTGTAGTTTGATGGGTACACTGTAGTTCGATGGGTACACTGTAGTTTGATGGGTACACTGTAGTTTGATAGGTACACTGTAGTTTGATAGATACACTGTAGTTTGATAGGTACACTGTAGTTTGATGGATACACTGTAGTTTGATGGGTACACAGTAGTTTGATAGGTACACTGTAGTTTGATAGGTACACTGTAGTTTGATAGATACACTGTAGTTTGATGGGTACACTGTAGTTTGATAGGTACACTGTAGTTTGATAGGTACACTGTAGTTTGATGGGTACACTGTAGTTTGATAGATACACTGTAGTTTGATGGGTACACTGTAGTTTGATAGGTACACTGTAGTTTGATAGGTACACTGTAGTTTGATAGATACACTGAAGTTTGATGGGTGCACTGTAGTTTGATAGGTACACTGTAGTTTGATAGGTACACTGTAGTTTGATAGGTACACTGTAGTTTGATGGGTACACTGTAGTTTGATAGGTACACTGTAGTTTGATAGGTACACTGTAGTTTGATAGGTACACTGTAGTTTGATGGGTACACTGTAGTTTGATGGGTACACTGTAGTTTGATAGGTACACTGTAGTTTGATGGGTACACTGTAGTTTGATGGGTACACTGTAGTTTGATGGGTACACTGTAGTTTGATAGGTACACTGTAGTTTGATGGGTACACTGTAGTTTGATGGGTACACTGTAGTTTGATGGGTACACTGTAGTTTGATAGGTACACTGTAGTTTGATGGGTACACTGTAGTTTGATGGGTACACTGTAGTTTGATAGGTACACATAACCTAACCAGGTACAATGTATTTCGATACCTAGGTACCTACACTGTACCTAATTTTAGAGACACAATAAAGTTCTAATGAACGAAATTAATAGGTATTACACTGAGTAAGTGGCACCTGTGGAGTGCCCTTCTGATGTTACATCATGTTAGACCAGTGGCTCTTAAAATATTTTTCTCTCGCACACCCCTTGCTTTTCTCCGGCTCCCCCTGCATTAGCATTGTATTTCAATTAAATAGATTGAAAAGCTACAATTATTATATATTTGGTTACTATATGATTTTTGAAAATGGCAATTATACTCATGTATAATCTGCATGATATTAAAAACAAGAGACGAACTTATAAATAACATAAATACATTATTACAACAGCCATACCAGGCGGGGTACGGTCAAGAGCCCCCCCCCCCCAGTCACGAGCCACCCCCCCCCCCCGGTCATGAGCCCCCTCCCTGATTTTTTAATCCTTATTTACCTAGTTGAACAAATGAAGAACTACTTAGATAGAAATAACTGAGAGAAGTTAATGTAGTTTGTTGTACTGCACACTTCATGATTGCTTAATGACCTGACAGGGGGGTTCGGGGGGCGGCACCCCCCCCCCCCACCCGATATACATATATTTTATGTTTAATCAGTAATGAACTACTAAATTGTCAATAAGGATTAAATGATATAAGTAAATAAGGATTAAAAAATAGGGGGGCTCGTGACCGGGGGGGCTCTTGACCTACACCCATACCAGGCACCCCCTAGAAACATTCCATGTCCCAGAGGGGTGCTGCGCACCTCACTTCCAACGATGAATCGTTATATTATTATGACGTCAGGATGTGTTATTAGCTACCTAATCCTATCCCATAACCTCGTAATAACCTAGGTACCTACATGTAAATTTTATAAATTATCGGTAATTCTAACTACATATACATACATAAAACAAATGTTTTCGGTGCCTTTAGCTTAGATTTTAATCTTTTAATTAAATAATAATTGGTATTGGACTTGGAATCGGTTACAAGAGTTTGAAAGTAATTGGTACTGAAACCGGGTGCAGGTCATAAGCCCCCCCTATCAAGACCCCCCCCCCCTCCCATGTCATGAGCCCCCCCCCTCCCCCCGGTCACGAGCCCCCCTGTTTTTAAATTATTATTTACCTATATTATTTAATCCTTATTGACACTTTTGTAGTTCATTACTGATTAGACATGAAATATATGTATATAGGGGGGCGTGCCGCCCCCCGAACCCCCCTGCCAGGACATTAAACAATCATGAAGTGTGCAGTACAACGAACTAGCGGATACAACAAACTACATTAACAACTCTCAGTTATTTCTATCTGAGTAGTTCTTCAGTTGTTTAACTAGGTAATAAGGATTAAAATAACAGGGAGGGGGGGGGGGGGGCTCGTGACCGGGAAGGCTTATGACCTAGGGGGGCTCATGACCGGGGGGGCTCTTGACCGTACTCCACTGAAACCTATCGGTTACTAATATGATATCGGATAACCGGTGCATTTCTAATTTTAATTAACAAAAACTTCAATAACTAAAAGCACAATATAGGAATGTAAATAATGATTATCCATTGCTTTATATTTGTACAGAACAACAAACTGAACACAAATAATTACCTGACATTGAAGTGCTTGACAACAGAGTGCTTGTACGGAGTGTAGCGTGTCCTCTCTCTAACGGAGACCAAACGTTTATGGCACATAGCAGTAAAGTATGTGCTTATCACAATATAGAAACTGTGTGGTGTGTGTAATGTATTGTTCCGCGCCATTTGCCGATTCGCTCAATCTCGAGAATTTGCTGCGCGTTTTTAGGATCATTGAAAATGCGCGACAGGTAAAGGGTATGAAGCAGGACCAACAATGATGGAGTATTATCGATGATTTATTGATTTATGCATTTAATTGGTCCATTTCATCAAATTATGATAGTTGAAGCTATACATAATAACTTGATAATTAATCTTGAGCTAGTTAAAATTAAAGAGAATTCGAACAAAACTGGAATTTCAATTTTACTGAGATATCGAACATTCTACCAAACGTTTGAAATTAACCTAATTTGTTTTCAATGTAAAAATATAGTCTTTTAAATCAAATAAAAAAATGTATTCCATAAAATTAAATCATTACAAGCGAAAAGTGTGACAATCTCGAGATTTTCGTACATTTTCAAAATCCTAAAAACTTGCAGCGCATTCTCGAGATTGTGCAAAATCGGCAAATTGCGCGGAACTACCTTACACAAAATATAAGTCCTCGTAGTTGAAGAGCATAACCCTAGCGTTATCCTCTAAAACTGCAAGGGGCGTTAAAATATAAGCATGGTTGAAATAAAATTTCTCTCCCATTCACCAAAGACAGTTTCAGGATAGAGACCCTGCGTCCTGTAAACAATTAGTAACATATGTGCCCCTTATATGCAAAAGAAAAAGGTTAATAACAAACAGGTTTATACTATTGATTTATATACCTATGTAATATAAAAGAAAAGGAATTGTTTAATTTTGATTGTTTTGTAGTGCGATAGCCCTAGCAGAAGAATATTTTGTAACAAATGCAAGACTAGTAACTTTGTATGAAAATTGCAGTACATAATGTTTCAAAAATGAGGTTTAAATACGAAAATATAATGTTTAATTTAAGCATGTAAATTACGACTAATACTTGACAAAACTAGATTACATCATCTTACAGCTAATATGAGTAATATCGCTATGTATCAACGACAGTGAAGATAATTAGCTTGTGATTATAAAACTAGGAAGGTAGGTACATCAACTGATAGAGAACGTTCTCACAATTTCTTTCTTTCTGCTGTTCTATCACATGTACAGTGACAAAGAAACAGCTTGTGATTGGTCAAAAAAAGATTTAATTCAATACAAAGAAAATGCAAGTTATTTAGTTTTATCATCCCCCATAAATAGTTTGCTTATCTTATTCCAATTTTTATTATATGAGTGTAATAAATGATTCCATAGATGAATTAGAAATTATTTAAAAACTCCAGTGTAGGTTTAGAAAGAACTATTGGCAACCTCTGCCAAAAATGTATATACTCTAGGAGTCTGTGTTTATGATATAATTAATTAATTATAATATAATCGTCATTTTTCAAATAATAGCTTCATTTTTAATCTGAGAGCAGCATGGGCCAGAGTGTGGATAGTTAAATTACTCAAATAGTGATACAATTGAGAACACGTCATTCTTATAGAAATTTATCCAGGATACCTAAGCTAACTAAGAATCCCTACCTGCAGTTTACCGCCTTTGCCTCTAAGTGAATTGTTTACTGGGTATAGTTTCGAATTATTTATTTCACTACACTTTAAAAAAGGCATAATCCATTGAATAGAAATAATTCCTACGTCTGCTATACGCATTATAAAAAGGAGTTTCCGACGTCGAGACGATTCTATTAAAACTACGTATCAGGTTTCGTACTTCCACTCGAAGTGCAAATTCAGATATCGTTTGGAAACAGACATTCAGACGTCAAAATGATTCTGTTAAAACAAGGGTACAGGAACATAACGGGTATAGTAACTAGTAGACGACGCAAAAATATGACGTCACCAAAACAACACATTTCTTGTTTGTGACCGAGCGGCTCATAAGTCCTCGTATACCCACCGTTAGCGCTACGAATTCGACATCGACCGAAATCGACTTTCATGTGTTTGTTAGGATAAAAGGGTAATAAAAAAATAACTTAAAATTATATTTAATATTTTTATCAAAGCATTATACCAACACCAATGGAGTTAATTTAATACTGATAATCTATTAATAATATGTTTACCTACATTGAAAGTGCATTGAATCTATGCACATCTTTGTAATTACTTACAAGATAATTTGAAAGGAAATTTGATTTTTATTTCAATTTATTTTTTGAGTAATTAAATAGTTTATATATTCATACATTAGAAAAGTGTTCATTTATTTTGTCATATATATAGAATTCATATATTTATATATACATATGTGAGTTAATTAAATATAACAAGAATTTGTAAATAAGTATATATTATCTTACATTGTATATACAAAGTATGGGGAAAATGTGGTTAAAACTATTTTGTATAAAAAAATAGTTTTTCACTACCTACCTAACTTTGATGCATTTAAAAGATCTATTTGAATCGTTCAATTCAATTATTCAAGGCTCACGAAAAGGCACATAAGTAATACCTAATCATTATTTTTGAATATTTAAAGTTTCCCAATTATTATTAATTTTCAATTCATTCATGAATATAAAGATTGAGACAGAAAAAAATGGTGATTGATTGAAAATTTCTCTCAACATTTTCAGTTTTTTTAATAATAAAATTGCAGATATATCTCTCTCAAACAAAAAAAAATACATTTTTACAATCAGAAGAATGATTAATAAATGAAATATATGCTCTTTAACAAATATAGTTAATTGAAGTAAGATAATTTTAAAATAATTTTATCGTTAGATATTAATTTTTTTCTGCAAGTAAATAATGCTTCCTATTGGTTTTAGTGACGTCATAATATAAATTATTAGCTACCATATAATGTTTTTAAGAGTGAAAATGTTCATTTATTGAATGAAAATTTAGACATGTCAGTCTTGAAATAAATTACCTTTTTTTTACAAATTAATTATTTGCTTCAAACACCACATTCTGAAATATGGTAACCATCCGTACTTCGTTAATTTCCATGTATGAACATAGATTAACAGTTACCTGAGCTAACCTGATTTAAATAATTTAATTTAAATTAACAATAGGCTTCACCACTCAGTTTGAATGACTATGCATCATGTTTATGGCGAGTTACGCCACTTTTTGAAAAATAGTAACCATACGCACTTCGGTAATTTTCATGCATGAAATTATTATTTGCAATATAGCTTATCTGTTACTCGAGCTAGCCTGATTTTATTTAATTTGTTACAAATTAATACTAGGCTACCCATCACCACTCAGTTTGAATGGCTATGTCTCATATTTCCATCGTAGTCCATTATGGCGAGTTGCGCCACTTTAAAAAAATGGTAACTAACCATGCTTAAATCATTAATTTTCATGTATGAAATATAGCTTTGTTACCCGAGCTAGCCTGATTCAATAGTGATTTTTATTTAATTTATAACAAATTAATACTAGGCTACCCATCACCACTTAGTTTGAATGACTATGTCTCATATTATCATCATAGTTGATCATGGTGAGTTGCGCCACTTCCTCTATGTTGTCCTCGTCAGACCTAGGTACATACTTGGCTGGAACTTTGCCTGTGTTACCTGGCCTGTGTGGTGCAAAATTGACATAATTCATATTGAAATAATTAGTATACTAAATAAACATTTTAAAACAATCCTGTTTTCAATTAACTTTATACTTAAATCAATATTCACTGATCTTTTGAAAATTGTTAACTGTTTGATATAAGTCTATTAATTGTAATTAAATATCCAATAAACAATAAAGTTGATAATTCACCTGAGATTGAAATATATTTTACAATTACATTTTTGTTTAGAATTGATTAATTTGAAATAAGAAATAAAAGTAGTATGCTTGGGTATGAAGGATAAAATGTCAGGGAAATAAATGATAGTTAACCTAACAAATGTAAAATGTTAATTTAAGTTGCATTCCGATTAGATAGAGACGGTATTTATGTATCAAAAACATATTTATATTGTAAAAATTCAACCTTGAAATGTGTAAATAAAAAAAATAAAATCTATATTTACCCCATAGTTAGGTAGAAGTAAAAAAATATATAAAATAGTAGGGAAGAGAAACCAAGGAATGTAAATATATAGAATGATTTTATATTCAAGATAAAAGAAAATGTTTAATAAAAAAATAAAATCAGAAAATGAAGCAAATTATGGAGAATAGTAAAAATACAAGAATAGCCGATTTAGAATTCCTTTAAAATAAAAAAATATAAGAAGGTTATGAAGTAATTACAATAGAGGGTACACATATATACATGCAAGGGGAATAGAATTTTTTTTTAATATTAAAAAGTTCAATGAAATACAAGAAATAAATTAATTGAGAAAAAGATTACTCGAAAATATGTCTTTTAGAAAGAGAAAATAAGTCCATAGTACAAGAACAAAATTGCAATTAAATTATTCAAATAGGTCTAAAATAAAATATTACAAGATATGTACAACTGACAACATGTTTACAGTGTGAATATAAATATCAATCTAAGAAAAGAGTTAGCAAATAGAAAGAAGATTACCAATAAAATCACAGAACTTATTAATTTTCAGAAAGAGAGGCATAATATATAGTAGGAGAGTTCACTAGATTATGTGTATTTTCTTACAGAGAGTGTCCAAAAATGTACTGCACAGCAATTACAAATGCTATGAATAGTCCCAAATGTTGGAATGAAGACATTGTGGAAGCATCAGAGTGAGCATCAGCATCATGGAAACGAGTGCTGAAAAACAAAGAAAAGTGTTAGAATGGTGAATATTTTTATTTAATTAGCCCGTACTTATATAAAAATGTTAACCAAATGGATAAAAGTTGTGTAAAATGTTAACCAAATGGATAAAAGTTGTGTAAAATGTTAACCAAATGGATAAAAGTTGTGTAAAATGTTAACCAAA
Source organism: Caprella mutica (assembly GCA_947561585.1). Classification (NCBI taxonomy): domain Eukaryota; kingdom Metazoa; phylum Arthropoda; class Malacostraca; order Amphipoda; family Caprellidae; genus Caprella; species Caprella mutica. The sequence goes on along the minus strand of CANNZV010000944.1, from coordinate 324,942 downwards.
TTGATAAAAGTTGTGTAAAATGTTAACCAAATGGATAAAAATTGTGTAAAATGATAACCAATGGACGGTTAGCCCAAAAAGGTTAATTTTACGTCTAAAATTTAAAAATATAGTAAACAGCGCATATGGTTTCTGAGATATTAACTATATCGCGTAAGTTTCTATCGACACAGTGCTGCACGAAAAATGTTGAGGTTACCTCTTCTCTGATTGTTAGGCAAGTGAAGAGGAGGAACCAACAGGGGACGGAACACTACACTGTTTGTGCCCCGCCCCCTATTACCTCCTCTTATTTGCATATAGTTATGAGATGAATTTAAATTACCTTCTAAATAATAGAGTTTTTAAACTTTCAACAAATACGGCTGTAATGTTGTATCCGCTAGTTTATTGTAATGCACACTTTATGATCGTTTAAATTTATAAACTTATGTAATAGGTTTATAGCCACCTATGTAATACAGTAATAGGTTTATAAAGGGGGTTAGGGGGATGGGGCATCCCACCTAACACTTATTTGTCAATCTCCTAAGCCAATCAATGAGTTAATAACCTTAAATTTGTTAACCAATGGATAGAAATCATTACAAATTGTTTTTTAAAGAATGATAACCAATGGATAGAAATCATTACAAATTGTTTTTAAGGAATGATAACCAATGGATATAAATCATTACAAATTGTTTTTTAAAGAATGATAACCAATGGATAGAAATCATTACAAATTGTTTTTTAAAGAATGATAACCAATGGATAGAAATCATTACAAATTGTTTTTTAAAGAATGATAACCAATGGATAGAAATCATTACAAATAGTTTTTTAAAGAATGATAACCAATGGATAGAAATCATTACAAATTGTTTTTTAAAGAATGATAACCAATGGATAGAAATCATTACAAATTGTTTTTGAAGAATAATAACCAATGGATATAAATCATTACAAATTGTGTTTTGAAGAGTGATAACCAATGGATAGAATCATTACAAATTGTTTTTTAAAGAATGATAACCAATGGATAGAAATCATTACAAATTGTTGTTTTGAAGAGTGATAACCAATTGATAGAAATAATTACAAATTGTGTTTTGAAGGATGATAACCAATGGATAGAATCATTACAAATTGTTTTTTAAAGAATGATAACCAATGGATAAGAAAAATGTACAGCTACAATGTGAATTCTACATCTAAAATTCTGAAGACATTTTGGATAGATTTCCAAAGCTCATACCAAAAATGAACAAGTTTCAAAATGTTCAAGCACCTTATAATCTTACCAAATTATTTAAAATCTTAGTTTACAAAATAAACATTTGTTTACCTGGATCCATCAATACTATTGTCATCATCAAAACCAAAGTCGGGTACGGGACCGGGTTTGGGACCGGGACCGGGTATGGGACCGGGACCGGGTATGGGTCTGTCAGATTTGCCTGTGAGAAAAAAAAGTAGAAAAATGAATAGCTAGTTTATATTAGGAAAAAGTGATAAAATATAAATTTAGTGATATTCATATTTGCGATAAATTCATTGTGACATTTTTTATGCAAACTATTAAATTAAATTGAATATTCTATAGAAAAATACATCAATATATTTCATGGTGATTAGTATCCTAGTTTCTTTTTATTAAAGGAGAAAACCTATGTAGAAAAGATTACTCACCCAGGGCTTTGTTGAGGGACTTCAACAGGGGGTATTTACCCGCCCCACATCTACCCCTGAAATCATCTGTGTCTATGGACCACACCATCATACCGGCTAATGAACGGGACTGAGCAAAAGCAACCTGACAAAAAAATGATTGTTTTCAAATAATTTTTTTATACGATCAAAAAAATTGGAGCCAATCGATTTATAGAAACTTACTCAGCTATATTATAAACCTATGTTCATCTTTCATTCATTTCGTTGTTATGAATGTGAAAAATATCGTGTTTTTTAATAATTTTTTTTTTAAAGTTATACAATAAACCGATGTTCATCTTTCATTCGTTTTGTTGTTATTGATGGGAATAATATCGTGTTTTTTAATAATTTTTTTTTTTAAGTTATACAATAAACCGATGTTCATCTTTCATTCGTTTTGTTGTTATTGATGGGAATAATATCGTCTAAAAAAACTATTTTTATTTACCTTCAGAGCCAATGAGTTATCGTCATCGTAAGAGACCCACATGTTATCCCTGAACATGTAAGGTGCCTGGTGTGCCTTTTGCCAAACGATGCGCCAAGCACCAGCCTCTGTGACTTGCTTCTCGCAGATCTGAAAAAAAAAATCAGTTGAAAATGGCAGAATAAAAAATTAAAAAAACAGTAATAAAATAAGAGAAATATTCTCAATGGGATTTTTTTTCAAATAGTAGACTAGAAATAAAATGGTAAAGAAAAATATTTTTTTACGTATTATTATTGATGATACAATACATAAGTAAAGGTAAGGAAGCTCCGTTCCAACTCCTAGCTTGTAAGGGAAATATTCCTATGTTATTCGTACGGGGATAAAAATGAGGTTCATTAACATCTGTACAGCTGACGATTTACTTAATCTTGGAGAATTTTAATTCGATATTTAGATACATACTTAATATCTAACCCTTATCATTGCTCTAAAGTTTATTGAAATTAAATTAGTAATAAAAAGATACGAGTCATCTAAGACGTTTATTGTGGGTGTTTCGAAAGGTTGTGTGGCGCGCTTTGCTCCAAAAAGACGAGCAAAAGCATCACACGACCTCTCGAAACGACAGACACTGAGCCACTGACCGTGACTGAGTGACCGACGTAAAATATACCACAGAAAACGTCTTCAACAACTCGTAACTTTTTTTATATAAATATATAAATTTCTTAGCAAATTTAAAAAGATTGAATCGTATTAATTATTTCTTTATTTTTTGTCATTAATTTATTTATTGAATTTTTCATATGTATAATATATAAAATAAAGAGTAGTGTTTTCATACCTATATAAAAAAAATCATTTTTTTTTAATTAATTTTTTTTTTCAATATTCTTTTTAATTATCAACCTTTCCATAATTATATTTTTTACCTCGTTGTAACCGTAGAATCCGTCCTCTCTCGTATAAGGTCCACCAAAGGCAGTCTTCTTGGAAGGAGCGGCGATAGCTGGGTTTGCTGGGTCCTGAAGGAGGAAGGTTCTACCGTAGAAGCCGACACCAAGCACTAGTTTGCTGGGAGGAACACCGTTCTTTAGGTAGTATTCTACACTGAACTCCTGAAATAAAAAAATTAACATATAGGTAAATATAATCATTGTAAATAAAGTGAACAGTGAAGGGTTAAAGAAAATACAGATAAAGCTCGTACAGCGGACGATCTAAAAACGGATTCCCCCTACAAAGAACAAAAATCCTCCGTTCTGATGGCCATTCAGCTCCTACAACGACCTCTTTAAATATCCTAACTTTTCACGTAATTCATATATATTTAGTTGCTAATATCTTTGAAATGTTTTAACTACCTTACTTATTATAAATAAGTTATTATAAGATTTTTATTTAAAAGAAATTCAATAATAATCTGAGAAGTTTACCTTCACTAGCGTTTCTTTGAAAGGCCGTTAAAGAAAACTTACAAAGTTTCCCAAATTAACTAATTCTCTGACCTTACAGCGATCGCAAGATCTGCATAGCAACCTCTTTTTCAGGTACAAATACTGTCCGTTGTATGAGCGTATACTGTCCGTTGTAAAATACACCACTCACCACATTGAGGACACGTTGGCTCTCTGGTTCGTCGTCACGGGGGTACAGGGGGGCGTTGTGCCCGGTCCTTGCGTCCCATTTGCCGTGGTAATCATAAGCCATCAGATGGAAATAATCTGTAATATCAAATATGATTATTGACATTTTTTAATATAAAAAATTATGTAATAAAATCAACAGACACTGAACTACCAGAAAAAAAATCCCGAGTCACTCCAACCTCCACACTGTACCACCAGTAAAAAAACTGATTCTAACATAAAAATAATTCAAACAATACAAAACTTAATGTACATTATTTCAAAGTAACTCATATTAGTTGAATAAATAATTTTCAGTAATCTAATGGAATTTAAGAGATGTATATAATTTAAATATTGAAAAAGACGTTTAATTACATCAACAGAAGCAAAGGTAAATAAAACCGTGACAGGGTGATTACACTAATCCAGTTATTGATTAGCTGTGTAAAGTAACAGGTAGATTGGTTAGTTACACTCAAGGGTACGACACACTTCAGGCAAAATCAATGGTGATAATTACCTTGATTGCTTGCTAAATTAACATTACAAGAACTTCTAAATCAACTGAGTCCTGAATAAAATAACTACCTCGGATAGTGAACAAATTTCCTTTAGTAGTTGTAGTAGACTAAAGGAAAATTGTTCACTATAGAGGGTAGTTCTCTTACCCACGACTTTACATTCACTATAGAGGAGTTCTACTGCACTTAACCAAGTCACAACAATCCATTACATCGAAGGTCAGGTCTAATTGGAATGTGTGTAATTCGGAATCTAGGTTAACGGGACAGTATCGATGCCAGTCTCGAATTCCTTCACCGAACACTACAAAGGAATGTTATTCAAGTAGCTAATTTAGGACTGCGTAAATAGTTATGATGTACCTAATCTACATACTAAATCAGATTGCAGTGGAATGTTAATGAAAATATTTGAAATATTTAAGCTAGCTATATTACTTTTTTCATTATCGAATAAAAGAAAAAAAGTATCTTAATAAAAATAAATCGGTAAAATAGTGAAATTGATCTTCACTCTATTAATGGGACACATCGTTTAATACCAAATCTGTCAATTTGTGCTCTTTGAATCACTCACCAAGTTCGTTAGCGAGGGCAGGAAGATCGTAAGCTGTATCGACGGTAGATTTTCCAGCACCGACAGCTGTGGTAAGAAGCCAACCGAAGTTGTTGAAGGCTCTCCTCAAGTGCTGGAAAAATAATGATTTGTCAGATCAAAAGGAATAAGCTAATTTTTCCTTCAACAAAGTAAATCATTAAAAAAGAATGTTATATTCATATATAGAATAAAAAAGGAGTTAAATATCTATTAAAAAACTGTAATTCTTTATTGTCAGTCTTTCGCTTTAGGCTCTATTTATGAAGTGGTGTTTATGGCACCCATACCTCACAAATGAAGAACATAGGCACTGTTTTAACACTATGCCTCAAAGTTCTGTTTATTGGCACTATGTCTTATTTACGAAGTACTGTTTTTGACATTATGTCTGACTTATGCAGTACTGTTTTTCTTTCTCACCTGACAGAGAGTCACGAAGTTCTTTTTGTCTTCAGGCTTTCCTCCTCTGTTGGCGGGGTATTCCCAATCAAGGTCAAGACCATCGAAATTGTATTCTCTGGAAGAAAGAATTGATGTTAATGATAAACTAATGAAGTAGTGGAGGTCGAATTCAAATATCAACGAATTGAACACCAATAAATAGTTATTAAAATCTTCGTCAACCTATAATATTTCTAAAAAAAATTCTAATATTTCCAATACATAATAATTAAACAAGGGCAGCACCTCTAAGGTTAGAAATTAAAAGGTTACTATACCACTAAGAAATATTATTCCTTGCGTATAAGTTTTTAAGGTTACTAACTCATTGATTGGCCATGGAGATTGACCAATAAGTGCAAGGAGCCAACAAAGAACGAAAAAAATTAACGTTTTAGTGCTCCGCCCCTTGTTGGCTCCTCCTCCTAGCCGACCAATCAGAGAATAGTTAACCTTGAGAACTTTATCCGTAAAAACATTATGCTTGCACCACTGTATCGATAGAAACAATATCTTAAAACCATATGAGCTGTTTACTATGATTTTTAAATATTTAGATGGAAGAAACAAAACCTTAAAGGCACACAAGTTGAATTTATTTAGTTAACAACTCAGGCGATAAGGATTTATTCCTGGGATATTCCCTTACTATCCCGGGAATAAATCCTTCTTGCCCGGGAAACCCCGAAATAGGAATAAACTACATATAGATGAAGAATGATTGCATAGATTAAATTTAGGTACAACAAAACTAACCTAATGAAAGCGATTGCAGAATTGATGAAAGTCTTCATTTTCTGTGGATCTTCTGCCATTCTGGAGTATTTCTTGGACCCTTCAGTCCATCCCCCGATGGCGATGGTCACTTTCAGACGAGGATTCTGTTTCTTCAGTTCGACAGCACGAGCGAAACCTCTGTTCGTGATGTCATAAATAGGGTCCAGAGAAATCATCTGATTGGTCGTCTCGTTCAGACCGGCGAAAGCGTACACCAAATGGGAGCACAGGTTGGGATCGACATCCTCGATGTCGAATTTGCCAAAGGATGGACGGTAGGTTGCCCAGGATCCGATGTAGCAGACGACGACGGGATTATTTTGGGATGCTGAACCTAGAAATAAATAAAGAATTTAGTTAATAAATAACTAGATAAAGGAAGTCAACAGAGGGTTCAAATCGTATACAATTTAATAAAATAATAAGTTTTATACAAGGTTAGTTTGTAGAGTCCAGAGTAAGAGAGTTACCCCGTATAGTGAACAAATTTTCTTTAGTCTGACATAAAATGGCATTTTATTTCCTAAAACTGAAAAATTAAAGAAAATTTGTTTACCCAGGGCTCTACATTCACTATAGAGGAGTTCTATAATGTACTATAAAATAGTATAAATAAAATAAAAATATAATATATGTTTATAATTCAAGTTATTTGTGTTCATATAATAAAATAAATGTGTAAAAAAAAATCTCACCATCTAGGTATAATATTTTCGGGATATATGATTTTAGAAGCATATTGTCACAACCCCACTGGTAAATAGTAATCTATACCAAGAGTATATACGGATTTAAATACCGTAACCTTGATACACGAGGAAATGAATTTATAACTGCTTTATTGTTTCGAGAACTTATCTTATTTACCATACAAAAAAAACACTTATATATTTATACACATACAATGGTCTTATCTTAATTAGTCTATATTCTATTTCAGTTCTGTACGTACGTTAACTAAAACTATATAAAATGATGTAAAGGCAATTATGTTAATAAATTGAATAGAAATTATGGGAAACAAGAATATATTTAATCGAAAGAAAAAAATGTATATTATTTACTAATAAATATATTTCTAGTAGATAGAAGATAGATTTTTCAGTGATATACTTGAATATACTTTTCTAAGTAAATTAGGTATATTAAATTATATTATTTTAGTAAAATGGAGATATACAGTATATCATAATAGACCCCATATGAGAAGGACATATTATAATATATAAAAAATATTTATTCATGAATATTTATAAATGTATTATGGTATACAAGTACATATGCGGAAGTCTTGTTAAATCATTAAAATATTAATAGTGTAACCATGTTAAAATTCACGTACATTGTATCCATCTTCAACAAAAAGAAACATATAAAAAATATATACTACGTATATGCATCCACAGGACCCATTGCGTAAGATATCATTCAAAGGCTAGAAAAAATATACGCGGATATGTATGGAACAGTTCGGTAACCTTTCAATAAAAGAATAAAAACTATTATAAATAGTAATAACTAATAAAAAAGATAAACGTCTTTTTTCGTTTGAAAATTATACGACATTAATATGACAAAACATTTATATAGTAACATCTTATTTAAATGCAAGCATAAAGACTAAAGAATAACATTACTAGCTATGATGCAGTCTTAATGAACAGAGATAGTCTTTGTTCAATAAATACATGTACACATAGTGATATATAAGTTGCAGTATCCTAGATACATTGCCTGAACAATCAATTAACACATTGGATAATACGTATCCTGTATACTTAACGATAATATTACGTCATTTGGTCACATGTTGGTATATAAATGAGCTTTGGGGGCACCAATTGAGATTGATTTTTTTGAATTCTTTTTTCGACATATAATGAAATTGGTAGAAAATAATATGATTAATTTCAATATTTTAGAAGATGGGAAGCAAGAGATATTGTATTAGAAAAAATAAAAACAAAGATAATATGTTATGTACATATAATTTTCCATTAAAAAATATTCGGGCTGTAGTTGCTTCATATGAAAATTATTACCACTAACGGTATTTCCATAGTTATATTGGGTAGTGTAATATATCACAGTGGTATTGAGAACATCCAGTACCCTAGGCACATAGATATAATAGCAGAAAAAGATATTCCAGAGCTGCCAGACGTACAATGCGTAACGGTACGATAAGTATAACTGTTAAATAGACATATGGTTTGAGTTATAGGCAGCGGCAGGATAAGTTTATAGGGGACATGAGAGGTAGAAAAACTAAAGGATATATGTATGTTTCTTATCAATTATATTCTAAATACGGTAATATCAAATATCATACTATCTTTTAATAGCAATAATTTAGATATGAATGAGGAGGAAATAGGAATTTTCCTTAAAATATCGTATATATTATTTCAAAACTGATAAAAATGTTTAAAATATATTATTTATTTGCATGGAAATTGTCTTTTTGAAATAATTGCGGTTTCAACCCGATATAGGGTAAGTTCCAAGTTATCGGACAGATACACCTTTTTAATTATACATTTATTATATTTATTATATTAAAATTGTATAATAAATATTTCTACTTCACCCTTTTAACTCGTCATTTTAATATTTACCTTCGCAAAATGCGGGAAATCTATATTATAGACGGCATTTATTTATCATCTTGTTATTCGCTTAACTGAAAAAGTGTTAAACCAAATTGCCTGAAATTTGGTGAAACGATTGGTCAATGTCCAGTGACCTGCTGGTAGAATTTGGAGAGTGACCCGGTCAAAGGTCAAGGTCATGGTCATTTAAAACTCAAAAAGTATTGCATGAGACTTGGTAAGACGATTGGTCACTATCCAGTCACCAGTTCATCACATTTTGGTAGCAAACGGATAAGCGACGGCGAAGGTTTGCGCTCTATAGAGTGCACGTAATTTAGATATCAATGATACCTGCAGGAATAATGTATAGAATCATAGATCATCACAGTGACTCTTTTCTCTGATAGTACATCATCACAGTGACTCTTTTCTCTGACAGTACATCATCACAGTGACTCTTTTCTCTGACAGTACATCATCACAGTCACTCTTTTCTCTGATAGTACATCATCACAGTGACTCTTTTCTCTGATAGTACATCATCACAGTGACTCTTTTCTCTGATAGTACATCATCACAGTCACTCTTTTCTCTGATAGTACATCATCACAGTGACTCTTTTCTCTGATAGTACATCATCACAGTGACTCTTTTCTCTGATAGTACATCATCACAGTGACTCTTTTCTCTGATAGTACATCACCACAGTGACTCTTTTTTCTGATAGTACATCATCACAGTGACTCTTTTCTCTGATAGTACATCATCACAGTGACTCTTTTCTCTGATAGTACATCACCACAGTGACTCTTTTCTCTGATAGTACATCACCACAGTGACTCTTTTCTCTGATAGTACATCATCACAGTGACTCTTTTCTCTGATAGTACATCATCACAGTGACTCTTTTCTCTGATAGTACACCATCACAGTGACTCTTTTCTCTGATAGTACACCATCACAGTGACTCTTTTCTCTGATAGTACATCATCACAGTGACTCTTTTCTCTGATAGTACATCATCACAGTGACTCTTTTCTCTGACTGTACACACGGACGTTGAAATGGAGTATACTTAACTTTCACTTGGTGTAGAGCTGCATGCATGTTGTACTCGTAGAAAAAACAGCTGATAATTTTACTCAATTTCCTTTTTCCCGTACAGTTTTAGATGAGTACGTACATTTTTAGATGAATTTCGGCAATATGTTCATCCGACTTATTATAAAAATAGTAAAACCATCTGATTAAAAACAATCAGGGATAATAATTATTACATTAATTGAACTCCCATCAGTATCAGGGTCCATAAAATGTATATAGTAAATATGCCGTCATTTTTGACAGCACGCGTACACTAGTGTATAGTAAATAGAAATACTTCACTTTATACACAACTCCAACCGTTATCGAAGAAATCTTTTGAAAATAATATTCAATGTAGCTATTCAAGAATACATATCATCTGTTTAATTACACTAGTTATTTATCTAGTTTGATACACTAGTTATTTCACCTAGTTTGATACACTAGTTATTTCACATAGTTTGATACACTAGTTATTTCACATAGTTTGATACACTAGTTATTTCACATAGTTTGATACAATAGTTATTTCACATAGTTTGATACACTAGTTATTTCACCTAGTTTAATACACTAGTTTACCATATCTAGGACATACTTAACTCTAAGATGCATGATGAACAATACTTTATTCACACGGTAGCTAAAGATCATTAATAACATGCATCTCTAAGACATGTACTCTACTTATAGTACAGAAAATGAGTACAGCACCTGGGGATGTGCACTTTGTCAACTGATAGTACTAATAGTACTTTGTGTACTGATAGTACTAACGGTATGGTATTTAGTAAGAATGGTGAGGAATAGTACCAAGTGATAGAGAATAGTACCAAGTGATAGAGAATAGTACCAAGTGATAGAGAATAGTACCAAGTGATAGGGAATAGTACTAAGTGATAGAGAATAGTACCAAGTGATAGGGAATAGTACTAAGTGATAGGGAATAGTACCAAGTGATAGGGAATAATACCAAGTGATAGGGAATAGTACCAAGTGATAGGGAATAGTACCAAGTGATAGAGAATTGTACCAATATGAAGATATAGGTAGCCTATACTACTCTACATTGTATAATAATTAGAGGTACTTTCCTATAAACGACTGGCTAGAATTTAATGGCGACTTATTTGTCCTTCATTTTAATTATTTTGGCAGTTCTCCAATTTAAAAGAAAGTTTGCCGCTGAATACATCGAGGATATAAACAATAAAAACTGCAGAAAATATATTCCTGTGATAAGAAATGGAACAATTTGTAATCTAAACAATAGAAAACTCTGGAGCACTAACACAAGAAAATATTGTATTAGTTAATGAAAGAATGGAAGACTCTCCATCTAGAAGTGTAAGAAAAATTGCAGTAGAAGTGGGTGGGTATGAAGCGAATCCAACTTATTTTAAAGAAAGAATTCAGATTGAAATATTATAAAATTGGTATATTGCAACATCTTGCGTTTGTTGGAAGGGAAATGTCACATTAAAGACAGCTTGAAATGTTAAATAATAAATAATAATAATGTTAAACAAAATGTTAAATAATGAAAAGAGTCCTGGGTTGTGACAATATGTTTTTAATATCATAGATCTAAAGAATATCACAGACGAAATGAAATGGTATCGAATACTATACACCGCTGGTGTAGAACCTTTCAATACTCTTTAATTCTCTCCGTCTATAATATTTTCGGGATCTATGCTATTAAAAGCATATTGTCATAACCCTAGACTAATGACAAATGTTATTCATCCTGACGTTTGTTTCCAAAAAGACGGTGCGACTGCACACACATTCTTGTCTGCACTAGATTGGTTGAAAAATCGTTCGGGGACAAGGTTATTTCGCATCGAACAAAGCTATATCCCCCGAACTTTCATCTTTGAATTTCTTTATCAGGAAATATCTTAGAAGTTATTTAAATATCACCACTAGTGATGACTTAAAGCAAATGGTACGTGAAGTGATCTCTTTAATTAGTCATGATTTCCCAGTTGCTGAAATCGCTAAATTTGATAAAAGGATCGACCGGGCGGTGACCATTTCGAGTAATAGTTACAGACTGAATTAAACATGAGAATAAAGTTTTTCATAAGATTGTTTTAACTTTCTACACCGATTTATTTTTAGGTTTTAAGAGTTGACATTTGACCAGTGTTTCTTTTGTGGGTCACGATGTACATATAACTACATATATAGTAAATACTATAAACACGAAATAGGGTACGGAACAGGATGAGGGTTACAGTACATTCACTGTAGGGTTAAATCAGTGTCTTGCACTGGGTTAACTCTAGTAGGGTTGTACAAAAACTAGAGCAGCTGCCTAAGGTCAGAGTTATGTATCACGCAATCAGGAAATGTTGTAAACTTAAAAAAAAGAGAAAAACAACAACGGCAAGAAGGCGTGTTCAGTGGGTCTGTACGTGACGGAATGGGGAGGAGGGCGTGGAGTGGGAATTGGGGAGGAGTGGGAATGGGGAGGAGTGGAAATGCGGAATACAGTCGGAAATTATAATAGTTGATTATCTGTTTTCTATCAGTAATTATAATCGATGATTAAAAGATAATCTACCTACGGCAATAAATGATTAGACGCAAATATAATAATAATTTACCATAAATGTAAAACACTTTTTAGTTTATCGTCTTTCTGCAATTATGATATTTAATATTTTACAATGAAATACCATTAATATTTACCGTAATGGACAATAACAGACGATCTGTCGAGTGAAAATTTTCAACTGTAAATAAAATATTTACAGTCATATACAAAACTGAAAATGTGAGTCAATTTGACTAGTTAACCACATTTTGGTTCAAAATGACCAACTCTAGATATACTTATGTATACTAATAATAATGTTAAAATAAATAAATAAATAGTACCTTATTATTTATTTATTATATTGAAATAGTTTAATAGAAACAATATACCATTGTTTTGTACCTGCATAATATATTCACTTGAAAAACCTATTTACGTCTAAATAAAAAATGTAAAATGTGAAGTAATAAAAGAGTTGCGAAATGCGCTCATTTTGGAACAGTTTTTCAACCTTTTATTTCAGGGGTCAAAAAATTAGTGAAATGTATTTAAAAAATGGAAAAGTTATTGAAAAGTAGAAGTGAACTGTTAATTGAAATGCATTGGAAAATGAAATAGAAACAAGGATAATTATACCCTATAAGGCAGCCATGAATTATAGGTATATAATTTATGTAGTATACATTATAGGTGTACAATATACATGTAGTATACATTATAGGATATAGGTATACATGTAATATGGGGATATAGTTAAATAACTGCAACGTTCATTTCATGAATATTGATGAAACTTGAAATAAAACTTATATAGGAATGCTTTTATACATATCATATACACATTAATAATTATCAACTTGATTCATATGTAACCATAAAAGTTTTTTTATTTCATAGCTATTTATAAATAAAATGCATTTGTTTCATAAATGTAATTAACTATGTATTCATTTCATTAAATCTGCCCGTCAAGTTATATATGTGCAGTCAAAGAAAAGTTTTTTTGTTTTGTTTAAAAAGACAATATTTTTCCATTAAAAACAAGAAGGATAAAAATATTAATTGTAATACTTGTAGTTATTTATTTTGAATTTGGTCTGGGTACACGATGCCAAATTTGTAAGATTTGAAAATGAGAGGAAATTAGAAAAGTGTGATTGAATAAATTACCATCAGGCGGAGACTCCATTCCCTGATGGTACTTCTTATATTAATTAACTATATTAAAAACTTTAAAAAAGTTAAAATCTTTAGATGATATTTTACCAAACGACGCGGAACGAAACTTACGAAATATCATCGGAAAGATCAAATCTATCATCAGTCATACAGGATGATAAATAAAAGAATGAATACAAATGGCTTTTATTCATAGCTACGTGTTATTAGGCACCATAGCACATACGTATATTTACAGGGTGGGGCAAAACTAATAAAAAAACTTGCCTTTTTAAAATGAAGTTAAGTTTAGTTAATTTTAAGTTAAAAGAGTATTAAATTTATTCAATTTGTTATCCATAAATTAATATAAACAAATATATACGATATTGCAATACAAATAGTAATAATAATGTTGATGAATAAATGTAAGTACAAATTAACCATTAATGGCCATGGCTACGGGTCACACTAATATTAATAATTTTATAAAAAGCATATTTTCGATTTAAAAAAAAAAATTTGTTAAATCAGTGGAGATGTATCGTTTAATTATACAAATTAATTAAAACCAAAGTGGTCCCTTACATTTAAACGTGAAATATTGGGCATCATGTCTCGTATATAGAAAAAACTAATTGGCCTTCAATTAACTTGCCTTGTTCAATACATCCCTGAATAAAAAGAAAGTTTGTCAAGATATTTTATATAAGTTTCTAATGAACTGCATGTTGTATAATTATTACTATCTGTGATCTATACTAAACACAGGTAAAGTAATGCTAAACACTCTTATAGGATATCAATGATTATTAAATATTTCATTCAGTGTAATCTAGAATCTTCTAGAATATAGACGACGTGGGGATATTATTTTCTCTGCTTACAGTTTTGTATATCAAGGAAGTGAATTTAAACTTTTACAATAGAAAAGTTACAAATTATCTAGATTCATTTGTAGAAACTTTAATTACAATCATTTTAGCAAGGTATGGCTTTCTTTTCAACAAGAAATATCCTATTAATTAAGCTATTAACAATTTAATAATACGTACTAGCATTTAAATATAATCTTAAACCTATTACAGCACAATTCCTCTATAGTGAAAGTAGAGTCCTGAGTAAGAGAACTAACCTCTATAGTGAGCATATTTTCTTTAGTCTGCCATAAATGGCTTTCAGTTTTCTACTGTATATAACAACACGTTCTAGTATATATATATATATATAATCCTAAACCATTATTATAATAATTAATTTCTCACATCAGGTACTGTACTATCAGTTACAAATAGACAAATAGTACCTTACTTATGACCCAGACTGTACTTGTACCTAATTAGATCAAATCGAATGAGTTGAACGGGAAAAAAACTATCGGAAGTAACTTTAGAATATCATGTACGTGAATTTGGGCACATAAAGAGAGTAAAAAGTGTGCCCGACGTGGATGCGACCTTTGCAACAATCACCGTGCAGAGAAAATGGAAAAATAATGGTCTCTTTTATTTTTATATATAAATTTATATGTAAAAAAATAAAAAAATATGTTATATTTAGCAAGATAAATAATTTAATATATAATATAGAGAATATATAGAATTATTTTATAAATAAAATTGAATTGAAGCTACTCTCCAAACAGTATTAATTTAAATGCGAATAACGCGTGTAATTATGTTGAAATTGTAATAAGGTTCAAATTAGTTAAGGCAATGACGGCAGAAAAGCTACCCAAAGTTGTATAATATTTTTTAAACTTCAAAATAAAAAATATCAAATGGAGTAAAATAAATAAATATAAATTATTGTATTCCTAATAAAAATATAAATGTATATTATTTTGTGGAGAGAACAATGATCATGTACAGGCAGACCTCGCAGTAAGTTAAAAATCGTACCTCTCTTTAACTTATAATTAAATTGAACTTAAAGCGGGGGATACCTACAGGTATCATGGTTACCAATTATATCAACGAGTTAAATAATTATATATTTCTTCCTTGTTCTCGTCATGGAGAATGTATTTCAATGCTAATTTAAATGTTTTATTTTTTTTTATTTTTTGATATTCGAATCTTGTAATAATTGATATTATATCCAAAGGCCCGCTTCACACCTGCGTTTTTAAACACCGCGTTAAAAAACAGCTCATCTTAAAATATTTTCACACTTGCATTTTTCAGCACCGCGTTAAAAAACAGCTCATGTGTTCACACTTGCGTTTTTTTAACGTTGAAGGAATAATCGCATTAAATTTTTCCTTCAGCGTTAAAAAAAAGCTGCCAAAACTTGATATTGAAGCTACTGAGAGTGATCGATAATTTGACATAGAAATCGAAAGTGAATTTAGGGGCAAATGCTACATTATCGTGCACATGTTGTAAAGATAAGAATAAATTAATAAGGATTTTAACTAGATAATGAATAATTTAGTATGGATGCAATAATGATTCGTGATTGAGTGTTTAGCATTGTGTATAATTTATATACAGTATATACGCATATATAATTAATGAATAACCTTGAATTAAACTCAGATTTCATATGTTTAAAGATATATAAAGATTAACATTAATTAAATTGATTTATTATCATAAGAAATAGTCAATATCTATATAATTTCCACATAAAAATATAAATAAAATATCATAGAAATTCTTTTTCCTCGAGATTATTTTGAAATATTTTTGAGATCAGTACGTACGTACATACGCACTAACTAACACATGACGGGGCAAATACCAAGGGCAAACTGCGCCGTCGGTACAACAACTTAGACAAACGTCGAACTTTAGACGCAAGGTTGATGTTGCAGTAATATTGTACAGGATTAGCGTCTAAAGGTGTTCATAGGCAGGTAAGACATTAGCTCAATTGACTTTTGATATTATTAATCGTAAGGGGAAATGTCAGGGTAGCGGGATTAAAAAAAAAATAATGAATTTTTTTTCCAACATTTTTATTTTTATCTTTGTTTAGATTTTAAGCTTTTTTTAAATGAATGGAAATTTTAATTGTACAATATTCTTTAGTTTTTAAATTATAATTTTGAATAAATGAATATTCATTTAACTATTTTTTAAAAAGCGACCAAAATACGCTGGGTCTATTTCAGTTTAAATAAAAATTATCGTGCATTTGGTAGTTAACAACCGATAGGACACAGTCGGTGTATATCACCGATAGAAGAAGACTTCGATGAGATGATATAAAAGTAGAGTAAATACGAATTATCGGTCAGTTTCACATCTTCGGTTATACAAGAAAACATCATATAATAATAATTACTAATAGGTATCCATGATACCAGCAGGTATAATAATAATACTAATTTTGATTAAAATAATGGTATCCAAGGTGCCTGAAGGTATCACGGATACCAATAAATATAATGATTATATCCTTTTATATGACTGAAGATGTGAAATCGACCGATAAATTATTCGTAACTTACCCAATGTTTCTATTTTTTTATATAATTCGAAGGAAAGATCATAGCATGGAATAGAAATTGCATTGAAATCACTAACTGTTTCTTCGAACATTAACCAGAAAATGTATATACTTAATATTGATTGAAATGATATAATATTTAGAATATTAGTTTTTAGTATTCAAATTTGTTAACTTCAGAGGATATAGAATATTAGAATGACCCGTGAAAAATTTATTATAACTAAATTATTTTTAAAATATTTTCAATTATTCAGATTATAGATTTATATTTTGTTGAAATCATTTCCTATTTAATTATTCATAAGGGTGAATTTCTATTCAATTTATTAACATAATAGCCTTTTAAAAAAAATTCTATAGTTTTTATAACCCCTATACCGAGTCAAAAACTTTTCCTCTTTTTCTGAAAGGCGTAACGTACGAAAGAAACACAGTACAGAATCTGTTATAACAGTACAGAATCTTTTATAGCAGTACAGAATCTGTTATAACAATACAGAATCTTTTATAACAGTACAGAATCTTTTATAACAGTACAGAATCTTTTATAGCAGAACAGAATCTTTTATAACAGTACAGAATCTGTTATAACAGTACATAATCTGTTATAACAGTACAGAATCTTTTAATAACAGTACAGAATCTTTTATAACAGTACAGAATCTTTTATAGCAGTACAGAATCTTTTATAGCAGTACAGAATCTTTTATAAAAGAACAGAATCTTTTATAACAGTACAGAATCTTTTATAAAAGAACAGAATCTGTTATAACAGTACAGAATCTTTTATAACAGTACAGAATCTTTTATAGAAGTACAGAATCTATTACAACAGTACAGAATCTTTTATAACAGTACAGAATCTTTTATAAAAGAACAGAATCTGTTATAACAGTACAGAATCTTTTATAACAGTACAGAATCTTTTATAGCAGTACAGAATCTATTACAACAGTACAGAATCTTTTATAAAAGTACAGAATCTTTTATAAAAGTACAGAATCTGTTATAACAGTACAGAATCTGTTATAACAGTACAGAATCTGTTATAACAGTACAGAATCTGTTATAACAGTACAGAATCTGTTATAACAGTACAGAATCTGTTATAACAGTACAGAATCTTTTATAAAAGAACAGAATCTGTTATAACAGTACAGAATCTGTTATAACAGTACAGAATCTGTTATAACAGTACAGAATCTGTTATAACAGTACATAATCTGTTATAACAGTACAGAATCTGTTATAACAGTACAGAATCTTTTATAGCAGTACAGAATCTTTTATAACAGTACAGAATCTTTTATAACAGTAGGTAGGTAGGTAAGTAGGCAACATAAAAAGGTAGGTAGGTAAGTAGGCAATATCAGAAGGTAGGTAGGTAAGTAGGCAATATCAGAAGGTAGGTAGGTAGGCAATATAAGAAGGAAGGAAGGTAGGAAGTTAGGTAGGTAGGCAATATCAGAAGGTAGGTAGGTAAGTAGGCAATATCAGAAGGTAGGTAGGTAGGCAATATAAGAAGGAAGGAAGGTAGGTAGGTAGGTAGGTAGGCAATATAAGAAGGTAGGTAGTTAGGTAGGTAGGCAATATAAGAAGGAAGGAAGGTAGGTAGTTAGGTAGGTAGGCAATATCAGAAGGTAGGTAGGTAAGTAGGCAATATCAGAAGGTAGGTAGGTAAGTAGGCAATATCAGAAGGTAGGTAGGTAGGCAATATAAGAAGGAAGGAAGGTAGGTAGTTAGGTAGGTAGGCAATATCAGAAGGTAGGTAGGTAAGTAGGCAATATCAGAAGGTAGGTAGGTAGGCAATATAAGAAGGAAGGAAGGAAGGTAGGTAGGTAGGTAGGCAATATAAGAAGGTAGGTAGTTAGGTAGGTAGGCAATATCAGAAGGTAGGTAGGTAAGTGGCCAACATAAGAAGGTAGGTAGGTGGGTAGTTAGGTAGGTAGGTACAACAGGTTTTAAGGTTGTTAGTAACCAAGTATAGAAAGTGACCTGAGTAGTAACTAGTAAGTAATTTAGGGTAAGATCCAAATCATCAAACAGTTCCACATTTTCGATCAATTTTATACTACAATACATTTTTTTCACATGATCGAAACGTTGAACTCTCCGATAATTCAGATGTTACCCCATTTCATGAAATTTGTTATATTTCAAACAGAGTTCAATGATTAAAATTACCATTAATTATTTTGGTAGGTTTTTAATTCATATTGATTATTTTTCATTGAATGAATAAAATAGTTGAGTCATTTTGAACACTTTTATGAGTCAAATTGAACAATTTTATGAGTAAAATTGAACAATTTTATGAGTAAAATTGAACAATTTTATGAGTCAAATTGGCTATATATTTATGAGTCAAATTGAACAGTTTTTAGAGTCATATCACTTTTATTGAACACTTTTATGAGTCAAATTGAAAAATTTTATGAGTCAAATTGAACAGTTTTTTGAGTCATTTTGAACAATTTTATGAGTCATATTGAAAAGTTTTATGAGTCAAATTGAACAGTTTTTTGAGTCATATTAAACAATTTTATGAGTCATTTTGAACAATTTTATGAGTCATTTTGAACAATTTTATGAGTCAAATTGAATAATTTTATGAGACAAACTGAATAATTTTATGAGTCAAATTGAACACTTTTATTAGTCATATTGACTAGCTTTGAGTATCTAAATACGTCTGAGGACATAACTAACAAGTTTGTGATTCATTCCATCCCACGTTGAGTTCATACGGAGATGACCTACAACGTGGAAATCACGTTACAGTCATTTTAAGATGATATTTAACGTAAAATTCGATATCCCATTCATTTTAAGATTATCACTAACGTGGAAAATGACGTATAGCTAATACATATTTAGATGTTATACAACGTGGAAAAACACGATGCATTCAATTACAGATGATCAATAACGTGTAAAAGCACGTATAGGTAGGTAGAAAATGTGTGTTTTTCTACGTAACTATAGGGGTGGACAGCTTTTTGCAATATATACGTACACATATCTGACCTCATTTTACGTATAATGCAGGAAAGTTAAATTCAATTCCATATTATCATAGTGTTTCAACGATCTTCAAAGAACATTAAAAAATTAATTTATACCTATTTAGTTTAATTACCTACCTAGAAAGAAAGTTTCTTAAAAAAATTCCTAGAAAACAGTGACGGTATATATTTTTTTCACGTGAAAATCAGCAAAAGGTAGAATACAGGTAAACCGCCTACATTGTGACCTAGGTAGTATTGAAATAAATAATATATACGGTTAGGTAGTACAGAACAAAAAGAGAAATGTAATAGGTTAAGTATTTTTTTAGCAAAAAGTAAGATATTTATAATAGTTTACGGAGCGTGAAATAATCATAGGTACACCATATGTTTTTAAAAAGAAACACGTTTACGTATGAATTAAATGGGGAAATTATAATTATTCGTACCAGCAATGAGGGAGAGGAAGAAACCAAGGCCAAGAACTGGCAGCAAATAAGTAACTGTTGACAGCGCCATTTTTAACGCACACTCCTCACTTCACAGCGTCAAGATGTACACTGGAAATATTTCCCAGGAGCTCCAGCAATGACACACTAAATCCTGTGCAAGATAACTATTATTCAGTGACATTTTAAAAGAATTGAGAACGTGCAGTGCTGGAGTAATGGCCTTCAAGTACCACACCTAAGGTAAGTTCCGAGTTATAGACCATTTCCACATTTTCGATCATAAATAAGATATAATAATAACATTCTAAATCGATATTTAACTTGGTATTCATGATACCTGCAGTTCTTTCAATAATTGGTATACATGATGTCTGCAAGTGCATGTAGGCATTTTAAATTGGTATCCATGATGCCTGCTGGTATTTTCATTTGTATCACCGTGTCCATGATACCAATTAAAATAATGAGTTAAAATACTACCTATATCGTATTTATTTCTTATATGATCGAAAGTTTAAAAAATGGTCGAAAACTCGGCACTTACCTCAAGTGTTTATAGGTTTTATTAATTTGAATCCTAAGTTTCCATTATTCAACAGATAACTTTTATAAAATGCGAATTTGAACAGCAAATAATAAAATATTTATAACTTCTCACCTTTTCGGATTACAGATGAAGATTGCTCTTCTGAATGACTTGCAGAAATATTGAAATGACTTGGGAATACTGAAGGGCAATCGTAATTAGTATGGTATCTGATTGTAAAAAATACATGAAAGCAAAATTGTAGATAGCCTAAGATAGGTACCATATGAAAATTTTTATTCCATTTCGATTATATTAATTACCTATAGGGAGTCGATAGAAATACGCCATTGCTAATGTTTTTATTTGAATTTAATGGAATTAATTTAATTAAAGAAATATTTTATTTGATGAAATAAGAAGGGTGGATAAAATTAATTATTAGATCAGGTACACAAAACCTAGAAATTAGAAGTCGACATGTTTGAATTATTTTTCAATATTTTATATATGTTTTTATTAAAGGATACATCCTTGACATAATATTTAGAAAATATATATCTTAAAAGGATGACTTTGTATATTTAATAAAGTCTTGGAATTAATATTTTGAAAAATGTAAACACCAACCTATATGATGTCAATGACATAATTTTAAATGTTATACATTAAAGCAGATTTAAAGGATGCAAACCAGAACAATATCATAATTTTAGTAATAAAAATTGGAAATAAATCATTAAATTGATATATATTTATAACATCTTGGATAGACAGACAGAAAATATACAAAAAGTTTATTTTTAAAAACAGCCTCGCACGTATATAAACCCAACACAAAAACAACGCTTGCTCTAACTTTTTATTAGAAAATATAAGCAGGAACTCTGATATTAGGAAATGAAACTATATAAATAAAAAGAGCTATAATGTAACTATTGCAAACGTGTAGGCACTTACACATACATAGTTAATTAATTAATGTATTTTTACAAGAAATATGGATAAAACTATTAAATCATACGGTTATTAATGATATGGATAAAACTATCATCGAATCCTAGAATATAAAAATAGCAAAAAAATTTCATGATAAAATACTTTATGAATACAACAAAAGAAATTATAATAATGACCAAATAAATCTATATGTGGAAACACTGTACATAAAATCTTGAAAAGCACTTGCGCTTTATACAATATAAAAATTAACAAAAACATTATTAAATCTAAACTAAATAGCTACATAGTTGTTAGAAATGATTAGGGTGGGAGACTTATGGAAAAAAAAGTTAAATATTAGAAAATTTAAGAAATTATTAACATTTTAAACCATGTACTTAAATAACTAAAAATAAAATAATTCATTAGGTTTAGTTATATAAGATGTTAAGTTATTAAATGAATTTAAGCAATTTGTTCATATCCTGTATAATACGTATTTAGTATAAGTATCCTGTAATATTTCGGTATTCCTTAAGCAAAATGCATTGGGTAACGCAGTCATTTTTAATAGATAAATAAAGACTATAATTGCATTTATCCATTCACCATATAATTAGTCAGAAAAAGGGTTCATATTTAATAATTTGAAACCTTTTATACTCAATTGCTTCATTTATGAGTTCTAAAACACATTAAAAGCATATTCTATTATTTAATCATTGTGCAACAAAATGGAGTGTAGAATGAGGGGTTACGATGGATACCATGAAATTATGAATGAAATACTAAATGGAGGTTTATACAAAATCAACTAAAATAGTAGGAGGGTTTAACGTTGTTGGAGCAAGGAAAGTGGCTCAATTAGCCTACTAGGTTTATACAGAAGATAAAATTAAATCTACCCAAAACACATAGCACTGAATTAAACTTAATAGTACCCCATTGATGGTGATATCATAAAATATCTACCATTGGTTGAAAAATAAATTTCATAACGGATTTAAATCTAAAACAGACTCTATATTCATAAGCTCGAGTCAAGCTAACTTTAACTTGGTGGGATGATGAATCAAAAGCTACATAAGCTTTTTATAATAACAATAAATATATCTGCACTGTAACTAATAGCAATATTTAACATCCAACAAAAAAAGGAGAAATTTGTCTCTCATTAATGATATATTTGCCCAGTAGGTTTCCAATTAAAAAAACTGATTATGTTCCTCATTAGAAACCAATTCATATTTTTGCTCAGTTAGTTCCTAAATAATTTGGACACAAAACTGATTCAAATATTAGAAAAATATTCAGTCAGTTCCCAGTCGAAGAATATCGGCATGAGTGACAATGTCAACTTGCGGATCACTCGCCTCTTTTTCGGCACAGAGTGTTTTGGTTAGCATTGCCCTGGCCACAGTCTCTGTGTGTACACTGAACTTGTTACGCCAGTCAAAACCTTTGGCGACAGCCTTGGAAAAAAAGGAGGAAATGTTAAGATTATTTCAGTAAATGTTTGCATCAAATTCAAAAGCCAAAACATTGATGCATGAACCAAAAACTAATCACATAATAAAATGCTTTTATTAAAATCAACAGTTTAAGTTATCATAATTTGAATAGCAACTCCTAATGTAATTTTAGTAGCTGGAAACAGTACATTTCAAATTGATTATTATTTCGTGTTTAAAACATAAATATATACTTTAATGGATAAGAGAAAGTTAATATAAATATGGTATTAAATATTATTTAAATAATTGTTACAAATATTTTTAAATAAATCATAGCTACCTGTGCAGCGGCTTCCATGAATCTGCTTTCTTTTCTATCACATAAGAGTAGCCCGGGTCGATATATCGAGAGTTTCTTGAATTTGAGATTTGTAACTATTTCCTCAGTCTCGCCTGTGAACAGAACAATTTCATTATTGTTGCACAACAATAAAAGGATATGAACCTAATCTTCAGATAGCAAAGTAGAGCAATAGCTAAGTACCTGAGCAATTCAATACATAGCCAATAGGAAGATATAACTAGCTACCTACTCATAAGATTTATATATTGTCAATATATGTATATTTGATATAGTAATTAGAATATAGTGGTTCAGTTATTTTTATGTCATTTAGAAACTGTTGAAGTGATATTATATGCTTATAATCCATACAAATTTAATCAACAATCTAGTCATTTCCTTGCACAAATCTTTAGATTATATAATACAAATAGGGTGATAAGTGATTACAAGTAGATAAAAGATATTTCAGTGTTTACATTGTTTCTATTTTAACCCTCTAACAGGCAATTATCACATGAGTGGTGCCTCATTAATTTTAGTTCATTGTTGTTTTTACATGTTAAGCTACCATTATAGTGTATTAATAAACCACAAGCAAGAGTAGGCATTGTGTCTTTCAAATAATTACTAAAAAATACAATAAAAATGCCAGTTTCCAACAAACAAAGTCATGTTTAAAAAAAATAAGAATTCTCAAGAAAAAAAATATCAGGAATAGTGTTAAAAAAGTGACATACTAAAAATCCAGACCAATTTGATGAGTTTATCAGTAAATACCCTCTGAAGGGTTAAAACACACCTTTTATTTGTGGATAAAGCATCATGGAATCTTTATTGGATCCATGAGATGTGACCAGGTGAAAATCTTCACAGCCTTCTTCCTTCAAAAGCTGAGCACAGTTGATAACATAGTCCTTGTCGACTTTTATGAATCCCTCCTTGCCGGCTTTTGCTCTAGTTGTACCCAGGCAACAGAATGCCACCTGTAATATATGAAAATGGTTAATCTTTGACATCCATTTGGTATTTACCACATTGCAGGAACTGGTAAAGTGTTCTCCAAGAAATCCTCTATTTTGGCTTCTGTTCTCAGTAAAATACACGTAAATTATATAGGAGAAAATTAATAATTGTTCGCACAGAAAATGTTAAAAATGTCCCATGTTCGCGCTGTTTATGATTAATTGATTATGAGTCACCAATTTCAATTTTAAATCTAATTTAAGTGCTCATTACTCATTAGCCATCTATATATGTGAAAGATACTTATTTTCACAAATTTCAAGTCGACAATTAATCGGCGACTTGATACATACTCTTGAACTAGGCATCCCAGTCTGCAGATACTGGTAAAGTGTTCGTAGAGATCTCTTATTTTGTTCGTAGCAAAATTAATGTAAATATAGGGATTAATTCATAAGTGTTCGTAGCAAAATTAATGTAAATATAGGAATTAATTCAAAATTGTTCGGAGAGAATATCCCAAATATCTCACATATTCTGCAGACTGGTAGGCATCCAGTCTGCAGAAATTCAAAATATGGGAGACATTATCATATTTGGGATATTCTCTCCGAATTTTTTTGAATTAATCCCTATATTTACATTAATTTTGATATGAACAGAATAAGAGATCTCTACAAACACTTTACCTGGTTTACCAGATTCTGCAGACTGGGTGCCCATATTTGAAAATTTGAACATAGATATTAATATCTAACTTCTAAAGTACTAACGTGACTACTAAGGACATTTACACATGAATAAAAGTAACTTGGTTATTCATATGATGAAAGACAGTAGGTAGTAGGTACCTAAATGGAATTTTGCAAGGATATGAAGAAAGAATTAAATCTAATCTAGGCTAGGTAGTTAATTAAAATTTAAACCGAGATCCGAGATCATAAATGAAAGGGCAATATTTTTAATTATTTTACAGTGATTTTACAATAATATGTCAAAACTTACATCAGCACCCTGGAACTGTTCCTTTTGAAGTTCATCAAAGTTCACCTGTCTATAGTCTATTTTATCTGAAGTGACATCTTCAAGTGGTCTTCTTGCAGCAATGATAACTTTCGAGAATTTTGGATGAGCAACCAGTTGCTTCACAACTTCACTTCCAACCTCTCCAGTGGCACCCACTACCAATGCTGAGAAAACTTTATTCTCCATATCTGATCGGTTACTACACAAACTAAAATAGTAATAGTATTTAAAATCCACTAGCTACGTTAGTTTGCAAGTTTGTTTGATAAATAATGGGCAAGATAAACTATAATACGGAAAAGCTATGAAGAATTTGCGTGTCGAATTACACTAACATACGGAAATTGTCTAGATAATTTGCGTGTAGGTAAAATTACAACTTCTCGAGTTCAATTAATGTATCTAAACTCAGTAAATAGATGTAGTAATTAATTGCATGTATAAATGCAAATTCAAATGGAAAGGAATTAAAACTAATCTAATTTGTGAGCAGTCATGAAGAAAAGGTATAAGAAAACTAAATTTGTATTCAAATATATTTAACTAATAGACATTACCTAATTACTATATACTGAAAATTTATATTTTCTGGAGAGTTTTTTTACAATTGATAAATATTCAAAAATCAATATTATTTTTTTCTCAAATATATTTTTTGAAAACTTATTGCAGGATTACAATACCTACTAATACTATATAGACTTATAATTAAAATATACTTAAAAGGTAAAAATAACTTTAAAAAGTATTATTATTACTACAATTTATACAATATAGACATGGTTTATCTTGTATCTGCTTGTTGAAGGTTTTAACTAATTGATATAGTTTTAATTTTATAGAAGGAGATGGAGAAATTTCAAAGTAAATTCAAGAAATAATCATATACACATACAGGACATTGGTGATCATAATCATCTTTCTCAATGAGTTTTTTATTGATCAATAAATACTTAATTAGAAAGCAATAGGACTTTATAATAGATCTAAATATATTCAATTAGGGGATTAATTTCTGTTTCACAAACAATTAAAGGTAATATCGCTGACGTCAAAAGTACAAGGAACTAGAAGAAGCAGTCAGACAGGAGAGTGGAATGAAGAAATTTACCTATATGTACTTTAATTGATGACATAAATACGAAAACCTTGACGATCCCCTCCACTCGAAATTAAAATTAAAAATTTCCCTAGAAAATATCACAGTTAACAGAAAAGAAATTGATCAAGTATTTGCTTCGTCATTAATTATGTATGAAATATTCGCACGCAACCTTCTCTATCCGATTTTCTATTAGATTCAATAGAAAAAGAAGGAAGAGGTACGAGATTTTTCATGTATTATCGTATATCCAATGGTAATTAAATATCTAGGTACAGTTTTAAGTACCTAACATTAATTCAGGGTAATGGTATCTAGGAAATCATCTAATGAATGTCAATCAGCTTAATTACAGTTTTGAATTATTCAGAAGGATTTTACTCTTTCTATTTGCTTGATTAGCTTAAAAACCTCCCGATTAACTTAATTTACATATTATGAACAAATAGAACAAAATTTGAAATCGTTAGCAATTCTGTAGCAAGTAACCTAATTAGCTTTAATTAATATAATAATAAAAAATAGAGTGGAGGGAACCTTAATTCAACGCAAATTTATCTAGAATATCACCATTACAATTTATTAAAATAATTTAAAATATTTTTTACTCCCCTTCCCCCTTTCATAATTTATTTGCCTATGTTTGCTCAATATTGAATTTAATCAGCGATGATATATCACATCACGTTCACTCTCCACGAAAAACTTCACCAATGCTCCACGATAGAAATATGTTCCTCTTCCTGTAGTTGTTCTGGAGTCGACTCTTATCTTCCGAGGATAAGGAGCACCGAGCTCTGACGGACACGTCCGGAAGAAGATGGAGCAGACGGTTGAAGTCTTCGGTAGTAAATTTGCAGTCAGGTAGGCACAGAGTCAAGGAACTGTTGTAAATAAATAAAAATAAGTTAATCAGAAATTTCTAATGGTCAGATTAATTGGTTCGTGGCCTACGTCAACGCCCACTTCTTAAGTAATGTGAATGTAAGAGAACTACAACATCACCCTACATATCCATAGAAATATATAAATTGACAATTTGATGGATAGAGCTTTTGTTGATCGAAAAGATATTTTATTAATTATTCATAATTATCAATCATCTGCTATTATAGTAAGAATTCATCCGTCATGAAATATCATTTGCATCTTGACTATTTTTTCGTTTAAAAAGTGTTATTTTTCAATAAGAACAATATGAAACTTTGCAAGTAATATTTGAAAATTCTGTGGACATCAAACTAAAATTTTCACTCATCCTTAGAATCTAAACACCACCTAGACCTACTAATGTAAATGTTAATGGAATTGAGTGAGATACGATTTGAATATGGGAATGATTCAGTTTTGCATGAACATAATACAAACTAAAAACCTACTAATAAATATATTAACTAGTTATTTCTATATAGTTTATTATTTGAAAAAGAAGTCTATAAAGAAAGATTTATTACCTGATACTGACGAAGTTCCTGGCGAAACGGTTGGCTTTCTTCATAACCTCCACCATCCAGTCAATCCTCGCTCTCTCCAAACTCACAAAATGGAGGTACACACCCACTCTGCCAGTCTTGTTTTCAAAGTCGAAAATGGAGGAAGAGGAATCCGAATAAACAGGAAGTGCCTTTGCGTGTCTGACGTCATTAGCGTCAGGTCCGTTACCAGAGTAGATTGAAACTCTCAGATCTGTTAGTGAATGATATATTATATATATAACTCTGATCTGAGATTTATAAGATGAAGTGGCGTAAAAAATATAGTTCAAGCATTACTGAACATAAATTATTCGCAAGGTTCTTTCACATTTTATTTTAGCTCGAAAATCCAATACCTAGTAGGCTTTTGACCAATTGAAAAACCTTTAAAAAATTGTCTTCTCAAATTGTTAAACCCAATTGTCTTCTCAAATTGTTAAACCCATATATAAATCATATACAAGGATTTTGATATGTTAAAAAGAACTCACGCAACTGTCTGATATTCCTAAACCTCGTCAGCTGGAGATTCCAAATCCGCATGATCTTCTTCCATTCGAGGGGTGAAGAGATCACCACGGCAAGTTTCTCCAATGTGGAGGGCATGGACGAAAGCACTAAATCTGGCTTGATGTAAGCTAGAACTTCTGTCAAAGTGCAGGTCATCCTGTAACAAAATTGAATATAGATGATACAGTTGTAGATTATGAAAGTAATTTTCGTTCTGTCTAATTTTATTTTAATTGTTCAGATTATTTTTCGACTTATTTTGAACTGCGTTCATGATCAAATACTGTGAGTAATGGCTAATCCATTCAATGTTGATGAAGAGAACAATTTTACTAATTGTTCGATTGAATTTCTCAACAGTTTAAAATAATCGGAAGAGGTAGATGCTCATTTTAAGTAAAATCTTAAATGACGTATATCTTTAAATGTTTTATAACGTGTTTTTTTCAATATTCTTTCTCTACGGCATTTTACAAGTGAATTTAGTGTTCTAACCAAATTTTTATTCATCAAATTAAATTTAAGTTACTCACATGTCGTTTTCAAAGAAATTGTAGAGCGGTTTCTCGAACTGTAGATTAACATGATCAGCATAGTAGAAAGAATGGAGGAATCTTAGTTGGACTTTCAAATCTAAAACTTTGACATGAGCAAGAAGGTTAGTCAAGTCTCTGATTGACCAAGAGGAACTTCTATCATCGGCCACAGATTTTCTTGAATAATCCCAAACTTCAACAACAGTTGGCATCTGGGAACCAGGGGCTTTCGTTCGTTTGATGAATTCTTCAGATTCTATCGGAGAGCGAACAATCTCTTTCCGAACAAAATTATTAGTATTTCTTTTGAATGATGTCAACTCCGATCCAAATCGTCTATCACAGGTGTCATTGATGTTGATTTCTTCTTGACTGGATATGATTTCATTGAAATCTGTTTCAGGCTCACGGAAAATGCCACCACTGTAGTCAGTGAAAAGTTTTCTCAAATCTTTGTTTTCTGAAAAATTTGCATTCTCAACCGGATTTAATGAGTTCTCATGGTCATTACTACCAATTTCTAAATGGCTAATATCAAATACTGTTTCGTTGTTTATTTCAGATGAATCGTTATAGTTCATATCAGATACACTGAGTTTTAGTGATTTCACTGTCCGAAAAGAGAGTGGCAAAGTACCGTTGTTGTCAATTCCGTTGGATAACAGTGGTTCGTTGGAGGGCGAGGTGTATATCGGATCTACTCCATTCTTGAACTTCCAGTTCAGATCATATGGCTCAGCATATACCGGTTCCTTATGCTTGTTGAGGGCGTTTTCATAAGTTTCTATCTGTTTTGGAATTAAGTGATCAATCTTTTCCAAACTGTTGTAGTCTATGCTACTTAGTTTGCAGCAACTTTTGGAGGACACGGTGCTGAAAACAGTTTGTGGCTCAGGATGAAGAATAGTTGAAGAATAATAACTGTCGGCACACAGTTTTTTGTTCTTCTCCAAACTGATTTGTTTGGGAGTTGGATCTAAATCGCTTTTCTGTGGAAGAAAAATAAAAATATAATTAGAGATATATTTTAGTAATGGGAATTATTTCATAAAATAGGTACTCTAGAATATCTTACTTCTTTTCTATTCTTGATTTGATCATTGTCCAAGCTGTTCCCACTTTCCTTTCTATTTTCATCCTGCTTAGCACTGAATAAAGCTTTACCAAACAATTCTCTCAATTCATGATCTGGTAGGTAGAAGTTTGCTTCTGTTTCCTTTACATCCTATAGGAAAAAATTGATATAAAACGAATAAAAATGCGTTAGAATATGAGACATAATCTTTTTAACAGAACCTGACTTACCTGATAAGTTTTAGAAATTTTCCATAGAAGCTCTCTAGGTTCTTGAAACATGTAAACCATCGCTTGCAAAGTTTTACCTACTTCCTGAATCTGATCTTTAGTATTCTGCTGTCCTTTCATATTCGCAAGACGACTTCTGACCTCCATGAGTGTCTGAAATTCAGCTTGGAGACTGGTCTCGTATTCTGAAATCTCCTTCTGGAAAGACCTGACAATTTTCAGGTAACCTCTCATTCGCATTGTCAAAGATTGGGACAACAGGAAGAGCGAGTCGAAGTAGTTAGATGATTTTACATCATTGTCCGCTTTTTGAAGCCTGTTCACTTGAACGTGGAATGGAGACTCTTCTAGTAATTTCCAGTCGCAATTCTTGTGTAATTTGTTCAGACAAATTTTACAGGATATGGTGTAACAGTTGTTGCACCAAAACTCCAACTCTCTGTCATGTTCTCCGCAAAGGTTTTTACTGGATGATGCAATGTCTTCTCGCTCTTTCTTCCAACTTGTCAAACCAAATTTTGAATTCTTCTTGCACGTAGAATGCCAATTAGAATTCTCAATGGAAATACTAAGATTCCTATTACCTTTTTTCTTCTTCTTGAGTGTTTGGTGGGTCTTTTGAAAGCCGTAACATGAAGTGGTTACCTTTTCTTCATGAGCACAGGAAGATTCCAAAATCGTATAATCACTTGGGCATATTTCGGCCCAGCAATTTTTACATCGTAGGTGATTGGTCGGTTCGATAACCAATAAATGATTATCATCTTCTGAACCCGTGAAATCAAATTTTTTCTTGTCAGTCTTCCCCATCTTATTTCCCGAAATATTCGTATGTTTTTGGCAAATGTAATTTTCAGAGATTTTGATAGACCATATGTTAAATGCTTCGATATGTTACTTGTAAACGAATTTCAAGCCAAGATGGCGTCTTCTAAACTAATTTATATTTTAATGGATTTATAGATGAATCTAAAATACTATAAATAGTTAAAAAAAATAGGCATTCGCTATTTTATGTTAGGTATTGTTGGGCACTTAACAGAGGCCTCCAGCAATTTCGAAGTACTCTTCAAAGTATGAAGCACAACTAAATATAATAAATTTCCTAACTGTGTTATAACCATTCACCAAGAACTCTCTAATCAAACTGTCTCAATTCTGTATTATTATTCACAAGATGAAATTAATTACACAGATAATCATATCGATAACAGAACCTTTTCTATATCCTCATTACTTGGATTCATGATTTATTTTAATGTGCACTGATCTTTATCATCACTAATATGATTAACTACAATTAATATATATTATATTCTTCGATTTGAAGATATGTTTAATTACGAATTAAGACAGTATGATCTGATTAGGCAACATCTGTTCAAAACTTAATCTAAAGATTGTTATCGAATATCATTGATTACTAGGGTTGTGACAATATTCTCTTTGAAATATGCTTCATAATCTCTTGAAAAATAGTCTCAAAAAATATGATTTGTATTCTAAATTAATAAAAGTTCTGTAATACCATTAGTAAACCTGAAAAGAGATATTAGAAAGCCCCTTAAATTACATTTGGATGCTAATCTCATGTTTCGGTGCAATTGAAATCTTTGAAGGGTTTAAATAAGTCGTACTAACTTGAATCATGTCACATGGATCCGATTCGTAAGGTAAAGCTCGTACAGCGGACGATCTTTAAGCGGACACCCACCCACCACAAAGGGCAACAGTCAATCCTCTGACCACTGATCAAATAAATGTAGGTATTGAGTCATAATGAAAGGTATAATCCACTGACCGCTGACAAAATGAATGATGATTTATTTAGTTTCACCAAATTTTTTTCCCCCTGATATAGAGCAGAGTATTCATAAATCTAATAAACTGAGTAGTAGTCTAAATAAATCAATTTTCAGTTGTTAATTGAATTTAACTATAGCTGGTGATAGGTAAAGAAGTGGTAATTTGTGGTTAAGAGGTTATTTGAATGTCTAAGTTTGATTCAAGCTAAGTTTCATTAGCTTGAATCATGGTACTGTACATCATCTGATCAGGTTCAGTCACAGTAATATCGGGTTAATAAAACGAGTGAATTTTAAAT
The DNA here is from genome assembly GCA_947561585.1 of Caprella mutica. Classification (NCBI taxonomy): domain Eukaryota; kingdom Metazoa; phylum Arthropoda; class Malacostraca; order Amphipoda; family Caprellidae; genus Caprella; species Caprella mutica. The sequence goes on along the minus strand of CANNZV010000944.1, from coordinate 292,252 downwards.
TTAAACTAAGAAACGTTGTAAAGTTGTTAGAATAAAATGAAAATGCATTCTCTAATATTGAATTATGAAACTTTTCAATATCGAACCCTGAACAGGTTTTCAAAGCTTTACCTTAATTCGGCTTGTATGTTTTTTTAAATACTTGTATGTATTTTTCGGCAACGGTCTTCTAAAATACCTACATACTTACTTTCTATGTTTTTTTTTTGTAAATATGTATTCGTTAGTTGTATCTAGGTATATTTTGCTTATCTATAGGACATATCTCTGAACCGAAAAATATATTGGTTTCAAGTTTTTTTTTTATTTATCTTGAAAAGAATATGTTTTTAATATTAAAATACGTTTTATTACTTTTTAATAAAAATAATATGTTTTCAATAAGAGTAATATGTTTTAATTAAAAAGAATATGTTCGAGATTATATATATATTTATGCTAAAAACCTATTGTCACAACCCTATTTATAAAGTTTAGTATATACTTCAGGAAATGAATACATATTGATACATATATGGTCTACTGCAGTGGTGAATTAATGAATAAACTACAATGATAATAACTAGGGATGTGACAATATGCAGCATAAAATATGCACAATTTTTGACGCGATATGCCTATTTCTGCATATAATATGCAAAAAGTCAATGTGCGTATATGCTGAACCAAAATGCATATAATATGCAAAAAGTCAATGTGCATATATGCTGAACCAAAATGCATATAATATGCAAAAAGTCAATGTGCATATATGCTGAACCAAAATGCATATAATATGCAAAAAGTCAATGTGCATATATGCTGAACCAAAATGCATATAATATGCAAAAAGTCAATGTGCGTATATGCTGAACCAAAATGCATATAATATGCAAAAAGTCAATGTGCATATATGCTGAACCAAAATGCATATAATATGCAAAAAGTCAATGTGCATATATGCTGAACCAAAACGCATATTGGAAATATGCGTTTCATATGCCAGAAATTATTCAATATAGTGTGCATATTATTTGCTCAAAGTTAATTACGGAATTTAAAATGAAGTTATTCTTTATATAGTTATGTTTTGAATGTAGTTGTACTGTGGAGGTTTGAATGGAACTTACAATAAAACGAAGGTGTAATCTCAAGTTTTTATTTGTACTACAAAATGTTTAACGTTAGAAAATAAAATATATCAATGCTATTTTAAATTTAGACTTTTTTAATAGTAAGTCAATTTCAAATATACACATTCAATTTCAAACAGTGGAATTGGACTTTATTGTTAAATGGTATTTCAGGTTTTCAAAAGTGAATCTCCTTCTATTATCTGCTAATGTAGTTTTGTACTGGGAAAACAACCGTTCTGAACGGAATGTGATATATGAATGTAGGGTAGTTTAGAAGACTGAATTTGGCTGAAGAAACATTTGCTCCTTTTGTTTCTTGTGATGTAGAACAAACGGGTGTTTTCCCAGTACAAAAATACATTAGCAGATAATAGAAGGATAGTCACTTTTAAAATCTTGAAATACATGCCATTTAATAATAAAGTGCAATTCCACTGTTTGAAATAGGATGTGTACGTTTGAAATTGATATACTATTAAAAATGTCTAAATTTTAAACAGCTTTGTTATATTTTATTTTCAAACGTTAAAGATTTTGTAGTACAAATAAAAACTTGAGATTACACCTCCGCTTTACTGTATGTAAGTTCCATTCAAACCACCAAATTACAGTTACATTCAAAACATAACTACATATGTTAAGATCAACTTTATTTTAAATTCCGTAATTAACTTTGAGATTATAATATGCATACTATATTGAATAATGTCTGGCACATATACGCCCATTGACTTTTTGCATATCATATGCATTTTGGTTCAGCATATATGCACATTTGCTCTTTGCATTTATATGCAGAAATAGGCATATAATACGCTGCATATCGCGTCGAAAATTATGCATATTGTCACATCCCTAGTTATCATTTTCTATACAGTAGTTCCAGAAGAAAACGACATAAGTTAGACAATAGACATTTACATTCTAAAAATTGACCAAGAAGTGCATATTTCTCGATTAGCATGTCAATGCACACGTGCGTATAATATGCTCTTGAAATATATGCAGAGAACTGCATATATGCAATATGCACAATGTCACATCCCTAATAATAACCCTGGCAACAAGTATTTATTGCTATTCACCGAATATTCCAGGAATAAATCCTTCTTGCCTTGGAAAAGGAAACCATGTAGCTAATTACTGAAAATAGTCTAATTAAGGGAACGAGATGCAAACTTGCTCCCCACGAAATAAAAGTCTGGTAACAAAAAAAAAGCCCTCAAAACTATTTTCTTTTAATTTAACTCATAGAAAATGAAATGTTTGAGGAGTAACCATTATATAATAACGAGACTAATAAAAGAGGGGCTTGACAGTATTGAACAAGTAGGATTACCATTTGTATTATCAGTGATATAGTAATTTTTTATTATGAGATAAATATAGATGCACAGTTCAGTAACTGTGTTGCACGTCAGTTAACTTACAACACGAAAATAAAACATCTCGATCAAGTTCAACTTTCCTTCTTTCTGAATGTAGGAATTATAAGAACAAACATTTTTGGTAAACGATATAATATCTACAGTAACATTTTCATGTGAGAAACAATGGGTTTCAGATTGAAAACTTATAACAATAGCTGCAGCATTTAAACCTATCCTATTTAAACATTGCACATAATTCATATATGCAAACGATAAAAAGAACGATATAAAAATAATCGACTCCGAGATCCTAAATACATCAAAGAATTTTCCTAAATCTTCCTGAACATCCATATAACAAAAAGAAAATCAATTAACTAAACAGCAGGAACATCTTAGAGATCAAATAAAAATAAAATCACATCAGCAACAGTGTGATGATGTCGGTTGGTAAAAAAGGCCATTCCTAACCGAAGTAATAATCCTCATCCAAATTGCCATTAGACTCATTAGATGAATCATTGTCCAGCAATTCTTCCGGAATCTGCAACAAATTTCAATGATTAAAAGATTACCTTATAAAATAATATAGCTAATAACCATACAGCAACACCTAGTTATGTAAAAAAAAGTATATAATAATCATTATTTAACTTTTATTTTAATTGGTATCTATGTGCAGGTATCATGGATAGTTTTGTTAGCTACGATGTCTCAATATTTGCAATGGTGTAACAATATTGGGGCAATGTTGAAACAATATTGGGGCAATAGTGAAAAAATATTGAGGCATGTTGAAACAATATTGGGGCATGTTGAAACAATATTGGGGCATGTTGAAACAATATTGGGGCATGTTGAAACAATATTGGGGCAATAGTGAAATAATATTGGGGCAATGTTGAAATAATATTGGGCAATGTTGTAACAATATTGAGGCAATGTTGTAACAATATTGAGGCAATGTTGAAACAATATTGGAGCAATAGTGAAACAATATTGGGGCAATGTTGAAATAATATTGGGGCAATATTGAAATAATATTGGGACAATGTTGTAACAACATTGGAGCAACGTTGTAACAATATTGGAGCAATGTTGCAACAATATTGGGAGAAATGTTACCCCAAAAAGTTACCTGGGTAGATACTTACAGAATACATTTTAACTTTTTTGCCCCTCTTAGTCTTGGTCTCTTGAGCGGATAAACCGAAACTCTCTTTCGGGCAGAAATTCACACCACCTTTCGAGGTTTTTAAATTGCTTCTTCCACCTTCAGTTTGATTTTCCTTGTTAAGAAGTCTCTTAGGAATGCGTTTCAAACGGTTGTTGTATATAATTTGGTTTGCACATCTGAAAATAATAAAAATTTTCAGTACCTAGCTAGAAAAGGGCATGATTATTCTGAAAACACAACTACAGCATTACAAAGAGTCAATCATTAAATTGACTTTATACATTGATGTATAAAATAAAAGCTAATTGTTTTAACATAAAATAATTTTCGAATTAAACACAACATTTCTCTAATATAAACTAACTTTTTACCTGAAAGATAGAAGTCACAGCATTACAAATAAATCATTTAATTGACCAAAAATAAATACGGATTGATGTATATAATAAAATTAGGCAATTTTCTAATATAAAAAATTTCTCACATTAAACACAATATTTCTCTAATATAAACTAACTTTTTATCCATAGGATCTGCAGGAGTCTGAGCCAATTCAGTGGAGTTCAGAGTGTTGGAGCATGGAGTGAGTGGAGTGGCTGCTGTTTTGTTGCCCCAGCACTGAGCGAGCAGAGCAGTTCTGGGAGTGAAGTTAGCCGAGCAGTTGCCCAGCAGAGAGGAAGATTTGCTAGCCATTGGAGTGGAAGCTTCAAAATCAAAAGATGTTCCCAACTTGGAGCTTGGAGAGTTGAGGAGGATGTTACCTAGCTGAAAAAACGGCTAGAAAGTAATTAATGAGAAATAATATATAGAAATCATACTAAAAAGAAATTGAATTTATAAGAATTTAGCAATATTACATGCATTTTCTTTCTAATTACGAGATATTGTAATTATATTTTAATGAATCATACTTTTTAGCTATACATTTATACAATTTATAACAAATAGCTAGCTACACAATTGAATAAAAAATAATTCAATATAAAATAGAAAGCAACACTACAGTATTCAACATTTACTATATAGATATAACAATGAAAAATTTATTCAAGAATACAATAAAATTAAAACACAAAGTAAGTATATAGAAGAAATATATACTTTCTAGAAAGTATATATTCATTTAATCACAGCATTAATTACTTTAAATTTGTTGAAGGATGAAGGTAATTCCGAGAAGTAGTCATCATCACATTCGGATTGCTTCACCTTCAGTAGTTTTTCTTGCCTTTGCTGCTTTTGCTCCAAGCGTTTTTTGGTCCATTTTCCTGCAGTGACTACAAAAACAAAAGAATTAATTATCAAAGTCTTACGCATTACAAGATTTAAAACAAAGTCAGTATATATATATTATATGTAAAAGAGTAACTTACCTGAAGGTATTTCAATATTTTTATCCGAGTGAATCACTTCATTTTGAGGCAATTGGGTATTTTCTTCTTCAATAGATGGCTCCTCATTTTCTTTATCTTTAGTTGGCTTCACTTTGGATTTCTTATGAGTTTTTTGGGTGAAAGTTTTTGTGTTTTCTTTTTCTGATGCCTTCTTCAAATTTACTTTTGTATCCTTTTTCTTTATATTGTTGGTAGCTATTGTTTTCTTAGCATTCTTTTTCTTTATATTTTCTTTAGCTATTGTTTCATTTGCATTTTCTTGAACAGTTTTTCTCTTCATATTTTCTTTAGCTATTGTTTCATTTGCATTTTGTTTTGCATTCTCTGTCTTTGAATTTTCTATAGTAATTGTTTTCTTTATGACTGGTTTAGCATCCTTTTTCTTCATATTTTCTTTAGCTATTGTTTTCTCTATATTTTCTTCAGCATTCTTCGGCTTTTTATTTTCTTTAGCTAAAGTCTTTTTCACATTAACTTCATCAATGTTTTTCTTTATATTTTCCTCAGCAGTGATTTTCTTCAAGTGTACCTTTACTATTTTTGAAATCACATTAGTGTTTGGAACTATAGATCTAGTGTTCTCTGTCAATTTGGGGGACTTGGCCTTTTCAGACTCATATTTAGGAACAGGAGAGCATTTTCTTTTTTTAGAGCCTTTAACTTCAGTTACTTTTTGCACTACATCTAAATTGGAATTACTCTTGGTGGCTTTCTTTGTTGCAGGAACTTTTATATTTTTAGGTTTACTCACTTTTTGCATTTTAGTTCTATTTAATGTATGATTAGGACTACCTCCCTGAAATCTTTCAATTGATTTTATAATTCTTCCTGACCGAGATCTGGTAACATTGTGACTGTCCATCACACAGATTATTGATCTCTCGGCAGCATCTTCAACCTGACCGAGTATGTGTGATTCTTGTTTATTTCGGAGGTTGAAAACAACCCTCATATCATCATCCTCGGTAATATCTATCAAGGGATAATTATGTTCAATTTGAGCACCCATTAAATTATCAGACTTGTTAACTGATAATGTTTCAAGGTTAGTATAAACTTGAAAGTTTGATGGTGGGTTGTAATCTCCTTTGAAAAAACTGACAATTTCCTGATTCAGAGTAAAACTCATGATGCAACATAATTTGAAAAGCTAGATACTGAAACGTAAAAATGATGAATAATACATAATATAGATTAATAATCACGCAATATGCATTAGATTAAATACAGAAATAACTTATTGTAGTTAATTAAAACAGTTACACATTGTCACATTCAAATTTAATTCAATATATCCCAGTTTTTCAGCAAGATTCAGTAGCAATATGTCAGACCAGAATATAATTTAACTGTGATTATCTGAATCACATAATCACATTAAACATATTTCATCCAGTGAATTTTTATTTTAATTTGATAAAAATTTTAGGCTGTCAGATAAAACTCCAGGTAATAAACTAAATAAAGCATGTCCAAACTCGTCATTTTAATGGCGACTTTGTGACAGCTATTTTGCAAATGGCGAGAAATGTCTATTTTTGTCCTATGCTACCATGTTATTTTTGGAGAGAATTTATGATAATTTGATCATTATGGAGAGAAATTGGGTGATTTTTGGAGAGAGCTGAAGAGACAAATGGAGAGTTTACGAGGCATACTATTTTACTTGGACCAAACTACAGAATATGGAACATTTTTCCAGGACTCTCCAAGACAAATCTGAGCCCAATTTTAGAAATTTTATATCTTGCATTAATTCTTATGTAACCATTAATTTAACTGCAGGAAATTATGAATTAATTTCTATGTAAGCATTAACAAGAAAGATTTTGAATAAATTCCTATGTAACTATTAATTTAGTTGCGGGAAATTCTGAATCTGCTCTGGAGAGTTAGAGAGTAACTGTCTCACAAATTAAAATCACTATCAATTGGAACATAAATAGACCTAATGTATACCTATATGACTTAACAAGGACTACTTCTCAATAAAACAACTCCGTTCCGGTAATTCATGTTCCATTCCATGATTCCGGTAATTCATGGTCCGTTCCGGTAAATTGGTAATTATATGAACCGCGAAATGAAGGTATTTCGCGAAATCAACATGAAATGAAGGTGAATCGCGAAATGAAGCTTACAGAATTAATTTGAATGTATTTGAAGAGTGTAAATGATAGAATGATAAATAAATGGAGAAACTAAATACCTAAATGAAGATATTATAAATACCGAAATGAACGAAATGGAGTGACTAAATACCGAAATGAAGTTTATAAACCCCCGAAATGAAGTGACTAAATACCAAAATTATATGACTAATTTTAATTTACTAAATACTGAAATAAAGTGACTAAATATCTTAACTCTGTCCCAGTCTGCAGAATGTGTCTCTTCTCCCGCTGCCCGCAGAGATTTTAATTTGAGAGACAGTTACTCTCCGACTCTCAGTAGCAGATTCAGAATCTCCCGGAGCTAAATTAATGGTAACAATAACATAGGAATTAATTCAAAATCTCCCACAGCTAATTGCTAAATTAATGGTAACATAGAAATTAATTCAAGATCTCCCGCAGAGATCTCAAAATTCTAAAATTCAATCAAAAACTCCCGCAGAGAGTCTTGGAAAAATGTTCGATATTCTGCAGACTGGAGTCTCTGTCATTGTCATACAATAAGCAAATTTTAAGCTAAATTTTAGCTTCAAGCCAATTTTACTTATTTTATGACAATTTCAGAAATATTCTGAGCCAGTCTGTATTTCGTGGTAAATTCCACCGACATGTCGGTGGAATTTTTCCCCCACTGATAATAATATTCTGGCAAAGTCGGTAGATTTTTAGCTATTTATTCCTATATTACCATTAATTTTCGGTGGAAAAATGGGTAAAATGTTGGTGGATTAGCCAAATTTATGGTGGATTTTTTAAGCTTTTTCAAAAAGTCAGTGGAATTTTGTGCACCAAATACAGACTGGATTCTGAGCAAAAAGCTGCAAGGCCAAATGCCAATGTGGTTAGTTTATTTATGAAAATTTAAAGCGAGCTCTAACTCTGACCTCAGTGACCTGTTCCATTTAAATATTTTCCCAAATGCAATATACAGCCAGTCTGCAGAATGTGTCTCTCCTCCCGCAGAGATTTTAATTTGAGACACAGTTTCTCTCTGACTCTCACTTCTCAGTAGCAGATTCAGAATCTCCCGCAGCTAAATCAATTGTAACATAGAATTGATAGAAATTAATTCAAAATCTCCCGCAGCTAAATTAATTGTAACATAGAATTGATAGAAATTAATTCAAAATCTCCCGCAGCTAAATTAATGGTAACATAGGAATTAATTCAAGATCTCCCGCAGAGATCTCAAATTTCTAAAAATTCAATCTAAAACTCCTGCAGAGAGTCTTGGAAAAATGTTCCATATTCTGCAGACTGGATATACAGGAAACAACAATACAGTCTTCCAGTATGTTTTCCCCATCAACAACCTGTCACACGATCTGTCCAGACACCACCATCGACCGCCGACGACCGGCTCAGAGGTCATACGGCTCATACCCAACAGATTCAGTTCACCATTTCCTTCACACTCCTAATCTTTTCCCTCTTATTATCCCTGAAACATCCTCGTAGGTACTACTCACTTTCCTTTACCACTTATATCTCTCTGATCACATTCATCCCAACATCACTACCATTAAAACCAATAAACTAAACTTTCATAGAAAAACATTTACAGAGTTTCGAGCATAGTTCATAGAATAAGTTCCCTTCTTTAAACTGTGGTTTCGAGCGAATCTGGACGAAATTTTAATTTGAAGTCTGACCGGGATTTTAATAGAAACACATGTGCGACATAGACGTCTTTCTGAAAATCGAGAGGTTTAGTTTAGTAGGATTTGTTTATTAATGGTCAAATTAATTCAAAAAAAGCAAAATATTAAAGTTTATCAGCTTAATAATTATTAAGTAGTATTTTTTTGTTTCTGAGATTCAAAAATTCAAACGCCTCAAATTGATTTCAATGAATGAAATTATTATATGATTTCCTACTCATATTTCTGTGGTATATAAAAAATTACGACATATTATTTTTCAGGCTAGTTAGATATACGAATTAGGTACATATCCAAATATAAACAAACTCAACTGACTATTGAAATTTCTAAAATACAGATTAAATATTATCTCTCATTTAGCTAATTGATTATTCAATTAAAATTTCCTATCTGTTTGGAGAATATACATTGGTATTTTATAATTGCCCTCCTTTTATTCGCTTAATGTGGCTCGTAAAAAAAACATTGGTAGCTATCTTAAGCATGTTGAAGTTGCATTTATTGTTAAGAGCTGCCACAGAGTGAAGATGGGCAAGACTTACTGGAAGTCAGTGGTACTGCCCAGTGTCTTGTTTGGAATGGAGGTGGTGGATCTGAGGGAGGAGGACATCGGGAAGCTGCAGAGACAGGAGAGTGGAACAATGAGATGAATATTGGGTGCACCTAGATATGCAACCATTGCTGGAATGAGAGGTGAAATAGGGATAGGAACGATGAAAAGTAGAGTGGTGAGAGGAAGGCTACAGTACCTGAGGAGGAAGATGCAAGGAGGGAGTGAGTTGGTGAAGAGGTTGATCGGAGATATGAGAATAATTTGAGCAGGATGGTGGAGGAGAACTGAAAAATACTTAGAGTGGCCGAGTGGGCGCATATTGAGGTGGATGAGGTGATGATGATGAGTGCAGGAGAATTGAGGAGGAGAGTCGCGGAGAGAGTGGAAGTAGAATGGAGGGCGGAGATGGAGGAGAAGAGCACGCTGTGGCTATTTCGAAGATGCAAGACTGAGATGAGAGAGGAAGATTATGAAGGAGGAGAGGGTTCCAGATTTTGGTTCGGTGCGAGGACGAACTGTCTGTGGCTGGGAGACAGGAGGAGAGTGGAGGAGGAGAGTATGTGTCAGATGTGTGGAGGGGGAGAGGTGGAAGACCTGAAGCATTTTCTGATGGAGTGTGGAGCTTTGGAGATGGAGAGAGTGGAGGCAGTTGAGCTGCAGATACCGAGGGTGGAGAGAGAGGAGGAAGTCATGAAGGTGTTTTTGTTTGAGGAGGACGAGAGGCAGAGGAAGATCACTGTTTTAGTGAGCATGTGGAGGAAGAGAGCAAGAATGGAGAGAGTAAGAGTGGGGGAAGCAGTATAGGATGATGAGCTGGAGCTGCAGAAAAGGCAATCCTACACAAAACTGATGATGATCTATGTAATAATAAATTTGAAGGGTTATTATCTACTCAAAAACGAATAAAATATGATATCATGCAGCAACTCTGGGCGCGCCGCACTGGTCTGCCGTGAGATGATTCATAGCACATAGCATCCACCAGCCACTATACAGATAATATATTCGTTGGGAAAGGATTGTATTGAAATTTTAGATATCTCGATTGACATTGCGCTCATTTCGAAGTATAATTAGATATTTAATTATTGTAATATAATAAAATTTAAAGACTAATTCCATGCATGCTTATAGCTCACTTAAATATTTTATAATATTAATACTTTAGGTAGGTAGAAAAATACCATGATAAGAAGCTTATCAACGCCTAAGAATGCGGGATGAAACCAGTCTTATAAATATGTCAAGATAGTTCAATATGCACAGCTTCAGAGTTTTTGTTCAATAGATAACTGAAATATCATATCAGCATTAATAATTTATATAATCAACATATTTAAATTGAGAATAGACGATAGAATAAATAAAGTTAGATATTCTGGTTGCACAAGCAGAATGGTTTCACATTATTGGAACCCCGAAATTCTTCCAAAACATTCAGTGTAAAATTTACCATGGCGGTGAGTGGTGCTAACGTTGATTTCACCAGCGATCAGCTCGAGGAGCTCAGCAACTCTTTCAAAACGGTAAGAAACCGGCATTATTATATAATACTATTTGTTTGTGTTAATACTAAATTAAGCCTTTGGTATTTAAATCAATCATTTAGGGTATTCCTGTCATTAGTTAGGTATTTGGGTCCGGGAAATCCACCCTAACGTCCACATTCTGATAAGTTAGGTATTTTGTTATTCTACCGGGCACAATTGTGATCATTTTAGTTTGGATTTATCTTTTATTTAATTAACAAAGAGGATGTTTAATTACTTGTTGATTTAGTTACTTCATACCCATGTCGTGCCTGTTCGTTACCCGGTACATAGCTACCTAGTCGGTATCCGGAAATCTTTTAGAAGTCCGGACTTACGCGGACTCGCCCTCTACCTAGTTTTAGTTAGTTTGCAACTTTGCATACAGGGTAAGTTCCGAGTTATTGGACTGTTCCACTCTTTTGATAATATTTTTTTATACTAATAATTGTGTTGCCTATTATTTTGATTCAAATCTATGACATTTATACCTAGATAATGTTCAATTATTTGTATATCAATTAAAATAAAAGTAAAACAATAATTATTATCCAGTCTGCAGAAAGTTGACATGGTTAAGAGGCTGGCAAATTGTAAGCTAATTTTGATACGTATCTAAAAGCTGAGCGGCGCACACCAGTACGGCGCACCAGATTACGGCGCACCACTGTACATTCTATTAGATAGGTAATTTGAATACAGATTAATGACAAATGGAGTGAATTTGATAGGTAATTGTCCTATCAAATTTATGTCTGGTACCTGAATCCAATGTTTATACTACACAGTTTAATTATTTGATTGAGATGTTTAATTTGGAATAGAAAATAAAATTCATCATAGAAAACTGTAATTGTAATTTTATGGGGTAACTATTGTAAACTTTCAGTCTGAGATGTAAATAAAAACTTATCAGTTAGCCGTTAGGTAGATGTATCGGGGGGCGTGCCGCCCCCCGAACCCCCCTGCCAGGTCATTAAACAATCATGAAGTGTGCAGAACAACAAACTAGCGGATACAACAAACTACATAACAGTTTTTCACATTGAGGTCATTAATAGAAAGTACAGTGGTGCGCCGTATTGTAGTGCGCCGTAATGTGGTGCGCCGTTCAGCTTTTAGATACTTATGCTAATTTTTGAGCCAAAATTTCACAAAAATTCAGAGCCAAGCCAATTTTGGCTCATTTTGAAAAAATTCAAGCTCAAATAATAAAATTAACATGGGAACTTACGAATTAATTCAAATTTTTAAACCAATAACATATGATGATTTATCCATTACACAAATTGAAGTATTAATTTGAAAATATCACAGAAACTGGAAATATTTTTGATATATGTTATGTATTTAGGGGGGTGTGCTGCCCCCTGAACCCCCCTGCCAGGTCATTAAACAATCATGAAGTGTGCAGTACAACAAACTATAGTACTGTTCCATGCCAAAAATATATATTGTTTGAGTAATTTCAATGAAAACACAAGTTTTTTCAAAGTTCTCCATCCATCAGTAATACATAGGAAATAAATAGCTTTAAACTCTTATATCTCAAAAACTATTAGTTTCTTCAAAAAATGGTTTTGATTTTCGGATTCTATGGACAAAAATACATATAAAAAAAGTAATTTGAATTAAATTTGGTGGGGTTCGTCAAATGGAAAGACCCGTAAGTTTTGTCCATTTGCCATTTGGAAATATAAACAAATTAATTAGCTTTAACTGACATACTCTATAGTCTATAACATCATTAACATGGGGTCAGAAACTGATAGCAAAGTGTTAGTAGAGATCTCTCATTCTGTTGATATTAAAATTAATGTAAATATAGACATTAATTAAGAACTTTTTGTAGCCAAATTTATGTAAACATAGGAATTAATTCAAAATTGTTCATAGTGAATATCCCAAACAACTCCCATATTCTGCAGACTGGATTATTATACTTTTTTATGATCAAATATTTGAAACTATCTGATAACTTGGGAACTTACGCTTAGAACACTGCAATTGGCAATTTGGCATCTATTCAACTTAAGTTTCAACTCTACTACTATCATAGTAAATTATATTGTTATTACTATTTTATCAACTGTTATTCAGTTACATCATAAATTTTGTCATTATATTGCTGATTAACTTATATTGCAGCTTTATTATTCTATTGATTTTTTTTTCTCTTAGAATTATTGATTCTTTTAAGTTTTTCACACAAATATCAAATTTCAATTTAAAGTCTTGAAAGTGAATTATTAATAACTATCTATGGCTTCATCTATAACCATTTCAATTTAATATTTGTGCCTTGTAATCATCCAAAAAGAGAAAATTTTAATGTAATCTTAGCCACAATATGAAATATTTCAATCCAAATAATGTAATAATATTTTCTCTAAACTGATTTCCATTGAAATCATTTATAATAAAATAATATTATTAGAATTAAATAAAGGTGAAAATTCTTAGAAACCAGTGCACCTTCATTCTCAAACCTGTAATCTATTTTCTATTCAAAGAAATTGGGTTATCCATCCAGTTCAGTAAATTTTTTGATTATATAAATAATGTTGAAATAGTGAATAGTAACAGTAAGATCAGATTGATTTAATATATATTTTCAATTATTTAAATATCTTTTTCACTATTTTAATTATTTTTAGTTCATCTTTAGTTTCATATTCAATACATCATTTTCAGCATTAGGTATTAATGACATGTGTATAACTTTGCAAGCTGATATCTCCTATAGTAAGTAATTAACAGTAGAACTATCAAGTAAATTAAACTTTTTTACCTTTCAATTTTTGTTTACAAAGGTACAATGTTTTGCAAAGTAAAAAGCAGTCAAATAACTCAATAGTTTAAACATTTCTCTCTATCCCTTCATTCTTCAGTCAATTCTAAAAATTCCCTTCAATAAATATTGCTTATGAAAAATATTGAGTTTGTTCTATTGAAAGTATTCATACTCGATGGAAAATCTATATTATCAAGAGGTTATGTAAATGAATAAAAATGGTTAATTTTTAATGCCTCTTGACAATAGTCTGTTCTGCTTTCGAATCGTGACAATAGAGGTGAAAGATGTTTTCATTTCCTCTGTTCTTTCTCCTATTTCCTTTTGATTTGAGGGGAGAGAAGATTGGGGGAGGGAGGGGGGTGAGGGTTGATTGACAAGTCTATTATCTAAAAAGGGGAGGGGCTTATTCTAATTCCTATTTCTTCTTACTGTGAATTTAGAAGTGAGTTATTATGTTTAGATGGGAAGTGTTATTGATGTGGTGTTTCTGTTTTATTGTTTGCAGTAGTGAGTGAGTGAGTGTGTCCATGCATTAGCACTAACTACTTAACAGTGAGTGAGTCAGCCTCACTGCGAGTGTGAGTGCAGTCCCTCTCTCTCTGCACTCACTGCGAGTGTGAGTGCAGTTGCTCTCTCTCTGCACTCACTGCGAGTGTGAGTGCAGTTGCTCTCTTTGCACTCACTGTATATTCACATTACCTTATCTAAATTTTTTATATCATTACTTATTATTTTCCGAATTGTTGACTAACAGTTTCTCACAATTGTTAATTATCTTTATTTCAACACTGAGCATGCACAATCGTATTAAATTTCCAACCGTAAAACCGTATTCTAAGTACCTTTTAAATATATCAGACCAGTAACTAAAAAAACGTAATGGAAGAGTAAAACAGTCATTTATATCATGGTTGCGTGTTGGATCAGTTATCCATTATATAGACATATAATGTATATGTTATATACCTCCTCTATACCGCGGTATACGTGCCTTATCTCACTGTGTACATACTGTACACAGAGCAGTACTCTCGGTATATCAATTTGTATGCACTGACCTACTTCATATTATCACTAATATCTTCCATAACAAATTAGTGTATGAAATTCATTGGGATATAACAGAGTTAACAAATCCTGTTGAATTCTTTACTTCCTTTTTCGATGTTCTACAATGTACATTTACGATCTAAATATTGAATGTTGTTGCATTTTTCGTGTGTGTAATCATGCAGTATAGGTCTCATTTCGTTCTCAAGTGCTTACTAATGTAAGGAATGTAAATGTTAGTGTAGCACCGTGTCCCTGGCTTAACTAGGGACACGATTGTGTCCCCAGTACCTTCGTCAAACTGTTTGTCTAATGCCCCGTACACACTGTCAAACACTTCGTCAAACTGTTTGTCTAATGCTCCGTACACACTGTCAAACACTTCGTCAAACTGTTTGTCTAATGCTCCGTACACACTGTCAAACACTTCGTCAAACTGTTTGTCTAATGCTCCGTACACACTGTCAAACACTTCGTCAAACTGTTTGTCTAATGCTCCGTACACACTGTCAAACACTTCGTCAAACTGTTTGTCTAATGCCCCGTACACACTGTCAAACACTTCGTCAAACTGTTTGCCTAATGCTCCGCACACACTGTCAAACACTTATTCAAACTGTTTGTCTAATGCCCCGTACACACTGTCAAACACTTCTTCAAACTGTTTAAAATCCATTCTACTAACTGTTGTCAAACACTTAGAGTTTCACAGAATTAACATGTTTGAAAACTGTTTGTCAAACAGTGTAATCGAATAATAATATATTGTTTAAATTTATATGAGTGTGATTATTAATAAGTCTACTAACCCACAATCATTCATATGAGTAATTTCTTGACTAATTTTAATACTATACCTATAACTAATTTACAATACTTAGATATCGTAACCAACGTTTGTCAAACGTATCCTGAAGTGCAATTTCGTATCCTGAAGTGCAATTTCGTATCCTAAAGTGCACTTTCGTGTCCTGAAGTGCACTTTCGTATCTTGAAATCAAACTATTTCATTAATCTAAATATATTCCGAACACATAAAGTTATAAACGCTCATGATTTCATAACCTGCTATTGCTGACAGATGAACAAAGGTCTGAAGACCACAAGCTGTGATTATTGTAGTGTGCTTTAGTCTTAACTATTCTCTATTTAATGGTTACTGTTAAATTGGCAGTGGGGTATGTTCTGAGTTATCGGACGGTTCCACATTTTAATCATATTTGAAAAAAATATAATTATTACATATTTTTTCTTAAGTGATCGATAATGTGGAACCGTCCCATAACTTTGAACTTTCCATCAACTAACAAATCATTTATCGATAGTATGTATTATTAGTTTTATTCCCCTTAGTTTTTACTTTTTAGCTGTTCTCGTGACGTCACGAGGGAGGCAGTAGACCGTTATTTTTCTTTCTATCGAGTGAAGTGATTCTGTGTCAGCTGTGACAATATTGGCTTTGTTGTCTGCCTCCTTGTCGCCTGAGCTTGTCTCCCCTGCACCGGTAGGGTTAAGGAATTCACTTGGTGATGAATAGTATATTTTGTATATTAGGCTAAATTACGAATTATCGGTCAGTTTCATTTCTTCGGTCATATAAGAAAAAACTGTATTACAATTGTTATTTAATTTTTATTTTAGTTGTAGGTTGCTGGTATCCATGATACCTGCAGGTACCATGAATACCTGCAAGGTATCCATGGTACCTGCAGGTACCATGAATACCTGCAAGGTATCCATGATACCTGCAAGGTATCATGGATACCAACTAAAATAGAGATTTAATAACAATTGTTATAAAGATTTTTCTCATCATGACCGAAGATATGAAACTGACCGATAATTCGTAATTTACCATAATTGTATTAATTGAATTTAGGTTTCGTACGTCCGTTACGCCGTTCAGAAAAAATCTGACTCGGTATAGGGGCTATAAAAACTATAGAAAATGTTAATAAATTGAATAGTAATTGGAAACTAAAATAGGGAATAACTTCAGTAGAATAAAAAAAGAATTATATAGAAAATATTGCAACTAATAATGATTGATATTAGTATATGTTTTACACGTAACACACTAATAATTCCTATTTAATTTACATAGTTATTTTTCTATTTTATTTACAGGGGTAAGTTCTGAGTTATCGGACAGTTCCATATTTTCGATCAGATGAAAACTATATAATAATTATAATTCAACTCGTTATTATAGAGCTTCCTCATATGATCGATAATGTGACCCCGTTCAATAACTCTGAACTTACCCTATTAAGTTCCATCACCCTGTGTTCGTTAGTACGTGTGTCACTGCATTGGGTGAGATAATAATGCAATGCATGTTGCACCTCATCACTGTGATGACATGAACTGCATAACGGTTACATGCTTCATGTCAATGTATACATGAAGTCAATTCAGGGACATCAATCATTGTCCCATGAAGTCAATTCAGCGCAGTAGTTTGGCAAGCAGATGAGAGGCCTGCTGTTGGTTTATTTTCTTAAATCTATTGATATTTTATTTTGTATATACGCAAAATAATTTATTCTGTTAGATTAATATTTGACAATTTTATTAACTAACATCTACCAACAGTCATTGTTTATTAATTAATTTTTTAATTGCCTCTGATTGTACGGATAATTGATGTACCTTCTAAACCAGTGGTATCATGGATACTGACTTATACATTGTGGTTACAGCTATTTAGTGGTATCATGGATACTAACTTATACATTGTGGTTACAGCTATTTAGTGCTATCATGGATACTGACGGATACATTGTGGTTACAGGCTTACAGCTATTTAGTGGTATCATGGATACTGACTTATACATTGTGGTTACAGCTATTTAGTGGTATCATGGATACTAACTTATACATTGTGGTTACAGCTATTTAGTGGTATCATGGATACTGACTTATACATGGTGGTTACAGCTATTTAGTGGTATCATGGATACTGACTTATACATTGTGGTTACAGCTATTTAGTGGTATCATGGATACTAACGGGTACATTGTGGTTACAGCTATTTAGTGGTATCATGGATACTAACGGGTACATTGTGGTTACAGCTATTTAGTGGTATCATGGATACTGACTTATACATTGTGGTTACAGCTATTTAATGGTATCATGGATACAAAATGATACAATTTGGATACTGCTATTTAGTTGTATCATGGATACATACGGATACATTGTGGTTACTACCATTTAGTTGTATCATGGATACAAACTGATACAATTTGGATACTGCTATTTAGTTGTATCATGGATACATACGGATACATTGTGGTTACTGCTATTAGTGGTATCATGGATACAAATATGTACTATATGAATGTGAACTAAAGAATATACATCTCATATATTTAATGTACCAATAACATATGTTTCAGTTATTTCCACCCCCCACTGTGTGGTGGAAATAACTAGTATTCAATACCCCCCGCCAAGAGATGTTAGACGGTGCTTACCGGGGGAGATACGAATGGTTAATGCTAACAGTAGGGAATTGTTGACGAAAATTTTAAACTGTGAATAATTATTTGTAATTGTTAGTATTGTTAAACTGGGTTCAATTGTTTGTCACTTTTAGAGGATTATTAGAATTGTTAATGAGAATATCAAACTGTTGACTTTGAATTGTTAAACATTATTTCTTACGGTTATGGTCAACAATTATTTCTTACCATTAGTGGTTATGGTTAACAATTATCTCTTACCATTAATTGTTAACCCTATATTTGTTAACCATTGCTCAGTATTCATTCTTTTCGTTAACAGTCAACTATATACCATACTCCTTTCTCACAGTTGCTTGTTAACAACTAGCTACTATACAGTAGTACCGATACCTAACTGAAGTGCCTTACCATTGATTTAGCAGCACCTGCATAATATTGACTGCATCAGACAGCAATGCAGTTCACTGGGGTCGATATATTGAGTAACTACGCATGGCTTGCATCCTATTGAGATGAAGCCGCTTGCTGCGACCAGCTTAGATATTTATAGCGACCAAAACAGTTGGTAATTAAATGATACAAGCCGAATATTGCGACCAGTTTGACCAAAACAGTTTTAGGAATGAATATTTCATGCCTCTTATAGCATCTCTATTCAAATTTATATATTTATTTATCTACAAACTGATAAAATATAAAGAAAATAATCAAATGAAATGCAAATGTAACAAACTATTGTTAATTTTCAAGCATCCTGTTGCTGTTATACTTTCTATGTGCTTTAAATGCCACTCCTGTGTTGACTCAATCGATAGTGAGTAGTGACTCACTCACCACGTGTATTGATCACACGAGTCATGACTCACACGTGGTCTCTGTAGCTTATTTAATCCACCACATGTCAACCCTGTACTTTTTCACTCCCATTCTAATGTTCAGTTTTGAAGCTTCTGAAACTTGTTTAGAATTAAGTTTAGAAATCATTTTTATTAAATATCAATTGAATTATTTTATATTTCAGTTAAGCATATTAGTTTTAAGATACGAGTGTTGTATGTTTAAATCTATTATTTATTTAAATGATCAATAATTCATTTTTTGTAATAAAATAGACTATAGAGTAAAGTGTAGCTGTAAGATATTTTCATTTCTCACTGAATTTGTTAATTTTGGGTTTAACCGCTCCACTCCCTTCTTCCACACCCACTCTATCGGTACAGCCTTCTGGTGATGAGGCAGTTAACGTTTGGAGCCATCTGTGCTTCCGGCGGAAACGTTGGTTAGGGCATCTTGCATGAAACGTTTGTTCAGTTTGAACGTTTGTTCAGTCTGTGTGAAACATTTGTTCAATTTGTTTCACACAAACGTTTCACACAAAATGAAAAACGTTTTTAATTTTGTGTGAAACGTTTGTTCAGTCTGTGTGAAACGTTTCTTCTGTCTGTGAAATGTGTGTTTGGTCTTATTATTGTTAAAACTGTCTAACATTTGTTAAAACTGTCTAACGTTTGTTAAAACTGTCTAACGTTTGTTAAAACTGTCTAACGTTTGTTAAAACTGTCTAACGTTTGTTAAAACTGTCTAACGTTTGTTAAAATTGTTTAAGGTTTGTACAAACTGTCTAACGTTTGTTAAAACTGTCTAACGTTTGTTAAAACTGTCTAACGTTTGTTAAAACTGTCTAACGTTTGTTAAAACTGTCTAACGTTTGTTAAAACTGTCTAACGTTTGTTAAAACTGTCTAACGTTTGTTAAAACTGTCTAACGTTTGTTAAAACTGTCTAACGTTGTTCGAATCGTGTTAACGTTTTCTTCATATAGCTTACGTTTGTTCGAACTGTCTTAACGTTTGCTCCATATAGCTTACGTTTGTTCGAACTGTCTTTATGTTTGCTCCATATAGCTTACGTTTGTTCAATCTGTCTAACGTTTGTTAAAACTGTCTAACGTTTGTTAAAACTGTCTAACGTTTGTTAAAACTGTCTAACGTTTGTTAAAACTGTCTAACGTTTGTTAAAACTGTCTAACGTTTGTTAAAACTGTCTAACGTTGTTCGAATCGTGTTAACGTTTTCTTCATATAGCTTACGTTTGTTCAATCTGTCTAATGGTTTCTTCAAACTGTCTTAACGTTTGTTCCATATAGCTTACATTTGACTGACCTTATAAAGTTATCACATTATCTAACCTCCCCCCCCCCCCCTCTTAACAAACGTTAGTACAGCATATGTGCTGACGTCATGCCTTCACTTCCGGTCATTGCTATGTGTTACTAACGTTCACTGCATCCTGTTCGCAATGCATGCGTCAGACCTAGTGTGAATACCCAGTAGATAAATAACTAGCCTTATTGTAAATACCCATTAACTAACTAGTCCTATTTAATCGGAAATAACAATTCCTGTGTTAGCAGTGTACTCTATTTTTTCATTTCCATTTTCCATCATGAGTTCTATTTATTCGGAAATGACATTTCTCTTAGCCAATTCGATATTGTTAGTATTTTTTCTTTGTTTATGATAAACTGCATCCCCTTTCTGTTTTCTATACTGTTTAACAGTTTTGATGTCATCATCAAAAGATTATTTTAGTACCATTAAAAATATATTTTAATTATGATAAAATATTCCAATATAAATTATAAATCCGTGATTATTCCAACAACTGAAAATTAATCAATATACTTTAAATATATTATTGCCTTTTAAATATCAATCCTCTTTGTTTTACACCCAATCCATTGAAATTTTATTCTTTAAATTAACAATAGCAAGCCCACAACATTCTTCTTCCTTTTAGGGATAGCCATTTAAATCATCAAAACTATTATCGAAATAATAGTCACTATTACTTAGACATCTTCCAAGAATAACTATTGAATCAGAATGTAAAAATATATCATTTATAAACTAATTTATTTAATTAAATTTCAGACTACTTCGCTAGTTATTTAATATTTTGAATAGAAATATATTTTAAATTTTTATATTTATTACAACCATTTTTCAATTGAATATTTTTTCAATTTACAATCCTATTCAACACCCGAACGAATAGATTGATTCTTTATAAACTAATTCACTTGAATTACTTGAAACTCCGTGACTTTAATAGTCTATGTCGTTTTTATATATCGTATAAATATCAATGAAAAAATAAGAATTCTTAATTAAAAAAAATATTTATACCGAATAATTAGCGAAGTAGTCAACAATTAAATAAGATAAATTAGTTTTAAAATGTATTTTTATACTCTAATAGTTCTTCCTGGAAGATGCCTAACTGTGGGTTAGTTCCAGGCTTTAGT
Organism: Caprella mutica; assembly: GCA_947561585.1. Lineage (NCBI taxonomy): Eukaryota > Metazoa > Arthropoda > Malacostraca > Amphipoda > Caprellidae > Caprella > Caprella mutica. The sequence continues at coordinate 270,649 of CANNZV010000944.1, read as the reverse complement.
CCTAAGAGACAATGTTGTTCTTCACGTAGACCACTAATTGATTCATCTCGACTAACCTACTAACTCGAACAGGTTTAACTTGGGGTTGTGAGTTTTGTGTTGCTCATGCGCACTGATGTTGTTGTGATGACGTCACGGTCTCTCTTCTTGGTATTCTCGTTTGCAGAAAAAAATATAAATTAGGGTTACTAGGTTCCGATTTATCGAACGGTTCTACATTTTCAAAAAATGTATAATTATTATTTACCTCAGTTTAATTTGTATCCATGGTACCTGCAGGTATCATGGATACCAATTAAAATAAAAGTTAAATAATGATCCTATAATTTTTATCATATGATCGACAATGTGGAACCGTTCGATGAATAAATCGCTACGAAATACTCTATCTTCAAATTATTAAAATATAATTAGTTGCTTCTCATTTTTTCATTTAAGCATTATATATAAAAGAACATAGATAGGTCTCTATAAGCGTACATGTTTTCTTGCTTGACTAGATATTGGTTACTGATACGTACAGTATATTGAATATATCCTGCCTGCGCCCTGGCATCCATCTACATATTTATTTTCAATGGAATCTATTTGTTCAGTATGTAAGACAACAGACCGAGCGAACCAACCGTGTAAAGGTTATCCCTCTACAATAGAAAAGATAACCATCTACAGTTCTATCCTTTAGATCCGACTCTTGCATTCTCTTTATTTGATGCATTTCTTATTCGTGAACTTCTGATTAAATGGCGTAATTTATATGCTTCAGACAAAAAATAAATCTAAAGAAATTTATTAAGTAGGGTGAGTTCTTAATTATCGGTCAGTTCCACATTTTCGGAAACGTAAAAAAAAAACGATGTAATAATAATTATATAATTATTATTATATCGTATTTTCTCACGTGTCCGAAAATGTGGAACTGACCGATAATTAAGAACTCACCTTACCCAAATTTACAAAAAGATGATTCAGAATATTTAAAGTAAACCGACCATTTGTCCCAAACCAAGAAAATTGACTTCTAGCCATGTAAGTTCCTACCTGTTCTACCTAGTCAGGAGCTATGTCTCTTACATAGTATCTCTGTTATTTGTTCAAGGTGTAGGTAACCACCCTGCCTTTTACAGCATCCACTGATTACTTTTCCAACATTAACTTTTATAGCGTTTGTATATTGTAAAGATGAATAGCTGAAGCCATTTCAGTTTTTATTACCGGTTGTGTGTACAGTAATAAAGCTGACTGTAAATATTTACACTGTCTATCTCTCCATTGGAATAGTTTTCGTGTTCTGAAGTTGTACATAAACCTAATTCCTTTTCATGTCTGGCCCACACCACTCCAAAAGATTTTATCTTGAAAGAAAGCCCCATTGAACCGTAACCGAAACAATCGATGCACTCGATCTGCATCAACGTGACGTGATTGGAGGAGAAGGGAATGTTATTGTGACGTCACTCACGCCAGCCTGAGATACAATCTATATTAGCAGATTAAACGCCGCGTTTTCACCGTCCATTTTACGCCTCTTCAATTAATCACGGTTCAATGAAGAGCACAAATTTGCAGTCTATACTGGCGTTTCTACCGCCTTTTCGTTAATTCAACCGTGATTACTTGAATAGGTGTAAACTGCGCGGTGAAAACGCGTCGTTTTTTCTGCTAGTATATAATAGGCCTGATGTCTCAGCAGCCTATTGGCTGAGAAGAAAGTGTGAGCGTGACGTCATAAGGTGCGTGGGAGTGCGCTGCCTCCTGATTGGTCGAGAGCGTATCACTGATACGCGAGTGCTTGTAATTCATTCGGTTCAGGAGATGGAGGCACTACTAAGGCGCTTTCGTTTGTGTTTCAATACGCAAAGTCGACCTTATGACCCGTCTTTTGTCACCCATAAAAGGTTGCGAGAGTCTTTTCTTGCCGGGAGAAAGTGTGGAAAAGAGCAATGCTTCCGGTATGGAATGAATGGCATGGCCTTAACGTACCGAGAAAAATATTCTGTCTGAAACTTTGTGTGGATAGGATTCTAGATAATTAAAGAGTAATTATTTAATATAAGGTGAGCATGTGTGGTAGGTATGCACTTAATTAAACATGGCATGAGTCTACCACCATAAGCATAAATAGTGGTGTACCATCACCACTATTTGCCGTGTACCATCACCACTATTTGTGGTGTACCATCACCACTATTTGCCGTGTACCATCACCACTATTTGCCGTGTACCATCACCACTATTTGCCGTGTACCATCACCACTATTTGCCGTGTACCATCACCACTATTTGCCGTGTACCATCACCACTATTTGCCGTGTACCATCACCACTATTTGTGGTGTACCATCACCACTATTTGTGGTGTACCATCACCACTATTTGCCGTGTACCATCACCACTATTTGCCGTGTACCAGCACCACTATTTGCCGTGTACCAGCACCACTATTTGTGGTATACCATCACCAGTATTTGCCGTGTACCAGCACCACTATTTGTGGTGTACCATTACCACTATTTGTGGTGTACCATTACCACTATTTGCCGTGTACCGTCACCACTATTTGTGGTGTACCATTACCACTATTTGCCGTGTACCATCACCACTATTTGTGGTGTACCATTACCACTATTTGCCGTGTACCGTCACCACTATTTGTGGTGTACCATCACCACTATTTGCCGTGTACCGTCACCACTATTTGTGGTGTACCATCACCACTATTTGCCGTGTACCATCACCACTATTTGTGGTGTACCATCACCACTATTTGTGGTGTACCATCACCACTATTTGACGTGTACCATCACCACTATTTGCCGTGTACTATCACCACTATTTGCCGTGTACTATCACCACTATTTGCCGTGTACCATCGCCACTATTTGTGGTGTACCATTACCACTATTTGCCGTGTACCATCACCACTATTTGTGGTGTACCACAGTACCATCACCACAATTAGTGGTGTACCATCACCACAAAGACTCTCCTCCCTTTGTTGCCGATAGTACCTGTCGTGGGAGTATACCAAGGTATTCGCACACACTCAACCAAATTGCCCCACACTTACTTTCACTCTTATTTAATATCTGGGAGCGCATTGGAACTCTTTAGCGTTATTACAACAAACGCTGCATTTGGCCACTAAATGGGAACATTATATACGCTGACACGTATCTTGGATACGCAATTACTACCCAATTATTATAACAAACACTGTATTCATACACTAAATGCGTAGCACGGATACGCAATTGGTACCTATTGCGAAGAGATTTAATATGATTTTATTGTTATTGATGTAAATAATAAAAGTTACAAATATTGATACTATTGAGAACACGTTATTCTTAACGGGCAAGTACACTAGTTACAAATATTGATACTATTGAGAACACGTTATTCTTAACGGGCAAGAACACTAGTTACAAATACTGATACTATTGAGAACACGTTATTCTTAACGGGCAAGTACACTAGTTACAAATATTGATACTATTAAGAACACGTTATTCTTAACGGGCAAATACACTAGTTACAAATATTGATACTATTGAGAACACGTTATTCTTAACGGGCAAGTACACTAGTTACAAATATTGATACTATTGAGAACACGTTATTCTTAACGGGCAAGTACACTAGTTACAAATATTGATACTATTGAGAACACGTTATTCTTAACGGGCAAGTACACTAGTTACAAATAGTGACACTATTGAGAACACGTTATTCTTAACAGGCAAGTACAATAGTTACAAATATTGATACTAATGAGAACACGTTATTCTTAACGGGCAATTACACTAGTTACAAATACTAATACTATTGAGAACACGTTATTCTTAACAAGCAAGTACACTAGTTACAAATACTTGTTTGTTTATTTTGCTAGTAACTACCTTATTTGTTTTATTTCTATATCAATTATCTAGAAATCAAATAACGGATACAATTCAATATTAGTGTAGCTATTCACTCTAGGCTATTGTATTTAAATTATATATATAATTAATTTAATTCTCTGTCCCACATTAATTTCTCCGCTCCTCATTTCATTGAATGCAAAACAGTCTCCTGTTTTCTCTGTGTTTATCTCTCAGGAAACAGTTTCCGTTGTTTCCTGCCCTAAATAAACACTCAGATAATCCCCTTGTTACATTTGCTACACCGTTTGTCGTTCAGAGCGACCTATAGGGTGTGTTCTAGCCGTAGTTTTATGGAAAAAATTCTCGTATTTTATACTTTTAATAGAAATATATTTTCTAAGTCAAATGGCTACACTGGAAATTGAATGGTTGGTATCATGGATACCAATATAAAGAAATAATTATATTGTTTTTTTCCTATAGGAACGAAAATGTGAAACCGATTGATAATAAGTAACTTACCTTACTTCACTTGACTGAATTTTGTAAGAGTTTTAGTTCACGGTCGTTTAACACGGCTGGTTCTAAAACACTTAATTATTTTGACTCCGTTTAAAGCGACCAGTTTAGTGTAGGTCGTACTATCTGCCGATTGCACATTGGTAAATCATTTAAACTCATCTATTTCTATACGACCACACCCGTTCTGGTTGTAAATTGTAATGTTTGGCTGGACGGTATAACAGTAATAAGTTTCATAGAGAAATTACTATAACATTTATACCTGCTTTTGGGTAGTTATATATCGTATCCATGATACTATCAGACATCATGGATACGAATATTTCATGGATATCCGTATCGTGGATACGAAAATAACATTGATATCAGTCAGTATCATGGATACGTAAATAACATTGATATTGGTATCATCGATACAAAAATAACAATGATTTTCGTATAATGGATACGAAAATAACAATGATTTTCGTATCATGGGTACGTAAATAACAGTGATATCAGTATCATGGATACGAAAATAACAGTGATATCAGTATCATGGATACGAAAATAACATTGATATCAGTATCATGGATACGAAAATAGCATTGATTTCCGTATCATAGATAGTGAATACTAGTAAATAACTAGTTACCTAATTCTTTCTATATATTTTCACACCGTGTAGTTTACTACTACTGATTAATTTAATATCATGTTCTTACAGTAGCAACGTATCTAATTACCATTTAGCATCATAACAGACTGTTAGTAATAATAATGGTCACACTTCAATATGTCCTTCTAAAGCGATGCTGCATAGCGAAGTCACTTTTCTGTAATAAAATCCTTGGTATTTATGTCTGGCCGTATTCTTTCTTATCTGAAACGTTTGTAATATGAATTTTTTTATCTCAAAACGTTTGTATTATGAAGTGTTTCCAGATTTTATCTGCAGTGTCTCGCGACGATGCAGATAAAGTCTGGAAATAGTGTCTCCATACCCTAGCACTGTCTCCAGTTTGGGTCTCCATACTCTAGCAATGTCTCCAGTTAGTGTCTCCATACCCTAGCACTGTCTCCAGTTAGTGTCTCCATACCCTAGCACTGTCTCCAGTTAGTGTCTCCATACCCTAGCACTGTCTCCAGTTGTGTCTCCATACCCTAACACTGTCTCCAGTTAGTGTCTCCATACCCTAGCACTGTCTCCAGTTAATGTCTCCACACCCTAGCACTGTCTCCAGTTAATGTCTCCATACCCTAGCACTGTCTCCAGTTGTGTCCCCATACCCTAGCACTGTCTCCAGTTTGTGTCTCCATACTCTAGCAATGTCTCCAGTTAGTGTCTCCATACCCTAACACTGTCTCCAGTTTGTGTCTCCATACTCTAGCAATGTCTCCAGTTAGTGTCTCCATACCCTAGCACTGTCTCCAGTTAATGTCTCCATACCCTAGCACTGTCTCCAGTTTGTGTCTCCATACTCTAGCAATGTCTCCAGTTAGTGTCTCCATACCCTAGCACTGTCTCCATACTCTAGCAATGTCTCCAGTTGTGTCTCCATACCCTAGCACTGTCTCCAGTTAATGTCTCCATACCCTAGCACTGTCTCCAGTTAATGTCTCCATACCCTAGCACTGTCTCCAGTTAATGTCTCCATACCCTAGCAATGTCTTCAGTTAGTGTCTCCATACCCTAGCACTGTCTCCAGTTAATGTCTCCATACCCTAGCAATGTCTTCAGTTAGTGTCTCCATACCCTAGCACTGTCTCCAGTTAGTGTCTCCATATCCTACCAATGTCTCCAGTTAGTGTCTCCATACCTTAGCACTGTCTCCAGTTAGTGTCTCCATACCTTAGCACTGTCTCCAGTTAGTGTCTCCATACCTTAGCACTGTCTCCATACCCTAGCACTGTCTCCAGTTTGTGTCTTCATACTCTAGCAATGTCTCCAGTTAGTGTCTCCATACCCTAGCACTGTCTCCAGTTAGTGTCTCCATATCCTACCAATGTCTCCAGTTAGTGTCTCCATACCCTAGCACTGTCTCCAGTTAGTGTCTCCATACCCTAGCACTGTCTCCAGTTGTGTCTCCATACCCTAGCACTGTCTCCAGTTGTGTCTCCATACCCTAGCAATGTCTCCAGTTAGTGTCTCCATACCCTAGCACTGTCTCCAGTTGTGTGTCCATACCCTAGCACTGTCACTGGTTGTGTCTCCATACCCTAGCACTGTCACTGGTTGTGTCTCCATACCCTAGCACTGTCTCCAGTTAGTATCTTCATACCCTAGCACTGTCACTAGTTGTGTCTCCATACCCTAGCATTGTCTCCAGTTAATGTCTCCATACTCTAGCACTGTCTCCAGTTGTGTCTCCATACCCTAGCAATGTCTCCAGTTGTGTCTCCATACCCTAGCAATGTCTCCAGTTAGTGTCTCCATACCCTAGCAATGTCTCCAGTTAGTGTCTCCATACCCTAGCACTGTCTCCAGTTGTGTGTCCATACCCTAGCACTGTCTCCAGTTGTGTGTCCATACCCTAGCACTGTCACTGGTTGTGTCTCCATACCCTAGCACTGTCTCCAGTTAGTATCTCCATACCCTAGAACTGTCTCCAATTAGTGTCTCCATACCCTAGCACTGTCACTAGTTGTGTCTCCATACCCTAGCACTGTCTCCAGTTTGTGTCTCCATACCCTAGCACTGTCTCCAGTTAGTATCTCCATACCCTAGCACTGTCACTAGTTGTGTCTCCATACCCTAGCACTGTCACTAGTTGTGTCTCAAAACCCTAGCACTGTCTCCAGTTCTGTCTCCATACCCTAGCACTGTCTCCAGTTGTGTCTCCATACCCTAGCACTGTCACTAGTTGTGTCTCCATACCCTAGCACTGTCACTAGTTGTGTCTCCATACCCTAGCACTGTCACTAGTTGTTTCTCCATACCCTAGAACTGTCTCCATACCCTAGCACTGTCACTAGTTGTGTCTCCATACCCTAGCACTGTCTCCAGTTGTGTCTCCATACCCTAGCACTGTCTCCAGTTGTGTCTCCATACCCTAGCACTGTCTCCAGTTAGTATCTCCATATCCTAGCACTGTCTCCAGTTGTGTCTCCATACCCTAGCACTGTCTCCAGTTGTGTCTCCATACCCTAGCACTGTCAATAGTTGTGTCTCCATACCCTAGCACTGTCACTAGTTGTGTCTCCATACCCTAGCACTGTCTCCAGTTGTGTCTCCATACCCTAGCACTGTCTCCAGTTGTGTCTCCATACCCTAGCACTGTCTCCAGTTGTGTCTCCATACCCTAGCACTGTCACTAGTTGTGTCTCCATACCCTAGCACTGTCACTAGTTGTGTCTCCATACCCTAGAACTGTCTCCAGTTGTGTCTCCATACCCTAGCACTGTCTCCAGTTGTGTCTCCATACCCTAGCACTGTCACTAGTTGTGTCTCCATACCCTAGAACTGTCTCCAGTTGTGTCTCCATACCCTAGCACTGTCACTAGTTGTGTCTCCATACCCTAGCAATGTCTCCAGTTAGTGTCTCCATACCTTAGCACTGTCTCCAGTTGAGTGTCTCCATACCTAGCACTGTCTCCAGTTGAGTGTCTCCATACCTAGCACTGTCTCCAGTTAGTGTCTCCATACCCTAGAAGTGTCTCAATACTCTCCATTTTCCTCCCAATCACAGTGCCAATGGTCTCACATTCTTTTCCTCACTCCTCCAGTCCCCACTGTAGCTACATAACATCTCTGTCATTGTGTGTCTAATTCATACCTTCTATTTGTTTGTTCTGTTTGAATTGTCTTGATGGAAGAAGATGCCATTGCTTAATCTCCCTACTCTAACTGTGAAGCAATGTTTGTATTAGAGCTTGTGTAGCTGTCCATGGGAACCTTTTATTGTTTTTGAGATGTAGCTATCATTAGTTTTTAATTGAGTGGTTTAGGGTAAGTTCAGAGTTATCGTACGGTTTCACATTTTTGACCATATAAGAAACTGTATTAAAGTTATAATTTAACCTGTTATTTTAATTATTATATATAGTTTTTGTGATCGAAATTGTTGAACTGTCCGATAACTCGGAACTTTCCCTGTGTAAATGTAGTTCCCTGTTTGACTAACTTTATTAGATCTGTGATTGATAGTATAGTGTAATTGAAACTATAGAAATAAATATGAAATAGAAATGTCAAAATATTCTATTGTAGCTAATAATGATTTATGCGTGTCTATTCCATTTGCTGATGTCTATTTTGCTGAATTTGTGGTACTAGTTGAGAGTGAAGACTGATAAGCAATAGGAGGTTTACTGATAAGATAGTGTGTGTACAAGGTGCCTTGGTGGTCTAGTGTGTACATTTACAGTCACAAACCTTTGTTAAAAAAGGTACTATAGATTACTAATGAAAGTGGGTATTTCTATGTACAACCAACAGCATTTCAATACCTTCTCATTCCAGCCATTTAATGATGGTATTGAAATTGAACAGGAAATATATTTTATTTTTTGTCATTAGCTATTTACAATAACATTAATTCTATTGGTGAGATTGTCACAAATGGGAAGAATCTTCATTTAGTTTTTTTTTTTTTTTGGGGAAAGAATAATTTTAATCCAAAGAGTGAATTCCGAGTTTTTGGACAGTTCCCCATTTTCAAACATGTTGGAAAAGTATATTAATTATTATTTAACTTTCATTTTAATTTGCATCCATGATACCTGCTGGTATCATGGATGCAAATTAAAAGGAAAGTGGCTCCACGAACAAAGTCTTTTGTGTAGAATATCATACATATATATTTATATATTCTTATTCTTCTCAATCACCATGAACAGTTATAATGAATACAATAAATTATTAAATAATATACTGAGCTCTCTCCTAAACTCTCCTTTAGAACAATGGTGCCATTTAATTAAAAGTAATTTAAAGACTCCTGTAATTATAGGTATGTTAAATAGTTTAGCTATCAGACTCTGTGATGTCTAAATAAACATATTGATAATATTATTAAAATTAATATTGGAAAATTAATAGTGATACTTCTGACTTAATTGATTTATTATTTAGATGGGAACTATTATTCAATTGTTCTTGTAATGTTTATAAACTTGGTTAATAATTTTTCCATATCTTCATTCAATTTATATTTTTTTATATCACATATCCTCATCCTTACACTGATTAATAAAAGTGTTGATTAAATATTTAGTCTCAATTTTTTTTAATCATTAAAATTTTTCATCCTTGTGTTTTAAACTTTTAATAGAAAATAATTATCTTCCAAATTAAATAAGTAACTACACTGAAAAATGAATGACAGTATGTAAATCCTTAGAACTGATAGTAGGGTAAGTTACGAATTGTCAATCAGTTCCACATCTTCACATAAACCTAAATAATAATTATTTGTACTACATTGATACCAATAAAAATTAAATTATTACTAATAGCTATATTATCCAAGATGTAAAAGTGACCGGCAACTTGTAACTTACCCCACACGTTCTTCTCATAAGTTCATTGCAAGGTTTTTCCTTCATCCGTCTCTGTATCTTATCTCCAGCACTTGCTCTTATCTCTAAAATACTCTCATATCTCTAGCCCATATCTTAGAGTATTTTCTTGGAATTTTCTTTGGCCTCGTGAATTCTGAGGCCTTTAAATGAAACATAGATGGTGTTTCACAATGACATATGTACAGATAGAGCTTATGAATATTATAATTAGTTTCATCAGTATCATTCCAAACTAGTGTACTTTCCTGTTAAAAATAACGGGTCTTCATTATTAATTTTTTAGCTATTAGTTATTAGGCTACTTTTACTGAAATTAATTTTTTTTTGTATATGTTGATGTTATATTTTATAGATAAAATACATAGCTGTAGCTAAAAATTAAATAAAAATGCAAATTAAGTTAAATTCCATAGCTATCACTAGTTATTGTATTTTATATCTGATTTAAGTATTTTTTTTTTCTTGAAATGCTAATCTCATTTTTGTTAAAATTTGAAATTATGAAAAATTACATTTTTTAATTAATTAAAAAATGTATTTATCAAATGACTAATCTTGTCAGAAATGATAACAATTCTGCAGTTTATGATGAAGTTTTTTCATAATATTTTATGGTCTATTTAAACATAACACATTTTATTGACTATTCAATATAGTTGTTATATTTTTATCATTAGTGATAAACAAAACTGATAAGAATTACCTTGAAGTTTTCTTCTACCTTTAAAGACAGCCGTTAATAAAATTGAATTCACTTAAATAATTACTATTGCAGTACATCATCTACAAAAATCTAAGCAGTATAACCAAACTTGTCTGAAAGCTCAATATAATAATGATGAAATAATTTATTCAGAATAGAGGGGCTTTATAAATTAGTTCCATAATTGCACAAGCAAAAGAATAAATTATCCCTTTACAGACATTCAACAATTTGACTATCATTAAAAAATATTAAAATAAATTAAATAATAACTATAAGAAGTTAATGAAAAACTCCTAACTAAATTAATTTCTTTGCAGATCGACATCGATGGCAATGGCTACCTCGATGTGTCGGAACTACGTCAGGCTCTCGAAATTGTGGGGATCAAACTGCCGCAATGGGAAGTGCGCAAAATCCTCTCCGACTGGGACACTAACACATCAGGACCTGACAAAGGCACTCTCTCTTTCTCTGAATTCAAAAAAGTGAGTTGTAATCTAACTTACTAATTTTCCAACAGTTACACAACTCTGGTCATATTAGAGAAAAATGATTCATAATTATTTTATTGTATTATTTTTTTTTTTCTTATATGACTGAAGAAGTGTAACTTACTGATAATTCATAACTTACCCTAGTGTATTTGTAGCTATGTTTATATAATTAGTCTATTTAAAAAGTTTGCCTTTAAGCAAATTTGCTTATTGTGTCAAAGCTGGTTGACTGTAGATCCTTTTCAATTAGCTACCAAATTTTTATTAAAAATTAATTTTATTTATCATATCATATATGCAAAGTTTTCTTTACTATTCTGTCTCAATTGCAATTCATAATAATTTGTCAATAGTAATTCATAATATAAAGCTTAACTTTTCTTTAATCTCAGTGTTTTCATTTTATTGAATTTTGGAACCACGAATCATTTCGTGTTCCAACACTCTTCTCAATTAATAATCACAACTAACATATCAGATTAAAAAACTGCATCATTCACAAATGAATTAAAAGAGGTTTGTATCCTTTAATTGACTTTGTATCTTATCGTTAATCAGGTGGTTGATTTAATCTATTGTTTGTGTTGCTAATATATCATTTTATACCCAACTTCTCCTTTTTTTTCAGATGTGTTCTAGTCTGAAATCCAAAGATGTAGCAACCACCTTCAAAAAGATGGTAAACAGGAGAGAAAATCTAGAGACCCTGGGGGGTATGTCCACTGCTTCATCTGAAGGTGAGTTTGGGCACTTACCCTGACTTTGGGGCACTTACCCTGACTTTGGGGCACTTACCCTGACTTTGGGGCACTTACCCTGACTTTGGGGCACTTACCCTGACTTTAGTGCACTTAGCCTGACTTTGGTGCACTTACCCTGACTTTGGGGCACTTACCCTGATTTAAGGACATACTCTGATTTTGGGGGATGCCCTGACTTTGGGGCTTCTTCTGATCTTACGGCATACTCTGATTTTTGGGACATGCTTTGTTTTTATAGATATACCTGGGCCGAAGGACACATCCTAATACTACTGCCGCAATACACCCATTGTATTTCCACCTTTAACATCTAGCTATAAGGTAGCTAGATACAAATAGATTACTTATTAATACTAACTATATGATATTTCCAGGCACCACACATTCTGTACGTCTAGAAGAACAGCTCGCTTTCTCTGACTGGATTAACACCAACTTGGGTCATGATGAGGATCTCAAACACCTCCTACCCATTGACCAAGAGGGCAAGAGTCTCTATGATAAAGTCAAGGATGGTATCCTCTTATGGTTAGTTGGCTAATAGTTTAAGCATTGATGCATGACTCTATTTATAATCAAAACTACAAATTTGATGATCATAGACACATAAACTATAGGGCAAGTTACAAATTATCGGTCGGTTTTACATCTTTGGTCGTATAGCTAAGATGAAATGATATAATAATAATAAAATTTTTGTTTTAATTATTAGCTATATCGTTTCTTCTTATATGACCGAAGATTTGAAAATGACCGATAACTCGTAACTTAGCTATCCTACTCGTCATATTTCCCCATTAAAACTGTTTGTAAATCATTCAATGCTAATGTTCCAGTAAGCTCATCAAGTTAATTTTCTCCCCAGTAAAATGATCAACTTCTCGTGTCCTGACACCATTGACGACAGAGCTATCAACAAGAAGTCGCTGACACTGTACACAAAGCACGAGAACCTGACGCTCGCTCTCACATCATCACAAGCCATCGGCTGTAATGTCGTGAATATTGATGCTCACGATCTAGCCAAAGGTAATATTTGATTTGTAATATTTTATTATTAGATTTGATTTGTTAAAGTATCCAATGCCAATTTTGAAAATTATTTTTACCAAATATAAATCTTAATTGAAGTTTTGAATACGATTTTTTGTACCCCAGGCAAGCCCCATCTAGTACTGGGTCTTCTTTGGCAAATCATCCGCATTGGTCTCTTCAACCAAATATCCCTGGAGCATTGCCCTGGTCTTGCCCAGCTGCTCGAGGATGGAGAGGACATCAATGAGCTCATGAAGCTGTCACCTGAAGCTATCCTGCTGAGATGGGTCAACTACCACCTAGACAGAGCAGGAGTTAATAGGTAAATTACCACCTAGACAGAGCTGGAGTTAATAGGTAAATTACCACCTAGACAGAGCAGGAGTTAATAGGTAGGGTCAACTGCCACCTAGACAGAGCAGGAGTTAATAGGTAGGGTCAACTGCCACCTAGACAGAGCAGGAGTTAATATGTAGGGTCAACTGCCACCTAGGCAGAGCAGGAGTTAATAGGTAGGGTCAACTGCCACCTAGGCACAGCAGGAGTTAATAGGTAGGATCAACTACCACCTAGACAAAACAGGAGTTAATAGGTAGGGTCAACTACCACCTAGACAAAGCAGGAGTTAATAGGTAAACTACCACCTAGACAGAGATCTGGGAATCAACTTGACCGATATACTTTATAGGTTCAAATAGAAGAATATTGTCTGAGTTGGGCAATGGGCCAGTTTTGGATTTGCATTATTTTCTTCAAAAATCGATTCTTAAGTAATCTAGATATTCAAAGTAGGAATAATTTAAGTTGAAATATACACCAGGTAATCCACTATTTTTATATAGATATACCATTTAAAATAAATCAAAATTTCAATTGTAATTATCTTTATACAGAGAGTAAATTAGTAAATTTATTTATTTCTCTTCACAGACGATGCAACAATTTGACGTCTGACATCAAGGACTCTGAAGTCTACACATACTTGCTCAAACAAATTGCACCTAACGATGCTGGTGTGACAACTGAGGCACTACATGTGAGTCAAAAAGAGTGATAAATTTATATGATCATTTAAATAAATAGGATATGATATAATAAATAAGTGAAGTATAAAAATACAGGGAATTCTGACTATATAAATATTTCCTAAAATAAAATTCATCAAAAAATTAATTTAATTTGAAAGTTAAAAAGCATCAAAATTTTGATTTATCTCAAACAATTGAACATTCTTAAATTTTTAATTATTTAAAAGAGTAGCTATCTCAATTTATGTCAAAATAAAAGAACAATGTATAGAAAAAGAGCAGGAATTTCTGATTCAAGATATTTGAAGGAGCATTTTATTTAACATTGTAATTTACAAAGAGTATTTAATAAGAACTGTTGAAATTATCCATAGCTACTCTGAAAAATTGCCATAAAAAATGCTAACTCAATAAGCCTAGTTGTATATAGATCACTTATTATTTACACCCTTCAATAGTTCGTTTTAACATTTTACCTATATTTTAATATCGATTTCATTCTCCCGATATTTTATTATCGATTTCTTTCTCAGTAGCTACTTTTCTTTACCTATATTTTATTATCAATTTAATTTTCAGGAACATGACAAGATAGCACGCGCTGAACTCATGTTGCAACAGGCTGATAAATTAGGCTGCCGCAGTTTCCTCACACCGCAGGATGTCGTTGAAGGCGTCTACAAACTGAATGTCGCTTTTGTCGCTAACCTCTTCAACAACCACCCTGCACTCGACAAGCCTGACGATGTCGACTTGGAGGCCTATGACCACATCGAAGAAAGTCGAGAAGAAAAAAGTGAGTGTTAACCCTTTATGTCATGATTTTTTTAAATATTATTGTAATATACCTATTGGTGAAGAAAAGCATAGCTATTAAGCAATAGAAAATAGCATTAAAAAAACTTTATAAAAAAATTCACAATCGTGCTTCTAATGTAATGTGATTATCCGGTTGCTTATTAATGGAATGTTACTCAAAATACATCATTTGACCTATATCTCGCCTAAAATCGGGTTAAAGTTCATTGGAAATCTTTCATCTTTATCTGATTCATTTATCTAATTACCTAATAATGGATATGATTATTTACCTTTTTTTCCCAGCTTACCGTAACTGGATGAACAGTATGGGTGTCTCCCCCCACGTCAACTGGCTGTACAGTGATCTCGCTGATGGCCTAATCATCTTCCAGCTTTACGATATTATCAGGCCAGGTATCGTGGACTGGAAGCGCGTTCACACCAAGTTCAGCAAACTAAAGAAATTCATGGAAAAGCTCGAGAACTGCAATTACGCCGTGGAGCTCGGACTTCAACTCAAGTTCTCCCTTGTCGGAATCGACGGAAATGATCTCGCAGACGGCAATCCCACACTAACCCTGGCCCTCATCTGGCAGCTTATGCGCGCCTACACGCTGGCAATGCTGTCTCAGTTGGCAGAGTCTGGCTCACCCATTGTTGAGGCAGAAATTATCAGTTGGGTCAACAAGAAGATTGCAGAGTCTGGCAAGAAATCCAGTATCAGAAGCTTCCAGGACAGTTCTGTGGCTAATTCGGTCGTTATCGTGGATTTGGTGGAGGCGATCAAGCCCGGAACAATCAAATACGATCTCATGAGGATGGATGGCACAGATGAGGTCAGTATTGGATTTTTTTATTTAAGATAATATTTTTCCATTTAAAACCATATTAACTTCAATTTTTCGAAGATCAGAATGAATTTTATTTCCAAAATTAGATTCCATATTTTTTAAACAAATTTGTAGGTTAAAAGTGTTGAACAGGATTCATTCCTTTAATATTATATCATCTTCATCATTTAATCAGGAGAAGCTAAAGATACTTACCTTACTATTGAGCACAATTTATTTTTGAATATAAAATTATATGATATTACTCTAATATATATACAATTTTTTCTCTCTCTTAAAAAAATAATTGTTACTCTATATGATCAATATACAATTCTTATTCTTTTATTTGCAGGATAATTTCTCCAATGCTAAGTACGCCATCACTTGCGCAAGGAAGATCGGTGCCCGCATTTACGCCCTACCTGAAGATATCACCGAAGTGAAGCCCAAGATGGTAATGACTGTATTTGCTTGTCTCATGGCTAGGGATTACATCCCCAACCTGGATACCAAGCAGTAACCTGGATACCAAGCAGTAAATAACGTGAAAGGGGATTAAAAGGCATGCGGCAACATCAGGCGGAGTTTTACTGTACGATTCGGAGAGAATGGCGCTAGAATGTTCAGAATTTGGTAACTTGTAAAAAGTTTTAAAATATATGAGGCCTTCATGACTAAACTTTTGAGTTTAGAATTTCCAATGTGAGTGATAGGAAGTGTTGCCGTTGCTGTGATTTTCTTATTGTCCTCAAAATAACGCTTGTGATTTTTGTATTTTTCCTCCAATTCACTTCCGCCAGCCAAACGAATCTTAAGAGTTTGGGCCAGAAAATACCTATAGTTCAATATACCTTTTTTACAACTTGCTACTACTTAATATTACTGTGCTATGTCTTTTGAAATGAAGTTTTAGTTATAGCAATAGATTTAGGAATGCATTATGTTATTTTAACATATTTCTTTTGCTTGAAATCCAGTGCCACATTACAGTTCCCCTCGAATCACATCAATTGGCTTGTGCATATATTATTTTTTTTATTTCTAAAAGAAATTTTATTCAATATCCTAGTTTGTAAGTTTAAATTTTCCACATTTTATGAACGTATGGACCATGTTTTTATACTACGTATGATTGTAATATAATTATTACCCGCAATAATTTATAGTCGTGTTTCCAATATAATTTTTATTAATTTAAGGACGTATGTTGAATTTCTTTTCATTTTTTGTCAACACAAACATTTTCGAACTTGTTGAAACATGTTGGAACTTGTTAAAACATGTTTGAACTTGTTAAAACATGTTTGAACTTGTTAAAACATGTTTGAACTTGTTGAAACATGTTTGAACTTGTTGAAACATGTTTGAACTTGTTGAAACATGTTTGAACTTGTTGAAACATGTTTGAACTTGTTGAAACATGTTTGAACTTGTTGAAACATGTTTGAACTTTTAAAAACATGTTTGAACTTTTAAAAACATGTTTGAACTTGTTAAAACATGTTTGAACTTGTTGACATCGTTTTTGAAATATTTGATTTATAAACTTTGAATAAATAGCCTCTTTTGCTCTTTTTTTGAGTGGATGTCAGGTGAAACCAAAAATGTTTTTTTCCGCAAGTAAGCTGTACAGTGTCGTTGCTTTTAAGTCATTCCTATGTTTGTATAGATTTATAGCTAGATAATATCTTTTACTGACTCCTTTTCTTTTGTAAATTATCGTTTCTAATTGAAAAATAATAGAGGTTTATGATATTCGTGTAGAGTCGATTTTGTGGTGCGTTTTATTTTTGAAGTCTGTCAAAAAAGTTTTAGCTGAAACCGAAGTAAATTTTCAAAAAATTGATATACAAGTTTGATAAATTGGTAACAAATTTATCACATGTAAATTCAATGAAGAAATGTAATCGGTATTCATTTATTTAAAAAAAATTGCATTCTAAGATAATTGTTTTTATCCAACTTTTAGGAATTTGTTTAGATGCACACAAGGCCTTTTTCCAAACAATCAAATAAGATCAGTTGAAGTACAAGATGGTACAATAAATAATATTAGTAGACGTGATTTTTATATTGGATTCAAGAATTAATAAATTCGTTGTATTTTCATAATTTGCCTTAAAAATTGTTGATTGTCATTATTTTTTGTGTGGTATTTTTGCCATGGTCTTTAATTGGTGATTTTGTTTTTTCTATTTATATGTTACACAATTTCAGTCAAATGTTATTTTTCTGATTAATTTAACTAATAAAAATATTTTAAATTATTTTTCTATTATATCCTTTTTTTGGTCACTTTTAAACATAAGAAACTGAAGTGAATTTATTTTAATTCTAATTTCTTTTTTTTTTTTAAACTAGTCTTCCTTCCTGAATCCATAAATTGATATGAATACAATTTTCTTCCAAAACGTATAGTCAACTTTTACAAAACTATAATATGCTAAATTAATTTCGATTAGAAATCTAATAAATAGGGTTGTGACAATATGCTTTAAAAATCATAGATCCTGAAAATATTATAGACTGATTGAATTGGAGACTATTTTGTCGTTCTACACCAGCGGTATAGAGTATTTGATACCATTTCATTTCGTCTATGATATTCTTAAGATCTTCGATTAAAACCGCATATTGTCACAACCCTACTGATAACATTGAAATATTTCTTCCTTTAACTCAGGTTGATATGAAATCACTTTAATGAAGTGATTTCTCTAATTTACTTTGATAGATAAAATGTGCACTCTGAATTATAATAAATAGGGCTGTGACAATATACTTCAAAAATCATAGATCCTGAAAATATTATAGACGGAGAGAATTAAAGACTATTGAATGGTTCTACACCAGCGGTATATAGCATTCGATACCATTTCATTTCGTCTGTGATATTCTTGGAATTTATGATTTTAAAAGCATATTGTCACAACCATAGATATAACCACTTGATTACCGGAGCCCTAGCGGTTAACTTAGGGTCATGAACCAACCATGAACAACTGACCATGTTAACAACCACGTCCCGAATACTGCCAAGTCACCCTGGTCTGTGAATTCGAATAAAATTAGATAATAAATAAATCTTGTAATGATTATCATATAAAAATTTTGTACGTTGGTGTCTTTGTACCAGTATATGAATTAAACATATAAAAAATTTAAATTCGTTTTTATTCCTAATTAAATTTGACATATTTATATAAAGCAATTACAGAAAAGCTCGTACAGCGGACGATCTTTATACGAACAGCCTATACAAAGGACACAAATTATCCGTTCTAAGGGTCAAGCAATGACCTCTTTAAATTATATGGTTTAACAAATATTTCATTCATCTACCAAATAACTAGTTTACATTGATTATTTTCAGAGGTATTACAATTTACAAAACAAAAAATTTACAAACACTTGTTTTTAAATTTGTAGCAATTTGATTTAGTAATCCTTTTCCGTCACATTTTCTTTTTCATGTAATTCATATCTATTTAATTTTTAATATCTTTTTATTTTGACTACGTTATCATTTCGTACATTTATATGAGCATTTAATTCCAATGTATTTATTTTAACGAGGAAGTACACTTTTAACCGGTTAAGCTACGTACACCGATATTATTACTATTGCAAACCCATTATTGTATTCATAATGTATGTGATTTTACTATACGGGAAAAAGATGTAAACTAGACAACAAAAACTTGGTGAAATACTTGGAAAGTTGCAGCCTGCAATCGACAACTTTAATCCAGAAATAAGAGCTCAGAGAAAACTTACAATAGGCTCAGGACTTATTTTGAGTATGTGGACTACTTTAAAGATAAGGGATCAATTGATAGGTGGTCTGGGGAGGAAGTCACACATGATCAGTTTGATTTTTTGATCGATATATTTCGTGATGAGAGATGCTGGTCTAATACAGATTGAACAACACTGCTTTGGGTGAAGCCCTAATTAGCGAAAAAAGAGGAGGAGTTGAGAATCCTATTGGGTATTGTGGACAGTTTGAACTTGCTTGTAGGTATTCCATAAGATTTTACCGTTGCTTCAAGTAGTACTTGATGATTTTGTAGATTGTGCAGATGGTGACGCATGCGAGGCCAGAAATGATGCACAAATAAAACGAGATCTTTTCCGAGATTTAATTGAGGATGAACCTGTGTGTGGACTTTGGGTTAGCGTTGATGAGGATGGTACAACAAAACTCAAAAATCATCAACATTTATCTCACCAAAAACTCCAAGAAGCTGCTAAACTTGTATGGGCTGAAGGCATAGAATATTTTGCAAGATGTAACGCATTCATAAGAAGTGACACAAACAAAATGCTCTGTGAAGCAATTAAGATATTATCTGTAATCAACTGCCGGTATAAAAATGCTGATGCTTTAGATTCCTGTCTTCACGCTCTTAGTCAACCCCTTGATAAGTCGGTTCTAGGTCAATTCGCCGAAAACACCTTCGCCGCACGACACATTCGCCGAAAACATGACAATTTTTAGCAGACTAAGGTTTACTACAAAAATTTAAGTTTATTGAAAATCCTGTGTTAAATGATTATTTAAAATTGATCAAATTTTTTAGTAACTATAAATTAAACGGTAGTTAATTGTTTGATTTTAATGCCATATATATGCTTGCGCTTAGTCCCATTATAAAAGTTTCTGAATAAATTTGGTAGTATTTGTTAAATAATAAATATTTAATCCATTTATTCTAACATAAACTTTTCTATTTTTTAAAATGAATTGCTGAACGGAATTGATTTTGACTTCCTTTTTGTACTCAAATACATTTCTCCATTTTGTCAATACTGCGCAAACTGTTGATCAACAGATTGCGCAGCGAAATCGGTCGATATTGCAGATCACTCAAACGCGCGTGACATATACACTTGTATGTAAATTCATCTATATGTAATATCATCTGGACATATCAGATAAATTTGTTTACCTTTTTAAATAATCACATTTTTTTCGGCGAATGTGTTTTCGGCGAATGGACCGGTCACCTGATAAGTCAGGATTGTTAGAGAGAATAAGAATGGAAAAAGATGGAATATACCTACTTCTCAGTGCTTTGATACATTGGTAATATTATGATTCGATGGAGAAAATTGTAGGGTGTTTTGAATCCTTACGTGAATCTGTACAACCCGAGGAAATTCTTTCACACCGAAAGTATTCCACTCTTCTTTCTTCTCTTTCAAAAAAAGTTTTCAGAGAGTTCAGGGTATGCAGAAAAAAGCAGAGATGCATTTAAGTTTCTTTGGGACAGTGAAGATTTTTCGCGGCACTGAACGGACGCTTTTGGGTACAGTTCTAGGAACTTTATGGATGCTTGCATGAAATCAGTATTAGTTTGCCGGGTGATAGATTTTCATAACAGAGATGACAAAGATGGAATTTTGTCATTTCTCAGTGATATTAAAGAGAGTATTCCTCTGGAAGATTTTGTAAAGCTTGAAAAGAGATTGTGTAGAGATCTAAATGGTCAGGCTAGGGTTCGTAAAATACCAGGGGTTTAGTATCACGAGGTGGTGGGGGAAATGTTTCGTGAATTAACAGAAAAAACCTCCAAAGCGACCGAAATAAGTGAAGTTCAAAGCGGCACAGCTGGTAACCCCAGAATTGCAACCCATGTCTTCTATCAACAATACAGAAAACTAATGAATATGAATCTCAAATGTTATTTTTCTGATTAATTCAACTAATACAATATTTTATTTATTTTTCTATCATATATTATTTAGGCACTTACAGATTTGTTCTCAGATTTGTCCCTGTATGTTTGTGGGGTTATTTATTCTATATTAATTAGAAACATGAGGTAATTTAATACCGTGTATTTTTTTACTGTGTATGGTAATATGAATTGTAATGTACTTTGTTATTCTGCAATATTTTGCTAAAAAATCATGTTGCAAGATTCATATGAAGGAAATGATTTTTTATTAATAATATCTATTTAAAGGGGGGGTGGGGTAATATTAACATTCGTTAATATGTTTTAATGTAAATGTAATCAGCTTATTTAATTATGTATGATTATATATTCTCCTCATCTATATAATTCTAATTTAAGAAAGGAACATTTTATTTATTTTGAAAAAGCGCCATCTAGTGACAAATAGCACAAGCTTTGCACGGGTTATTGACGCCATCTTGTTGTGATTTCCCAAACGTTGTGCAAAAAACTTTTGTTTATATGCGTGTAAATTGTAATATAATTAGTTAACACTCAAGAAATACTTTATTCGTTAGTGTATTGTATATAAATCACAATTTCAATTTTTATAGCTTATTTCCGAAGATAAACAGACATTGAACAAACGTTCATTTCAGATTGTTCTGGAACGATCAAAATTAATGAAAATAACTATAATGAAAATAACTATAATGAAAATAACTATAATGAAAATAACGATAATGAAAATAACTATAATGAAAATAACTGTAATGAAAATAACTATAATGAAAATAACGATAATGAAAATAACTATAATGAAAATAACTGTAATGAAAATAACTATAATGAAAATAACTATAATGAAAATAACTATAATGAAAATAACGCCATCTATCAGATGATAACATAAACTTATGTTAACTAAAAAAAAATTCTCTGAAAATACGTTGATTTGAGACGAAATGTCTCATATCCGTTACTAAACCACTTTTTTTTATCATATTATGATAAAAAAATTGATATGAACATCCTGAATTCATAATTTGACATTTTTTTACAATTTTTTTCCTAAACGTACAAATTGAATATGTTTATTTAACAGTTTTATTTAGTAAATATGATGACGTATTCACACATTGTCAGTGACTGGGAATTATGATTTTGACCAACATTTGACCATGCACATTTTTAAAGGAGTGTCGCCGTGACAAGATGAATTCGTAAGGTTGGAAGAAAACAATTGCCATGTGAACGCTCTTCAAAAATATGAACGGCAGAAGAAAACTTAGCCCCTCCATCGCTCTGTTCATCACCGACTGAATTAGGTTCATGTAAGCATTTAGTAATGTGTACTTGCTAATTTAACTACTAATTAACTATTTGTTTCGCAAGAATAATTCTAATTCAAGAAGAGGAAAATGAAACAAACTCGAATAAAACACTCTGTTTATATATATTTATTCATCCAATTCTGATTTCAATTATTACCTTCAAAATATACCAATTAAAATGGTATGCAAGAAAAATTTCCGACAAATTGAAATCAATTAAATTTTAATGATTAAAAAATAATTTACTGTAATATTTAAGATGCTTAAAACTCCATAACTATCTGTTACTATCATCTCCAAGAAGAATATGTAATAATAATAAATAAACACGTCATAACACATCAAAACACGTGATATCATACCAAAACACGTGATATCATACCAAAACACGTGATATCATACCAAAACACGTTATAACCTCAAAAACACGTGATATCATACCAAAACACGTTATAACATCAAACCACGTTATAACATGTCAAAATACGTTATATCACATTTAAAAACGTTATAACATCAAACCACGTTATAAAATGCAAAAATCACGCAATAACATCAAATCACGTTATAACATGTCAGAACATGTTATAACATGTCAAAAACACGTTATACATGTCAAAACACGTTATACATGTCAAAACACGTCATACATGTCAAAACACGTTATACATGTCAAAACACGTTATACATGTCAAAACACGTTATACATGTCAAAACACGTTATATCGTGACAAACACGTAATAACATCATAACTTGTCAAAAGATATTATTCCATAACGTATCCAAATACGTTAAACGTATCAAACCACGTTATAACGTATCAAAACACGTTCTGACGTAAAATATAATGCAAGAATAAGTACTTTAATATTAAATAATGCTAGATAAAAGCTGTAAGATTAAAAGCTGTAAGATTAAAAGCTGTAAGATTAAAAAGTACTCAGGATTAAAAAGTACTCAGGATTAAAAAGTACTCAGGATTAAAAAGTACTCAGGATTAAAAAGTACTCAGGATTAAAAAGTACTCAGGATTAAAAAGTACTCAGGATTAAAAAGTACTCAGGATTAAAAAGTACTCAGGATTAAAAAGTACTCAGGATTTAAAAGTACTCAGGATTAAAAAGTACTCAGGATTAAAAAGTACTCAGGATTAAAAAGTATTCAGGATTAAAAAGTATTCAGGATTAAAAAGTACTCAGGATTAAAAAGTATTCAGGATTAAAAAGTATTCAGGATTAAAAAGTATTCAGGATTAAAAAGTACTCAGGATTAAAAAGTATTCAGGATTAAAAAGTATTCAGGATTAAAAAGTATTCAGTATTAAAAAGTACTCCGGATTAAAAAGTACTCAGGATTAAAAAAACTCAGGATTAAAATTTTTCTGGATTGAAAAATACTCTGTGTTGAAAGTAGTATGCATTAAATGTAGCCGTAATTAATAAGAGTAGTTCGAATTAGAATGGGTAAATTTACGGATTGAATGGTGGACATTTTTTTCTCATCAAACAACTAAAGTTGAACAGAAAAAAGACTTCAGTTCCCCCTTTAGTGTCATTCCAGAATCAAAGGTAAGAGTTCCAAATTTCTCTGAAGTTGGCAATTGTCTAGTTTATGTGCGAGTCACGGATTAAAAGGAGGCGCAGCTACCGTGACTGTCGTATTAACCTGTGGGCTTTTGATATTCCTATTCGCCTTCTATATGGAAAAATCATAGTATGTAAGAATATGAAATTTGCGATTCTAAAATCCACACGGAGACAGCTAGAAGCTTCTGGTTTCGAAAATTGGATATCCACTCTCCCAACTAGCTTATAAAAAAAATTATGGTCCATCAACCCCCACAGGGTCTTGAGAACCTATACTTTGGTGAGAAACAGCAAAAGACTTGAACCATGATAGGTAGAGACTTGTGTATTGATTCGTGTCATTCCTAGAACTTTTGCGCAACTTTTGAATGAAATTTCAAGTGGTAGCCCCCAAGGGTTTCCGAGGTATGGGCCGAAATCCACGGAAAATCCGTAAAATCAAACTTTCAACGAGGATGACTCTCGAACTGTGACAGCTAGAGGGTTCTGGTTTATTTCATTGTTTTTCTCGTCCTTAAGACCACGACTTGATTTTTTTTTGGACAGGTAGCCCCGAGGGTGAAGTCCCCGACGTTTCTTTTGCTAAACAAAGGATACTGGTCAAACTACACTACCTAGAGAGTTCCAGTTTCTTTTATTTTGTTTCTCGACAGTTAAACTAATTATTTTATTTTTGTAACATGAGGGAGCCCCAATGGTTGAGGAGATATTGATCGGGGACCGCCCAAAACCCAAATTTCATAAAAAATAATTTTTAAAACATGCAAAACTATTAGACTATCAAAGCTACAGAGTTTTGGTTTGTTCCATTGTTTTTCTCGTTTCGGTTTCAATCCGAAAAAACTTTTTCAAAGTGGTAGCCCCAATGGTGAAAGCCCCGACGACTCCTTTGCGAATCGCGGGATAGGAGACAAACTATGATAGCTAGAGAGTTCTGGTTTATTTCATTGTGTTTTTCGTGTCCTATTTAAGGTTTCTTGATATTTTTAAAGATGGTAGCCCCAATGGGTGAGGAGATATTGACCGGGGAACGCCCAAAAAATATTTAGTTGAAAAACCACTAAAACTACCATAACAGTTGGTTCATGCTAGGTAGAGACTAGCGGTTAATTCCATGACATTTCTCATCCCGAGAAGCATCTTTTAATGTAAATAATGTAATCATAGCCCCAAGGGTTACCGAGTGAGAGGCCAAAAACCTCTAAAAGTAGCTTTTTTTGAACTTTTTTCAACTTTGAACATGCAAAAGACTTATGTTGTGGTAGATAGAGACTAGCGGTTAACATCATGGCATTTCTCATCCCGAGAAGCATCTTTTCAAATAAAATCGTAATTATAGCCCCAATGGTTACTGAGTGAGAGGCCTAAAACCTCTAGAAATAGTCCCTTTTGTGCAATTTTTAATCTCATTTCAACTTTGAACATGCAAAAGACTTATACCTTGATAGATAGAGACTAGCGGTTTCTTGCATTATGTTCCCCTTGAAATTGTGCGTCGAATGAATAAAAAATTGTAGCAGTAACCCTCACGGATGGCGAGTATAGGCCCGTTCCCCACCCCCTACTTTTTGGGATCATTCTTCTGACCCTTCTGGGGGCCGAACCAATTGACGTACAGACTCGAGAATGGCACCATTGGAAAGAGCGCAATTTTAACTTCTAAATCAAACAATAAAAAAAAGGCCGACTCTACATTAAGTAATAAATAATCGTGTGTATACAACTCTTTTTTTTCTCAGATCGCCGATAATTTGGCGTCGCATCATTTGTTTACATTTTGCAAGCATATTTCGGGGTAATTACATATTTCGGACACAGTCACAAGAACGATAAATACTGAACTGTGTATAACTTTGAAATTATAATAGCTAGAGTTATGTGGTTTGTTTTATTTGGTTCCTTATACAAATGCGCATTAGAGTGAATTATTTTTGGAAGGTTATATTTCACAACTCAATTTGACATTAGAAATGATATCTCAATATATAGAGCTTTTCTTTGTAAATGCTAAAAAGTTCATTTGCAAGTCTTGTGTTATCCTATACGAGATCTTTCTTATGTGGCCTATGTTATTATCCGAATTTGTCATGTGATTATGAGTTTAGGAATATGAATTTATTAAGCATAACATAACTATTCGTTAGCTTTATTGGAATTGACGTTAGACTAGATGTGTTTGTAATTCCAAGACATCTTTGAGAGTCACTTTGTATGGTTTATATTTTTAATAGTCTATTTTATTTTGGATTCATTTTATGTATAGCAATATTGATTAATATTCGCTTATATATTATAATTGTTTGCACTCGTTGTGCAAAACAACGAGTGCAGGCCCCGGCGCATGCCTCCCCCGTTATATAAACAAAATGAACATTTAGAGAAAGTATAAGTTATTTTGTATAGTTAAATTGATGACACTAAGGCTATAATATTTTCCCTAATTACTATATAGTAAACGAAAACATTATATACAAACATATATAATATTTAGAGGTTGAAAATGATATTGTATAGTGGGTTCCAATGATACTGTATAGTGTTTAGAGGGTAAAATGATAGTGTATAGTGATAATGTATAGTGATACTGTATAGTGTATAGCGATAGTGTATAGTAATATAGTATAGTGTATAGTGATACTGTATAGTGTATAGCGATAGTGTATAGTAATACTGTATAGTGTATAGTGATACTCTATAGTGTATAGTGATACTCTATAGTGTATAGTGATACTCTATGGTGTATAGTGTCACTATATAGTGTATAGTGATGCTCTATAGTGTATAGAGGGTGTAAATGATATTGGTTGCTGAAATACATGATTGACTATACTCTCTACGCGCGCGCGCGCTCTATACACATATACTTCTATGATTCATTATGTAACTTATCACTAGAATTATTGCTACAAATTAATTTAGATTTCTATAATAGATTTATAAAATGAATGAATTGTAAACCACCAACGAGATGATTACATAGATAAGGATAACTATGGAATCCATGAGCGCGAGTGAGTGTGTTGAGGCGGTGTGAGAGAGAGGGGTGTGAGTGGATTTCCACCGGGGTGGTGACCGGACCCCGTGTATCCTCCTCCCACCCCTGGATAGAGGCCCCTGGAGTGATTCTGTCGTTTGTGGAACAAAAATGAAGGATAAAATAAATGAAAAGAAAAGAGAAAAGAACAAGATAAGATGATGATAAAAAGTGGTCTATAATTTGCTGACGGATCTAGTTTCTGTGCGCAACCACGCAAAGGATCAAGCGAAGCGGCGTGGTTGACTTATTAAACGGTTTAGTGCTTTTGATACTGATATTCGCCTTATTAGGGACACTTTTTACTATAGTATACGTTTCAGATTTACGATCCTAAAATCCGAACGGAAGCAGCTAGAGACATGGGGTTTCGAAATAAAGTTGTCCATTGTCCCAACTAGCTTAAAAAAAAAATTATGGCATCCCGACCCCCTCAGGGGCTGAGGAAAACATCTTTTTCTCGAAAAAAGCACTAAAAGTACCAAAATTAATGGAGTATGTTAGGTAGCGCTTAGCTGTTTCTTTCATAGATTTTCTCATCTGGAGAGGCATCTTTTGAGGTAAATTTGGAGTGGTAGCCCCAATGGGTTCAGAGATATGGGCCGAAAACCCCCAAAATCGGAGTAAAATCGAGAAAATTACACTTTAAACAATTAAAATAGGTATACCACAATAGGTAGAGAGCTGCGGTTTGTGTTCATCGTTTCTAGGATATCCATATTAGTCTACTGAATTTTTTTTTGGAGAGGTAGCCCCAATGGTGAGAACCCAGATGACTCCTTTGCTAATCAGTGGATACTGGACGAACCAAACTATCTAGAGAGTTCCGGTTTATTTTGTATTGTATCTACCAATATCTTACATCTAAAATATCATTTCAGTAATGGTAGCCCCAATGGTTTCAGATATATTGATCGGGGAACGCCCAAAAACTATAAATTTGAAAAAACACACTAAAAGTATCAAAAGACTTATACTGTGATAGATAGAGATTAGCGGTTTTTTGCATTATGTTCCCCTTGAAATTGTGCGTCGAATGACTAAAAAATTATAGCAGTAACCCTTACGGATGGTGAGTATAGGCCCGTTCCCCACCCCCTACTTTTTGGGATCATTTTTCTCACCCTTCTGGGGGCCGAACTAATTGACGTACAGACTCGAGAATGGCACCATTGGAAAGAGCGCAATTTTAACTTCTAAATGAAACAATAAAAAAAAGGCCGACTCTACATTAAGTGATAAATAATCGTGTGTGTACAACACTTTTTTTTCTCAGATCGGCGAAAATTTGGCGTCTAATCATTTGTTTACATTTGGCAAACATATTTCGGGGTCATTACATATTATCGGACACAGTCACAAAAACGATAAATACTGAACTCTGTATAACTTTGAAACTATAATAGCTAGAGTTATGGGGTTTGTTTTATTTAGCTCCTTATACAAATGGGCAGCGAATTATTTAAAAAAAAAAGTTCATTTGCAGGTCTTGTGTTTTCCTTATCAGAGACTAAGCCCCTTCAGTAGATCTTATATGACTAGCTGCTGATACGAAATCTTTCTTGTGTGGCCCATGTTATTATCCGAATTTGTTACTTTTTTTCTTCTTTAATATATTTCATGGCACTCGCTACGTACAGGAGCGAGTGCAGCCCGGTGCTAGCCGTTATATTAGTAGCTAATAACCATTACCAATTTAACAGAGTGCTAATAGGTATATCCTAATACATGAAAATTAAGTCGTTGTTTAAAGGGCTTTGATAAAATACATTTTTGGAATCATAGATCATAAAAATTTCATTTGTGAATGAAATACTGTAAAATACTGTATTCAGATTTTGTAGATATATTCAAATTATATTTCATTGATCTATTCTATAAGACAGCTGTCTCATTCAGAAACAATGTAAACTGTGAAAGAAGCCTCATATGAAGTGTACTGTATATCAGTTAACATAATAATTTCTAGAACACATATGTGCACATCTCTGAACTAAAAAGAGTATATATCATCATTCACTATACAGGAAAATGAGATTGGCACGTTTAATTGCCATTTGGATTAGGGTTTGAGATTTGAACAATTTTAGAGTTCACACACTCTGTCACGCTGGGGTAGTATAATGCGCTTGGATAGAGGCCCCCCCTGTGAGTGATTACTAATTGGTGTGTGGTGTGAAAGTTATTTGGGAGAAAATGAGTCAAGGCAATTGAATGAGGGGGGGGGGGGAAGAGAAAGAGGATAAAAAAAAAGAAACAAATAAAAATAGGTTGAAGGGTAAAGTGTGTCTAGTTAGTCAGATATAGAACAGCAAAGGCAGTTCACCTCATTAATGCATGCTTGAACAATGTAAAGAAAAAGGCAATGATTAGTTTTTGTAAAAACATTAATATTTAACGTTAATCTGTACAAATAATTTAACTTGAAGAAGTAAGTGTATCAGTAGCGTGCAATGATCTCTCACATTAGTGCTGCTCAAATGGAAGAAGAGTAGATGATAATTAGGGTTGTGACAATATGCATTTAAAATCATAATAGCATAGACGAAACGGAATGGTATCGATTACCGGTGATTTAGTACAATTCAATACTCTTTATTTCTCTCCATTTATATTATTTTCAGAATTTATGATTTTAAACGCATAGTGTCACAACCCTAATGATAACTGTGCTGTTTTTGATAAGGGAATTAACAGTATCACAGATACAAAATCAATGTGTTATTATTTCAATGCTCCCAGCATGACCACTTTGAGTGCAAAGACCACAGTTTTTTAACCTCTGAAATATACAATTGATATTGTCCTACTAATTTAAAATTTCTGTTATCTTTTCACTAAGAAAAGTGCCGCATGTTTCTATCACGCCAACATATAATTCCGTTAAAAATTAAACTATGATATCGTCACGCTAATTTATAATTTCGGTTATCTTTTCACTAAGCAGCGTACGCCGCACGTTTCTATCACGCCAACACATAATTCCATCCGATATTAAACTATACAATTGATATCGTCTCGCTAAGTTATATTTTCAGTTATCGTTGTAATAAGTTACGTGACGCACGTTTCAATCACGCCAACACATAATTCCATTCGATATTAAACTTTACAATTGATATCTTCACGCTAATTTATATTTCCAGTTATCATTGTACTAAGTTACGTGACGCACGTTTCTATCACGTCAACACATAATTCCATCCGATATTAAACTATACAATTGATATCGTAACGGCAATTTACATTTACAGTAATCGTTTAACTAAGTTACGTGACGCACGTTTCTATCACGCCAACACATAATTCCATCCAATAACAAACTATACAATTGATATCGTCACTGCAATTTACATTTACAGTTATCGTTGTACTAAAATGCGTGACGCACGTTTCAATCACGCCAACACATAATTCCATCCAATATTAAACTATACAATTGATATCGTAACGGCAATTTACATTTACTGTTATCGTTGTACTAAAATGCGTGACGCACGTTTCTATCGCGCTAACACATAATTCCATCCAATATTAAACTATACAATTGATATCGTCACGCAAATTTATTATTTCTGTTATCTTTTCAGTAAGCAGCGTGCCGCATGTTTCTATCACGTCAGCACAAAATTACATCCGAAAACAAACTATACAATTGATATCGTCACGCTAATTTATAATTTCTGAATCCTTCTTTTCCAAATTTTAGACAGTTGAGTGAGCGTGCACGCCAATTTTTTAAAAAAATTCTGCGTTTTAGACAGCTGCGTGAGCGTGCACGCCAAAAGATTTCATTTTTTCGTGTTTTAGACAGTTGCATGAGCGTGCACGCAAATTTCTTTTTTTCCACAAATTAGACAGTTGCGTGAGCGTGCACGCCAAGAACTTCCATTTTGTCGTCTTTTTATCAGTTGCGTGAGCGTGCACGCAAAATCCTTTTTTTCCGCATTTTAGACAGTTGCGCGAGCGTGCACGCCAATTTTTTTTTATTTTTCCACGTTTTAGACAGTTGCGTGAGCGTGCACGCAAATTCCTTTTTTTCCGCAATTTAGACAGTTGTGTGAGCGTGCACGCCATGAAATTCCCTAAAATTCCATTTTTCCGTGTTTTAATCAATATAAACCTAAAAATCGTTGCGTGTGAACACTGTCTCAATCATCTGATAAATTGTTGCAGTCAAGGAAGTTATGTTGCAGTACACTCTTCATCTTGCTGTCAGTAGGGTGAAGATGTGGAAGAGAACCTGGTAGTTGTGTCTGTCCCAGTACACTCTTCATCTTGCTGTCAGTAAGGTGAGGATGTGGAAGAGAACCTGGTAGCTGTGTCTGTCCCAGTACACTCTTCATCTTGCTGTCAGTAGGGTGAAGATGTGGAAGAGAACCTGGTAGTTGTGTCTGTCCCAGTACACTCTTCATCTTTCTGTCAGTAAGGTGAAGATGTGGAAGAGAACCTGGTAGTTGTGTCTGTCCCAGTACGCTCTTCATCTTGCTGTCAGTAGGGTGAAGATGTGGAAGAGAACCTGGTAGTTGAGTCTGTATATATTGTTAAAACATGTTATCTTTTGTTTTATTTAGACTTTTTTATTTTTTGTTTCCTATATTATATTTTTGTTTCCTAGGTATATGAATCTTACCACTTAGGAATTAATTCAAGATCTCCTGCAGAGATCTCCAATTTCTAAAATTCAATCAAAACCTCCTGCAGAGAGTCTTGGAAAAATGTTCCATATTCTGCAGACTGGCTACATTGAAAGAGCATTGCTGTATTAATTTTTTAAGTTAGAATTATATTAAACTTACAAAAAATAATTGATACTTAATAACTCATCTAGTATTAACTAAGTATCAATGAGTTTTATAAATACTATAAAAAACTGCAAGTATCGGAATTGGCAAGAATTGGACTTTCTTAAAAGTATCTGTTTCAGCAGCCAGCAGGTATCTGTTGATTTTGTCCAAGTAAAATAGTAGGAGCTAGGAAAGATAACGGACCAGAAACAGGCCAAGTAAAGTTATCGGACAAGAAATTAAGCTACAGTATGATCCACAATGAATGATAATAAAACAAAAATTCCTTAAAATTATTTAATGGCAATCAACCAAGTAATAAAGCATGTCCAAACTCACCATTTTAATGGCAAGTTTGTGACAGTTATTTTGAGCCCTTCAATTGCAAATGGCGAGTTTTATCTATTTTTCTCCTATGCTACAATGTTATTTTGGAGAGAATTTATGAAAATTTGATCATTTTGGAGAGAATTTGTTGAATTTTGGAGAGAGCTGGAGAGACAAATGGCGAGTTTATGAGACATACTATTTTACTTGGGCAATCAATTGATAAAAGAAGATGTTTGATGGATTGCCAATGTTTGGACATTTATGTTTTTTTCCAGCAAATATTTAAAATCTCTTCCAAGTTGATGATTGATCTATACACAGCTTGACTCATTTCTTCGTATGACGCACTATTTTGATTATATCTTCCTCGCTCAACCAAGTCTTCCAGTTCCACGACAGTCTTGAGTTCAATTAGAGTGCGTGGTTCACACCTGATGACATGTGCCACAGCTTACAACCAGAAGGTAAGTCAAGAGGCGATAATTTCGGGGTATAAGGGGGCCAATGGTAATTCATCCAGTGAAAAAATATCCTTTCATCAAATTTTGAATGCAGAAATTCAAGGCATTTTTCAGTCACATGGCAGCTGATGCCATCTTGCTAGAACCAATATTGACGTTTAAATGCCATATTCTTAACAGAATTTCACATGATATTTTAAGGACTTTCTCCAGGTATACAATTGAATTTACGGATCTCTCAAACCAAACAACAAGGAAGATCTTCCTGTCCACAATCCCCACCCAAGCCATCATTTTTTCATCATAAGTTTTTTTTTTGCATTTGATTACAGAGTGTAGATTAGTGATGCCCAGAGCCAATGTACCTGCTTGTTTGGTGACTGTTTCAGAACGAATCATTTTTATATTCTGAATGTCCTTTGGACCTTTTTGATGCTTCTGAACTCTTTATACATTGCGATGATAAATGATGCTTGTTGACCGTCGAAGGTTTTTTTCCTGAAGCGGTGACTCGGGCTGCCTGTAGGTCCATTTTCGAAGATCCAATTTGAGGCGATATTATGAATATTGAAAATCGTCCATTTTTATACAAATGTCCCAACATCAGGGTAGCATAGGTGCAATTCACTGATCAATATTCGGAGAGTAAATATTTTTAAGGAAATTTTTTTTAGTATCATTCATTGTGGTTTATACTGTAGTCAAGTTAACAAACCAGAAATTAACCTAGTAAAGATAACGGACCAGAAATTAACCTAGTAAAGATAACGGACCAGAAATTAACCTAGTAAAGATAACGGACTAGAAATAAAGCTAGTGAAGATAACGGACCAGAACTTTTTTAGTATTAAAAAGTAGTTGCTCTAGTATTTTATGAATTTACAACCTTCTAAATGATAATATTAATTTTTATTCATTAATTTTGCATATTTTATCAATTGAAAGAATTGTGATCCATTTTGAAGTTGCGAAGAACCAGTAGTTATAAAATGGAAAAAAGCTTCTTCTCAAATCCTTTAATGTGGTATCTATGATTCCAAAACTATATTCTTTTTCCAATTATTGGTCAAATATTTAATGATTTAACTAAGTAAAGTTAACGGACCAGAAATGAAGCTAGTAAACATAACGGACCAGAATTTAATCTGGTAAAGTTATCCGTTAATTTTACTTGCTCCAAATAGTATGGCTCATAAACTCTCCATTTAATTCTCCAGCTCTCCAAAAGTCACCAAATTAACCTTATTAGTATAGTTAGCCATAATAACAAACTCTTAATAGAATAAGGTAAAGACCCTATTCACAATCAGAATTACCATACTTCCCATTTTGGAAAAGTCAGTACACACCCCAGACTTTTCTTACATCCTATTTTCCAGGTTTGAAAACATGACCAACTGCTGCAGTGCCATCACTTGGTATAAATTCACCCCATCACTTTTCCACATTCCCCATCACTTTTCCATATTCCCCATCACTTTTCCACATTCCCCATCACTTTTCCACATTTCCCATCACTTTTCCACATTCCCCATCACTTTTTCACATTCCCCATCACTTTTCCACTTTCCCCATCACTTTTTCACATTCCCCATCACTTTTCCACTTTCCCCATCACTTTTCCACATTCTCCATCACTTTTCCACATTCTCCATCACTTTTCTACATTCCCCATCATTTTTCCCCATTCCCTATCATATTTTACTCTATTTTTCGTTTATTGCCAGACTGCAGAATAGGCTATGGAACATTTTTCCAAGACTCTGCGACAAATTTGAGCCCGATTTTAGAAATAGAAGATCTCTGGCCTATGCGGGAGATCTTGAACTAATTCCTATGTTACTAACTTGCCATTAATTTAGCTGCGGGGGATTCTGAATCTGCTGCTGAGAGTCAGAGAGTAACTCTCTCTCTTGAGCCTTTGAAACATGGGATGACATTGGCGAGAACAAAAAAATCAAACATTTTAGATTCCTGCCTATAATAATGATAAACGCGTACTAAATTAAAATTATTTTGCCATTTATTTAGCTGAGGAAGATTCTTTAAAATTGTTTCTTTTTGAGAGTAATTCTACCTCAAATTGAATCATCTCTTGAGAGTCAGAAGAAACCCACCACCAGTTTTATGCAAAAAGCTAAAATAATATCCACCAACATATTTCCAATAATTTGGCTGATTCAATAATTCTACTACCAAAAAAAAAATGGTAACCAAAAATAATTTATTAAAAATAAATACACATGCTTGGCTGAAATTTTTATTTCCATGAACTAGCTAATTATTCATCTGAGATGTCAGACAAATTTACCATCAAAAACAAATGGAGGAGAAGGAGACTCATTATACAAAATGATAACTTATAATATATGACTTTTTTTATTTATTTAAGTGGATAGGAAATATTATGATAGATAGCTACATGATAATGCAATTAATTTTTTTTCAGATTATCAATTATTTTACTGGTTTGCTTATTTTAACTTAGTTTCTTTAGTCTACTTTTTGTTTCTACAAACATTTCTCATATTAGTAAGTGTATTCTATATAATTTAATAAAAAAATATTCCACTGAATTCAAATGATAGCTGATCCCTACATCATGTTTTTTTTTTTTGATTTGTCTTGATTAAACTTTTAAAATGATTACTTATATTTTTTGGAACTATGATGTAATAAATATAAATTCCTTCATCTGTTTATGTTTATTTATAAAATGTTTTTGTTTCAGATCAAAGATGGATTCTCCTAGAACAATTACCCCTTTTTCTGAAAGATCTGAAGGTTGTCACCCACTAAACAAGAAACTCTTCAGCTTGATGGAAGAAAAGAAGACAAATTTATGTGTAGCGGCTGATGTTGCTACTTCAAAACAGTTACTAGAATTAGCAGATGAAGTTGGTCCATATATTTGCATTCTTAAACTGCATGTAGACATTTTGGATAGTTTCAGTGATGAAACTGAAAAGGAACTTGTGAAAATAGCTCATAAGCACAATTTTTTGCTCTTTGAAGACCGTAAATTTGTGGATATTGGCAACACGGTTGGTGCTCAGTATGGGAAAGTTGCTTCTTGGGCAGACCTCGTTACTATTGCTCCAGCTTACGCGGGAGATGGAATGATTAAAGCAATTCAGAATGTGAACGAAGAGCTTGGTCTTACAGGACAAAGAGGAGCTATCATCATAGCTGAAATGAGCACGAGCACGGCAATGAAAAGTAGCGAGTACATCTCCGATTGTGTCAAGATGTCAGAGAACTTCCCTAATGCTGTCATTGGATTTGTCTGTCAAAGTCACATTACTGATAATGGCTCATTGCTTCAATTCACTCCGGGGGTAAATAATTCAGCTGCCTCTGATAACTTAGGTCAGTGTTTCACGAGTCCTACTCAGGCCGTCTTGAATAAACTTGCCGATGTTATCATTGTTGGGCGAGGAGTGTACAAATCTGCCACACCTGCGGAAGAAGCTAAAAAATATGCTTCTGAAGCCTATTCTGCCTATTTAAAACGAACAAATCAAGAAAGAAATTAGCTATCAATATCTATCTTACTCGTTTAGTTAAAATGTATAAATTGATATAGCTAATATTTTTCTATTAGTTATTGTAAACAAATTTGAAGCTATACTATTTAGCTAGGTAGTTATTATGTTTACGTTTTTTTATACTGCCTTTCACTTGCAAAAGAATTGCTCAAATAAAGTATTACTGTAAATTTAAATATTCATTTAATTTTAAATTTGGAGAGAAATAAGTCCAAATGTATTTTTGTACCACTGAAGTGCCTTGATAAAGTGTTCTGTGAATATTTTGCAGAGATCTGTCCGATAACTTAGAACATACCTTAAATTTTCAATTTATCTGTAAATTCTTAGTTCACGTCCCTATTTCATTTAGGGACGGGAACTAGGAAGGGGGTAAACGTCCTATTTTAGGTCCCCATTTTATTGAAATTGTTATTTAATACAGTATAATTTGTAATTTGTTTACTTGAATTTTATATTAACAAATAGTACAAACTGGATATAAAATATAGGTTTCGGTTTAAATTTTTTATAATGATAACCTTTTAATAACAAAAACAAAAGTATATATAACACTAATAAAGTGCCTATATTTTAAAAATGTGTTCTTTTTTTTATTCAGACAGTAGGGGTTCATTCCTAGTTAAGAGCTACATTGCACTCAGCTATGAATGAGGTGTTCTGAATAACTTAAATCTGAAATCAAAAAATCTTCGCTAAACATTGTAGCTAAATAAAAGTTCAGATTCAAATTATTCAGAAAATTTAATATTTTCGCACCCTTTAATATGGAACATCGATGCAATGTTTGTGAAGCTAATTTACCATGTTTAACATTTTTTAACGCTACTTGCAGTTTTAGAGGATAGCGCTAGGGTTATGCTCTTCAACTACGAGGTCTTAGATTTTGTGTTAGGTAATCTCGTAGGCTTCATTTAATATCACCTCTTCATTTTCCTCTTCCATCCGTGAGTGCAGCCACCGGTGTTTGTGTCTCGTTTCGTCACATTCATTGGTAAGTGACTGCATTCACGGAGTAGCTTTTCTGCATCCATGAGCATTGTCACCGACGGTGGTAAGTGACTTAGTTCATGGAGCCACTTTCCTTTCTGACTGCTTCTTCTAGTCCCTTGTATTTAATTTCCTTTTGACATGAGCGATATGGCCTTTGGTTCTGAAGCAGACGTTAAACCCCTACTAAATTATGTAATTGTGAAGATAACATATTAGGTAAGGAGAATGAAACTGAAGAGCATGTTTTTCATTCTTTGAAAATCATGGATTGTTTATTCATCGCGCCGAACTACTCAATATTTAAAGGAATACAGAGTAAATTCGGAGTTGTTAGAAGACGTTGTGTAGTAGTTCAGATACTAGATTTTCTATGTCAAATAATTTTTATTGCTATATATTTTAATCATGTAATAGGTGCTTTTACCTTAAAATACAATTCTTTATCATATAAAATGCAAGTGTGTAAGGAAGAAAATTTAACTTGCATAGTTGAATAGGCATAGGTAAATTATATGAATGAAAAGATTGTGAATAATACTATCAGAATCGTCATTTTTAAATTGGGAAAATTAAATTGCTTCAATTCGTATTATTTACATGCCATTTTGTTCATAAGAAGTGAATTTTACCACCCTATAAAAATTCGCATTGATCCTCAAACTGAAAATAGCTTTCTGAACTTGAGAATAAATGAATCGTCCTGTCAATACTCCTTCAACAGTGCGTCGATATAAATGCTTGTGATCAGTGGAAAGGCGGCTGAATATTGCTACCTGAAAAAGTTCACAAGAGTTCATGATCTTTTCAATGAGACTGGTTCCGTTCACGAGAAAAAAAACAGAAGCAGTGATTCAGGAGGTGAAGAGTTTCTTTGAAAAAAAACCAGCTGTTCTCTCAGAAAAGCTTCTCAGCAGATTTCAGGCCACTAGAATCATGTTGTGTTGTATCTTCTTCGTTTCCGTTTTTATCATTAAAGGTCCCCTCCATGCAAATATTTTTATTGCTTTATTCAACGAGGCTAATGTTTCTTATCATTTTGCTGCAAACCTCATCGAATTTGGTAGTATATTTTTAATTTTATATGCTTTTAAAGATTTTTATAATCAAAACTTTACAAAACCTATTTTACTTCCCGACTTACTAATATAAGAAATTTTCAGCTAGAAGAAAAAGAATGTACACCATTTGTTTTGATTGTCTACTAGGTAATAGGTTTAATAAATCCATTTAATATTCGTGTAAAGGTATAAAATTGAATGAACTTATAATAGAAACGTTTATATACTTTAGGAAACAATTAATATCTAAAATAATTTAAATAAAGGCCGAAAATGCATGGTTTGTTTATAAAATTCAAATTTGTAATCAAAACAAAGAGTGTACAATCTTCTTCTTGAGCATCAGATTAGTGATTCGCTGAATTAATGCTCACAGAGTACTAAAAAACTTTAAAAACTAATTATAAAATATATGCTGAACCGAATTGTATGCAGTTTGCAGATTAATGATCGTAGACCTTAGTTCTATAATATTATGTTATAAACTCATTTTTTTCCCGGAGCCTGGAGAGGACCTTTAAACTTTAGTTCATCCAATAACTGATGTCCACAAACCACATAGAATACAATTTGTCAGGGAATTCTACCGCAACCATCCAACATTGTCAATAGAATCGTTTGGACTGACGAGAAGTTCTTTTTGCCTCCATCAAAAACTATTATCGAAAGAACGACCGAGTGTAAACAAATGAAATTCTTCGAATTATCTACGAAACAAATGATAGGTATGATGTTAAGGAATGGATCTTAATGAAATTGAATTGTTACAATTATTCATGCATTCCTTGACGATGATGGCAACTTGTCATCGGTTAATGATGTTTCATACCTCATACTAGGACATTATGGGGCCCAGGCTGCGCCATTTTACAACTTGTTCATCACTTTAGGGGATGCAAGACGGTGCTCCACCACATTGCACAAATGTAGCTCTGGAATTTCTCAATGAAAAGTTTCTAGGTCGAATCTTTGACAGAAGAACGGAAAATCCCTGACCTGCACTCAGTCTAAATCTCAACCCTTTGGACTTTGATTTCTGGGCTCGAGTGTAGCTATAGGGGAAAACTAGATTCCATTGAGTCCCTTATACACTGTGTTCAAAACTTCGCTGAAAGATAAAACCAGGAGACTCCCAAGAATGTTCTGAAGCGTGCGTCGTTCTGTCTTCAGTCTGGAAGGGGTCATTTTCAACAACTTTTGTAGGACCTCAGGGATGTGCCTCAAACGATGTAGGTTGTAAGACATGAAATGTATAAAAAATACATTCTTTCCTTTTGAAGTTTTAAGTGATGTATCTACAAATAATGATATTTGACGCATTTAAAGTGCTTCTAATTCGCAATTTAAAATGGACGTTCTGATGGAACACAGTGTATGTATTAGGTATACCTATATGCCATATATTGTATTTAAAGTCTATGTATCAAATAAATTGATAGTAAATAACTTAAGGGAATATTCAGTCATTAGCTGCACCAAAAATCAATAAACAATATTATTCATTATACACTGTATTACATCAGAAACGTCATTTTAAAATAGCGTATCAGATATTTAGAAGCACTTTCAATGCGTCAAATGCAATTATAGATTCATCACTTTAAATGTAAAGAATGGATTTTTATGATTATTAAACATTTATTGTCAATTTGTTGTGTATCGTATCTTCTGAGTATTTCCATTGAAGAGACATGAAATTGGCATCCAAATGTGATTTAAAGGGCTATCGAATTTCCTATATCGAATTACTTCACTTTTATGAATTGAACATACAAAGCGTAATTAAAAATACATAAAGCATAAAACGAAAACATTTAGAGAATATAAAGCCTATTCAAAGAGAATATTGCCTAGTAATTATCTCTATATAGTAACATCTTTTTATATTTGTTGGTACCTACCTATATTTTAACAATGAATTTCCTTTATTTTCTCTTTAATAATCATTAATAAACTTCTAAAATCAAAAATATGGAGTCTGAAATACAAGACAGAAAGAATTAAAGTTTTATATTTTTTTCTACATGGTGGTTGATGTTTTAACAAAATTAATATAATTTGAAGAAAAAACATCGTTACAATTACAGGAACTTTAAAATAAAAAGACTATATTTGTTTCCGTTTATTAGGCCTAAGTGAATACAAAACAATAGTTTTATCGAGATAAGAGCTATCTATCAATCAATAAGAAACTGTTATCTCAAGTGATGAGATAAAATAATATTGATATTGATAAAATAATAACATTGATAAAATGCTCTAGCTACGATGTACTCTGGTTATCATTTTTATAAATTATAACGTAATGTAATATCCTTTTTAATGGAAACCCATCAATCTTCATATTCTTGAGGCTTACTTTAAAGATCAATAATTCAATATACCATTAATATGGTATATTGAAACTAATTCAGAAAGAACAATGGGGCATTACCATTTCTTCTAAAAAAAACTTCATATCGAAGCATCAATTCCGGTTAATAATATGGATATTGAATTCTAAATTCACGCTAACAAAGGGTAGTAATTCTTCATTATGCACCTTTAGTCTTATCAGCGTAAATTATTATTAATTATACCTAGGTTACTATAAAAAATTATTATTTACTTTGTTCAATTAAATAGGTAGGGTAAGTTATGAATTATCGGACAGTTCCTCATTTACGAACACAAGAAAATATATAATTTAACCACAGTGTATAGAATGTACTGTGATTTAACGTTTTAACTCGTATCGTAACCATGATACCTGCAGGTATCAAGGATACAAATTAAAAAAGCGAGTTAAAATGTTAATTTTTCTTCTAAAATGATCGAAGATGTGGAACTGTCCGATAATTCATAATTTTCCCTAGTCTATCGTTTTATATAATAATTACAATTGATAAAAATGGCTGTATTGATCGTACGTCGGATGATGTTACTGATTAGTGTAATCTGTATGGGGAAGTTTATATACGCTTCTGACATATTATATGATTTTTATGTATAATTTGGTGGATGGTGCACATTATATAAAAAATGCTATTTTTAATTATTTCTATCAAACTTGATTGAAAGTAGAGTTCAGAATGTCGGTTAGTACAAATAATTTATATTTTTTTTCTAGAAATAAAATCTATATAACTAATTAAATCAAATTACTACCTATTAGGTACTATATATTCTTAGTAATTTATTAGGTATGAAGGAATTAAAGACGTATACAAACTCAAGTGTACGCGCGGCATCTTACACTTTTAATCTAATAGTATATAGGTAGGTAATGTATAAACATAATACCAAGTCTATGAAGCTTCTTATCTCAACAACGAAAGCTTATTGATGAATGGAGCGTAAATATTAAAGAGCCTCTCGATAATGTGTGTGATAAAGTAACACAACCTGTCTAGATCTAGGTAGACACTAGGGTAAGTTACGAGTTATCGGACAGTTCCACCTTTTCGGTCGTATAAGAAAAAGTATACAGTATTTATGATTTAACTTTTATTTTAATTCGTATTTATCTGCAAGTATCTTGGATAGGATTTAAAGTTAAATAATAATCAGTAAGAACTTTTTTCTTATCTGATCGATAATGTGAAACCGTTCGATAACTCAGAACTTACCATACATCAATATATTAAATCCACATGGTTTTTAGGTAAAAGGAACCAAAATATATTCTACACCTACATAGGTAGGGTACAAAAGCAATTATAATGAATTAACTTTACAAAATAACTAAACCCTTATAACTAGAAAGATAATTAAAAAGAACTTTAAAGTAGAAGTCAGTTAGAAATAATTACACGAACTACATCAAAGTTTTATTCATCCAATTTAGTCATACGAACATTTAATTATTGAAATTTTCGATCACAATAGATAGGTAGAAGTTTTTAGGTGTGAATTTGGATCTGGAAAACTCATAAAAAGCTTTCTGTCCTGTTCCACCCTATTAGTATTAGTATAGACATATTTACTATTATGTAATTATTAAATTATCCGTTTAATAAAATAAATTGTCTAATTTTAATATAGCTAATTACAGTATAATAGTTCGATACTGTTTTAGAGTCGCGAGTCCATAAATAAAACATTTTTTCTATTGCTTAGCAATTATAATCACGAATTTTTTTACTCGTTTACGTTATTGGATTTATTTTAATTATTAATAGATTCTAATATCAAAATAATTCGTTATCGGACAGTATTCCATATAGAAGAAAACTATATTCCTTTAATTAATATTTTCACTCGTTATTTTACTAATAAATATGATTTTTTTCTTATATGATCGAAAATGTGTAACTGTCCCATAACTCGAAACTTACCCTATATGAAATGCATATGCCTATAGGTAAATCGTATATTATGATATTCCTATACTTATATAGGTAAGAGCAGATTTGTCATTCATTATACCTATCAATTGCATGTTATTCATTAGCGATCGATAATGCCAGATGTATAGTAATTATTTTTTAATGAGCTATCAATCCATTAGGTATATCTATGCAGTTGTTATTGATTTCATATGTTTTTCATCAATAAAATATGAATACACAAATAGATAAAAATTATTTTAAAGATGTGAAACGTATATATGTATTGTAATAGGTACAGGATCATTTTAATTATGATGCTTACTCATCGTAATATTAGTTAATAAATTTATCTACCTGAAAAAATCAAACCAACTCTCTGAATTAGACTGTAAACAACCTTTAATAATTAACTTCTAATTGTATATTCGTATGAATTGAGATGTAGATATAAATTCATTTATGCTTTGTTATTATAAAGCTAAAATAAGAAAGCAAAGACCCCATACCATTTAATAACATGTTAAATCACTGTAGAAAGTATAGCATGCATAGCCATTTCCGGCCAAACAAACCATGGCTAGCAGGCAACCGTATTAAATACCTATATTTCCATGAAAAATATTAGGAAAGAGGAAATTATTTCCCCGTTTACTGTATAAATATACCTACAGACTTTTGATGAAATCATGAATTATTTAAGAGAATATCGGTAAATATATAATAATTAAAAAGAAATAAGTATATATAACAAGGTGATACTGATAGCCTGTGAAAATACAGGAATAAGGTGGAATAAAAGAGCAATATATCTATGGATAATTCATAATTATGAGACGCTCTGCAATTATGACGTCAATAAATTCTAACCAATTCCTGAAACCCTTTCATGTGACGTCACATAGCTGGAAAAATTTCCACCAATCAGCGCTCGATTCTGGAAGGAATAAAATCAAATTTGACCTCCAATTTAGCGGCTAAATAGTAGGTGCCAATTCTTGCCGAGGGGAGGTGTGTGCAGCTGTTCATCAGAATCCTTTGCAGCGTGTTCAGAACTCTTACGTAACTTGGTAAGTACCTTACCATTTTTATTTGATTACTATTAATTATCAGATGCCTACTAAAGAGGTATAATAGGGTTTTGTTAATAAGATCTACTTTGTATGTTGATTACTCAACTATGTTATTGTTCAGGTAATATATTCCAATTGTCCGATTCAGGGAGCCGGGTGAATATTAATAGGCATCATAAGCTCGGAACATTTCAACATCCTATAGTGATTTCCGTGATTTGCAGATTTCAGTAGGTGGTAAGACTTCAAGTTTATTACCTAACCGTTTTTTAATACCTTAAGTAAGCGTTGTGTCGTCAATTTTATCACGTTTTCACGTTCTGATATATGAACTAGTATTTGCCGATTAACTAACTAGGTATTAACCATCATCTCTAAAGTAGGAACTTATAAGAGGGTAAGTTAGCTTAAATTGATAGTTTATACCCTCTTTTCAGAGTATTTTGTTGGTATTCATTGTATTTTGTACCTTTTTAATCTAGCCGCTTAGTTTCATTTAAATAAGAGTTCCTGCCAATGTAACATTTTCTAAGCCACTTCTATGGTTTCTTTTTCTAGCCTAGGTATTTTCCATAGATCTACAATAATAGCATCATTGCCTAAAGGGTCTAAACCTGATTTTTTTATGCCCTCAGGCTTCTTAAGTAACTCCATGCTACTTTAATCTAATTTTAGATGGATGTGTGATCATGTGTCTTATTGGCAAGGTCAATGTTGTAGGTACTTCTTTTTTTTTTGTTAGTTGTATTTGGGTATTGACAAATAAAATGATTAAAATCCAAGTCTATTCTTATTTTGAGATGATTGTGTAAGATTTTCTGTACAACTGAACTTACTGAAGTTAAGTATTGCTAAAATCAGTCTAGTTTTAGAATCTCTTAATAAATTGTTACCCTCACTGACCCACTCAGCATAATGTGTCCTGACTCTCACGGATTTTAAACAGTTACACTCGGCAGCTGATTCAAAATCTCCCTCCACAAATTTTA
Organism: Caprella mutica; assembly: GCA_947561585.1. Classification (NCBI taxonomy): domain Eukaryota; kingdom Metazoa; phylum Arthropoda; class Malacostraca; order Amphipoda; family Caprellidae; genus Caprella; species Caprella mutica. The sequence goes on along the minus strand of CANNZV010000944.1, from coordinate 225,914 downwards.
AGTAATTAGATGGTGATGTAGATTTATTTCAAAATTCTCCAGAGGACCCACAGTGAATTGCAGCCTTGGATAACTTAATTTTATTATGAACTCTCTCTTTTGTTTTTAATTAGGTGATTTTGTTATTTATAATATCAAAGAATTTTTATTAGGAGAAATGTTGCAAGCATCCTTACATTCTCCTTTTTACTGATGCCGTTTATTTATAGTCTATGGGTACATTAAATTTTCTGAATTAAATGAGGACAAATCTCTACTCTACAAAATTTATCACGCTTTGATGTAAATAGCTGTTGTCCCCTGAAACTTCTTTAAATTGATAATTTAATTCAATATAATCTAAATCATAAATGAGAATCAGTTTGAAGTTCTAAATATCTAGTAAGCTCACAAGCTTTTTATTTTAGGGAATAGGACAAATTTAAAATTGTTTTCTGGATTTATTCTTGGTTAACTTAATTTAAATGAGCAAGAAATGGTTATTTTTGAAAAATGTTATTATTTTGATACTTCAGTTCTAACCATCTGATCCTTGAATAAAGCAATGAATTCACCATTTTCTGTTATTAGTCGAATTTTCATTACCTTATCTTTTTGTCTTGTTATTACTTCATACATTTTATAACTACCTGAATGTAACTTATTTCCAAAGCTTAAAGAATTTGGCTAATGGTATCTTAAATAAAAGTTTGAATATTAAATGAAATGGACAAGGTTTCTTCTATCTAATTAATGATAAATTCTGTATTGCTGCTATTAACGCTAATTTTCAAGTAAATTCTAAGTAGGTACAGTAGCTCCCTAAAGTACATCAATTAACAATTAGAATTTCCATTTAGAGTTTGTAATTGAACTGGATTAAGGTAATGGACAAGGTTAAGAACTTATTTTAAAGACCAAATTAAAATAAAAATCTTTATCTCCTGCTATAACAAAATCAGGGTTTGTTAGGTTAATCTTTTATCAGTTGGAATGAAATGTTGAAATGCTTTCCTTGAAATTTTTATTGCCTCAACCTTGGGTAGATGGTTTTTGTTTTCCTTCACACTGATCCAATTAGATAGTGTAACAAATGCCTTTAGCCAGGCAATGAATGGTGTTGATAACATTGGTTCTGTTTGTTTGTAATCGGAAGAAGAGCTTGAGTACTGAATCATCTGTCTAAAGGAATTCTTATCTAACTCCTATGATGCCTGATAAGGCAATTATATGATTGACATTGTTCATGCTCAGGTGTTAGTTGATAAAATATTTATAGCCTATAAACTATGCTACTAATCTTATCTGAGATAAGAAATTGGTTCAAGTGGTATTTGCTAGAGCTTTGTATGGTTCAATATTTGATTTAGTCTTTATCTTGACCTGTTTGAACAATGTTCTGTTGCTGTAGAAAGAAAAAGAAGGAACAGCTGCCTGTTGTGGCTTCAAACCCAGCTACCAATGCTGGTTTTGTTGAAGAGAAAAAGACTGCAGCTGTGGAAATAGAAGTTCAGACTGATGATTTCTTTCAAACGATTGAAGAGCCTGTGATTGCAAGTGTACCTTCAGAATCTTCTGATGGAGAAAAGGGAGGGTCAACGGAGGATGGTTCAGTCTGGGCTCCGGTCATAAAGGAGTTGGTAGAAAGGCAGGAAAGCAGAGAATGTTTGTATGATAGTCCCCTCCTGAAAAGACTAGATACCGTAGGTAGAGTGGAATCTATTCCAACTTCTTACAAAGAGAAGGACAAAGACTTCAAAAATAGTGAATTCTCTAATGGTGGTTACTTGTCATCATCTTCATCGGATAGTAGTGTTAGTGTTGCTCCAGTAGCTATGAAGAGAAAGAAAAAGAAGTCAAAATCTCCTGGCAGTCAACCAGAAAAAATTGAAGGAATAAATAGCTTTGAAGTAGCTGTGAAACATCATGCAGATGAAGTTACTAATACATCTAATTCTGAAAGCTTGGGTTCAACCAAATCCTCCAATGTCACAGAAGAGAAGGTGCCTGAACCAGCTGTTGCTGCTGGGGTTGTTATTATTGGTGAAGCTAAGGTGCCTGAACCAGCTGCTTCTGTGGTTCTTGTTGGTGAAGCTAAGGTGCCTGAACCAGCTGCTTCTGTGGTTCTTGTTGGTGAAGCTAAGATGCCTGAACCAGCTGCTTCTGTGGTTCTTGTTGGTGAAGCTAAGATGCCTGAACCAGCTGCTTCTGTGGTTCTTGTTGGTGAAGCTAAGATGCCTGAACCAGCTGCTTCTGTGGTTCTTGTTGGTGAAGCTAAGATGCCTGAACCAGCTGCTTCTGTGGTTCTTGTTGGTGAAGCTAAGATGCCTGAACCAGCTGCTTCTGTGGTTCTTGTTGGTGAAGCTAAGGTGCCTGAACCAGCTGCTTCTGTGGTTCTTGTTGGTGAAGCTAAGGTGCCTGAACCAGCTGCTTCTGTGGTTCTTGTTGGTGAAGCTAAGGTGCCTGAACCAACTGCTTCTGTGGTTCTTGTTGGTGAAGCTAAGGTGCCTGAACCAGCTGCTTCTGTGGTTCTTGTTGGTGAAGCTAAGGTGCCTGAACCAGCTGCTTCTGTGGTTCTTGTTGGTGAAGCTAAGGTGCCTGAACCAGCTGCTTCTGTGGTTCTTGTTGGTGAAGCTAAGGTGCCTGAACCAGCTGCTTCTGTGGTTCTTGTTGGTGAAGCTAAGGTGCCTGAACCAGCTGCTTCTGTGGTTCTTGTTGGTGAAGCTAAGGTGCCTGAACCAGCTGCTTCTGTGGTTCTTGTTGGTGAAGCTAAGGTGCCTGAACCTGCTGCTGTGGTTCTAGTAGAAGCTGAAGTGCCAGAACCAGAAAATTTGTCCTTGGAACCTCTTAATAAAGTGAAAAAAGGAAGCAGTTCTAGTAGCTCCAGCTCTGATGAAGAAATGAGTGTTAAAGAAAAATCTCCTGTGGAGTCTGTTGCTGCAGCTTTAATGACCTCTACTCCTAAGAAAGAAAAATATTTTGATAGTGATCCTGAGAAAGATGCTGCTCTAAAACAACCTAAAATGAATTCCATCACTGTGATAGCAGAGGTGCACAGTACTAACAAGTCTACCAATGACCAAATTAAATCTACTGATGTTAGTGTTGATATTGGATATGAAATGGGTCTTCCAGAACACTCTGTCCACTTGATTGACCTTGATGTCCTTCCATCTGAAATTAAAAGAACTAAAGATTCTGAAGATCATATTGACAGCATGATTATTCCACCACCAGTAGATTTTTCTCCGAAATCTGAGAATTCGAATAATGAAATAGATCAGAGGAAGCATTCTACATCCAGTGACAGTTCAGATTCGTCCAGCAGCTCTGATGAATCCTCTAATGAAGTTTCCATTAGTTCACCTCTTCCGAAAATAAACCCATCTCCAGTTATTCCAAAAAGTCTGCCAAAATCTGCTCTAAATGACACAACCTATGATATAGTCTATGAAGATGACCTGCAACATTTCCTAAGTGACAAAATACAGCACTATAAGCCTGTCTACCCTCTCACGGATATTGTAAAGAAAGATTCCAGTTACTACTCAAAGCCACTCCATGCTTATGAAGCTGCTAAGACTCCTCAAGCTAGTCTGGAAATATTCAATGGAACACAAACAGTCTTTCTGTCTAGTGAAAACACTCTACCAGCTGTCCATTCTTCTGGGTTGAAAAAGAGCTCAAAATCCATTTCAAGGAAGCATATTTCTGTGGGTATGACCTCTAGTAGCTCTAGCAGTGAAAATGTTAGTGATGGAGGTCCGCAGAAGATTTTGGACATTACCTATGACTCAGGAAGAGGATCTATTGATGGGAATTTAGTTTCTCCTCTTTGAACTCCTCTACTTCATCATATCTAGTTTAAGTTCATCCTCATTGTAAGTTGGAAAACAATCAAAACTGATTAATGATTTGAAATGATTGAATATTATTCTTGATACTGCTCTATGAATATTGCTTCAAAAGCAATATGAAATAAGTTAAACAAGCTCTCTTTATGGATTGATTCATTTATCTGAATTCCAGTTAGCTAATAATCCCTCTTAATTGCTGCATCTTTTGTTAAACTTTAACATGTAATTATCTCCCATTCATGTTCCAAATTAAAATTTATGATTAGGAACTATTTAAAAGTGATTTGAACCAGCCTAGTTTTTTTAGTTCATTTATTTTTGAACTCCAGTCAAAATGTGTTGAAAATATTTTACTGTGAAAAAGGTGCCTTGCTTGACTTATATTTGACATGAATGAATTGGCTGCTGAAACTAAAAGGAAGATTATAACCTTATCTATTCTCTCATTTCAATTTCAGTGAATGACAATAAAGGTCTTCTACATTCATATTGTTAAACTTTATCTAAATTCTTCCCTTTCCACAGTTCACATCACATCATCACAATAGCCATGTCAGTCAGCCAGTCTAAAGCCACTCTTTGCCAACTGGCCCCATCCTTCACCACAACTGCAGTTGTTGGTGGGGAGTTCAAGCAGGTCTCTCTGTCTGACTACAAAGGGAAGTATGTAGTCCTCTTCTTCTACCCACTGGACTTCACCTTCGTCTGCCCTACTGAAATCATTGCCTTTTCGGATAGGGTGGAGGAGTTCAAGAAAATCAACTGTGAAGTTTTGGCTTGCTCTACTGATTCTCACTTTTCTCATCTTGCTTGGTGAGTTCCATAAACTCCTATCTCTATAAAAAATAAACAAACAAACTTAGAAAAATTTTGAGTGTATAATGAGCAACATTAAATATTAAGCACTAGTATAAATAGTCTTAGTTAGAATGACTATTCTTGTTTAACTAAGGATTAACAAATTCAAGCAAATAGTTTCTAGATTGGTCTCCCTAAGTTTTGCAGAAGTTAAAATTCATCCCTGAATGTAGCTACTGTTTTTTTTTCAATTTTGATACGATTAATCCTAATTGGTGATGTTGCTAAAACTATTCCAGGATCAACCAGCCTCGTCGTGAAGGTGGTTTGGGTGGCATGGACATTCCCCTTCTCGCGGACAAATCCATGGAGATCTCAAAGTCCTACGGTGTTCTCAGGGATGACGGCATTGCCTTCAGAGGGCTCTTCATCATTGACGATAAGCAAATGCTCAGACAGGTGAGGGACCTATTTACTTTAACATGGCTAGAATGCCAATATGGCATCTAGGCTACGTGACAGAGTACCTAGATTGTATTTAGGATGCCGAGATGTTACCGATTATCTACGGTATGTGTGGGGTTTCGGGAATGGTATCTAGGATACTTGCCAGGGATTCTGAGATTATATCTAGAGTATGTGTTAGGTTGCTTACATAGTATGATAATGATATTTATTTGTAAACGATATTTTTAAGGCAAAATCTTGGCCACGTGTTTGTTTATTTTCTAACTCTTAATTCTTCCACAGATCACTATGAATGATTTGCCTGTTGGAAGAGATGTTGACGAGACTCTACGTCTTGTGCAAGCATTCCAGTTCACAGACGTTCATGGAGAAGGTGAGTAACTTTAACAGAAGGAGGTAGCTTGCTATTACATTATTAATTTGTATCCCTGGTGCCTTTGTATAACAGGAATATGAAGTAATTAAAACTAATAAAAATAATATTTGAGCTGTATATTTTTGTAGATTAAAGTCCGAATTCTGTCAGTTTCACATCTCCAGTCATAAAAGAAATTGATATAAAAATTATTATCACGATACAAATTGCAATAAAATTATGGTTATCTTACGACTGAAGATGTGAAACTGACTGATAGTTCGGAACTAGCCCTATCTCAAATATAGACCCTTTGAATACCTCCTAATTAACCCTATAACTTATTTTTGTTTTTCAGTTTGCCCTGCTGGATGGAAGCCTGGTGACAAGACCATGAAGCCAGACCCCAAAGGAAGCAAAGCCTACTTCGAAAAAGCCAACTGAGAGTTAGCCAACAGTAACGTACTTCTAAAGTCCATATTTCACATCCTCTCATTCAGATGAATATAGCCAAATATTACTTTATTTATTCTATAGAGGCTTGGCATGCATTTTATTACCGGCACTTCACTAATACGGGTCACATTCATTTGAAAAAGCTTTGTCAACTGTCGGTAGTTGAATGTATACCCCGAGTAACAACTAACCAATGTTATTTACTTGTTTGATATTTCATTTTTAGTTTGTACCAGTATATGTTTCACTGTGTTCACTTTCCAGGTATCTTTCATAAGACAATAATGTAGCTATTTAGTGTCTAGTTTTTGAAGTAGGAATGTTAATAATGTAGAAGTAGATTATCATTTAGAAGGTATGTATAGTAGATTGCATGTTGCCAAGTATTATATTCTGATTTTTTAAAATTTTGTAGATTTGGATATTTTGTTCAGCATAGAATTCAGATTTTTATAGTTATGTCTATTATTTGATTCAAAATGTGTATGTAGAACTGTTGAAATATTATTTGTATCATTTAGCAACTATATCAAAATGCTGTTTGTTTAGTCTATGTGAAAAAAATAAAGTTTTGGGCTTTAAGAAATTTATTTTTTAATCTTTGGTTAAAGGCAAATATTGAAAGGAGAAAAATAGAAACCTGGGAATTTTTCAGTTATTGAACTGTTCTATCATTTAAAAATGGATCCATTTAATTTTGCATCAGTGAAAATATCATGTTTGCAATTTTAAAATAAAATGCCTTATCTATGTAACAGAAATTACTGTTTGTTCGTAAACATGAAAGTCCCTCTTATGGAAATTTTAATGTAAACTTGGCTGCAATAAATTTTGATCCAGTATATTACAGATTGAGGCCCCCCTTCACACTTGCGTTTCTCAATGCCGCTTTTATTAAATGCTCATGGCAAATAGCTTGGCTACCATTGATGTTAATGGAGCCCTTCACACTAGAGTTTCCTTTTCACCCGCATTTTTCTAACTCAAATGTGAGGGGCTCTGTTAATACCAATGGTAGCTTAACTTTGTGACAATCATTTTTTTAAAGGTGGCGTTGAGAAACTAGAGTAAGGAGAATATTTCGTTTTTATTCTAATAATGAAGAAATAATAAAATTCTGAAGATAAATTCCGCATGGCCAGTTAGTTGTTGGTGCTTCTTGTAATATACAAGGTACTACCGTCCGTTGTGTGAGTGGATATTCACTAGTTTCTGAAATATTTTAAAAGTCCTCTCCAGGTTCCGGGAAAAAATTGAGTTCATAACATAATATTATAGAACTAAGGTCTACGATCATTATTCTGCAAACCGCATACAATTCAGTTCAATATGTATTTTATAATTTGTTTTTAAAGTTTTTTAATACTCTGTGAGCAACAATTGAGCGAATCACTAATCTGATGCTCAAGAAGAAGATTGTACACTCTTTGTTTTGATTACAAATTTGAATTTCATAAACAAACTATGCGTTTTAAGCCTTTATTTAAATTATTTTAGATTTTAATTGTCCCCTAAAGTATATAAACGTTTCTATTATAAGGTCATTCAATTTTATACCTTTACACGAATATTAAATTGATTTATTAAACCTAATACCTAGTTAACAATCAAAACAAATGGTGTACATTCTTTTTCTTCAGGCTGAAAATTTCTTAAATTAGTAAGTCGGAAGTAAAATAGGTTTTGTAGAGTTTTGATTTTAAAAATCTTTAAAAGCATATAAAATTAAATATACGCTTCCAAATTCGATGCGGTTTGCAGCAAAATGATAAGGAACATTAGCCTCGTTAAATAAAGCAATAAAAATATTTGCTTGGAGGAGACCTTTAATTGAATTCTAACGTCCTGTTTTTTGAAAAAGCTAAAACCCTGAACCTGATACATTTTCGATGAGTTATCCTGGGAACTTTACAGTTTGTAACTCTTTGATATCAGCACTGAGATTCCATCAATATCTTTATTAAAGCAAAACATAAACCATATTTACTCGTTCATTCATCCCTTCTCAATTTTCTTCATTTATTTTTAATTAATACGGGAAACTGAAAACTATTTGCCGGATGGATCGAGTCCTCAATAGTTGCTACCTCGGACGAACGCTTTCCAACTTCGTTTCGTTGTTTCAGTATACTGCAGCTCGAAAATAATCAAAAGATAATGTTGATTTTCCTAAGAGGTGATTGTATTTTATGTTTCAAAGTACTGAAAGTACTGTTAAATTGTGGCGTCTCCAGTATCTATGGTGTTAACTATCTTGGTATATAGGTAGGCATATGAAAGATATTATTCTTAATACTATTCTGATTTGGATTTCCAATGTGTGTAGCCGTGTAGGTAGTCTGTATAGTTAGCCTAATTGAAAATGGGAGTTACAGTCACAGACTCACAGTAGATCAAGTTGAAAACCATTAGCTATGGCTTATGCTTCAGTTCATGTGCATCCTTTGGAAGTTTAGGTTTTTGGGACTTTTTAAAGTTAGGCTATTTACATACTACCTACTAATTTTTGCAAGTCAGTCACCAGACTTTAACTTAGGCAGACTACAGGAACTTGTAGACTCTTCCCAGTCTGTATTTGGTGCACAAAATTCCACTGACTTTTCCAAAAAAGCTGAAAAAATCCACCATAAATTTCCAGCAATTTGGCTAATCCACCAACATTTTCCCAATTTATCCACCAAAAATTAACGGTAACATAGGAATAAATAGCTAAAAATCCACCGACTTTGTCAGAATATTATTTTCAGAGGGGAAAAATTCCACCGACATGTCGGTGGAATTTACCACGAAATACAGACTGGGACTCTTCTGAGTGTTCTCCAAAATAATATCCTCTATTTTGACTTCTGTTCTCAGTAAAATTAATGTAAATATAGGAGAAAATTAGCTAAGGTTTTTTCAAACAGAAAATAGGGTCACGCAGGTAAATTGCGGCCCACTTACTAACTGCGGCCTCTAACAACTGAAACATCATAGCTTCAAAACACACGTCAGAACTTAAATTAATAAGTTATAGAATTCACTGTGCTTCTTTTGATAGCTATGCAACATTTTAATGTAATTTTGTTTCTAAATGTTGTAGAGACTCTTTTGAGAGGGCCGCAATAAAAAATTAAAGGGCCGCAATTTACCTGCGTGACCCTATTAAAAATGTCACATATTCTGTTGACTGGGGACGGGGTCTGGGAGTGCTATTTGTTCGGTTGTTGGGGCCGCCTGAGTGGAATAATAACTCATTTCAGATTGACTAGTAACTCTGTTAGGAATTTAGAATGAACAAAAATTACTTATTTTTACCCCTAAAAAAATGCAGAAATCAGTAAATTATTTTATAATTTTCAACTCCGAAGTGAAACTGATGTAAAATAAGTCATTTAAGCTTCACAATTGGGCTTGTTGTGATGATAAACATCACTAATGGAGTAATGAAGTAAGGAGTAACTCTGTTAGAATTTATGTTTTCCCAGTCTGCAGAAACTGGTTAAGTGTTCGTAGAGATCTCTTAATCTGTTCGTAGCAAAATTAATGTAAATATAGGAATTAATTCAGAAGTGTTCGTAGCAAAATTAATGTAAATATAGGAATTAATTCAAAATTGTTCGGAGAGAATATCCCAAATATCTCGCATATTCTGCAGACTGGATGTTTTCCAGTCTGAACTTGTTCCTATGTTATTGTTACCATTAATTTTCGGTGGAAAAATGTGTAAAATGTTGGTGGATCAGGCCGATCAGCCAAATTACTGGAAATTTATGGTGGATTTTTCAGCTTTTTCAAAAAGTCACTGGAATTTTGTGCACCAAATACCAAGTAATAAAGCATGTCCAAATTCGCCATTTTAATGGCGAGTTTGTGACAGTTATTATGAGCCCTTCAATTGCAAATGGCGAGTTTTTTCTATTTTTCTTCTATGCTACAATGTTATTTTGGAGAGAATTAATGATAATTTGATCATTTTGGAGAGAATTTGGTGAATTTTGGAGAGAGCTGGAGAGACAAATGGTGAGTTTATGAGACATACAATTTTACTTGGACCAAATACAGACTGAGCTCAGTCTGCAAAGCATGCACAATCAGTCTCCAGATATTTAATTTTCGGAGTGATTTGTCTCCAAGGATTTTCAAATTTCTCTCCTGAGTCCAAAAATCTCAAAATTCTCTCCACTAATTACCTACATGTAAACATACCAGTCTGTATTTCGTGGTAAACTTCACCGACATGTTGGTAGAATTTTTTCCCTTTGAAAATAATATTCTGTCAAAGTCGGTGGATTTTTAGCTATTTATTCGGCCCAGATTGTATTTGGTGGTAAATTCCAATGATATGTCAGCCAGATTGTATTTGGTGGTAAATTCCAATGATATCTCGGGAGATATTCAATTTCTCAAATAAAAAAATTCCTGCAATGTCTGAGGCTATTTAGCTATTAATTCCTATATTGAGTATATTATCATTAATTTTTGGAGGAGAAACTGAAAAAATGTAGGAGGACTAGACAAAAAAATGAAAAATGTTGGCAGCTATTTCTCAGATTTTTGAAAAAGTCAGAGGAGTTCAGTGCGCCAAATACAAACTGGTGTGTCAGGAGATATTCAATTTCTCTAATAAAAAATTCCTGCAATGTCTGAGGATATTTAGCTATTAATTCCTATATTACCATTAATTTTTGGAGGGAAAACTGGAAAAATGTTAGAGGACTAAACAAATTGATGAAAAATGTTGACAGCTATTTCAGTATATTTCTCAGTCAGCCAGTTTGAAAGTAGGTATCCTCAGACCCAGGATTTTTTACGGAAATTGGAATTTGGGCGCAGCAAATAACATGGGAACATAGGAATTAAATAGGACTTGGGCGCAGGATTAATCCACAAATCCTGCTCTACTTTTCAGACTGGTCAGTCAGAGGAGTTCAGTGCACTACCTATATATTATTTTATCTTATATTAATTTAAATAAATATAATTATGATAGTGATATGATTGATATCAAGTTTTGAACCTAACTAATTATTTTATATTATTATATCTTTAATCTTGTAATAATACATAAACCTAATACTTAGGTTTCTGAATCCTATTCTAAGATAGAAAAGTTATAAAATAAATAAAATGACTTCAATAATAAGATATACTCCCAAAACTGAGAGAACTTTACGTTATTTGGTAACCATTCTTTCAAATTTCTCGCGTAAAAATATGTTTTACAGGTTACCTAATTTACGGATTTGTCTCTTAATTGACGTTATTTCTAATTAAATTGCTCATAACTTTTTTATTTAAATACACATTTCAATGAAACTTTTATCAATGAATGTGTTTAGATATTATTTATTGAAATATCGACTTAGAATTTTCCAAGAGTTAGTAAATAGTCAACTGTAAGTGAGGTTTTTCCACCTAGTTTCTCTCCCGTACTAATAACATAAGAATATTTCTCCGATAATCTAAGAAGGAACCCAAATCACTTCACTTTGGTGGTCTATTAAAATCTTGTGAACTCTGGAGTCATCCAGTAATATATGAGAAAAAATAAGCAGTCATCAATTAGTTTATTATCTATATTATATTAATATCTGTATTATTTTTCAGAGCATGTTCTCTTCAATTTCATTATGATGAATTCAATTTTTAAGTCAACAAGGCACTCTAATGATTCCAGAATGATTTAATTTAATTAGTTAAAGGTAAGAATTAACTGTAAACATTCTATAATTATCTGACTAAATATTAAAATATTAATTTTTGTTATATTATCAAAACAAGTTTTGTTCTAATTTAAATTACAAGGTACCTATTTGGTTTCAGGTTTTTATCGGTTTTAAAAATGGACAACCCTTCTGGATCTGGAGATAACCGGCTTTATGCCAACAATACTTTTTATGAATCTTCCCAAGATGGCAGAGTGGAAAATAGTAATTACCTACCAGATAATAATACAATGAGAACAGGAACAGTTCCTAGCACCAACTCGAGTGATTCTGACCAGGGTAATTCCGATGTTGGTTACTGCATTGTTTGTCGGGTTTATATGAACAATGTGGCCAATCACATGCAATCCCATTCGAAGGATGAGATGATAGCTGCTTTTCTGTCAAATGATTCACAGTCTAACCAGCAAAATGTACAGGGTCAGATTAGTTATCCTATAGCTAATACGCCAGTCACAGTTCAATCTGCTAATGTCGGCTATAATCAATTCAACAGCTACATGGGATCTTCATCACAAATGTTTGCCTCAAACACTCACGGGCAGTTTAATTATATTCAGGAACAATCCTCCGCATTCAACACCATGAACCCTATGATGGCTTATCCAAATTTGAAAATGGAGAGCCCTAGTGTTCTTGAATCAAATACGGAGCAGAGGAGTTCATTCATCCCATCAACTTCTGAGCCAAAGATAATGCAAGACCCACTCTCAAATCCACCTATTTTGAGACCTTTTCTTGTGCCTAACAAGAATATTATTGTCCAACAGCAACCAGATCCTGCAATGCATAACTTACCTCTCATGATCTCGCAAATAAACCCTACTTTGTCAGTCAACCAGGCCCATCTACAACCAAGAAATCCTCAACCCATTTCCTTTCTTGTTCTGAACAACAACAAACAACCTGTCCCCCAATCATCAATGTTTCTGAACTCCAATCAAAATACATTCCAGAGACCCCAGCCAGTGCCGGATATCAAAATTCAAAACCAGGCCAACATCCAGCAATTCAATCCTCGTATAACTTTCCCCAATTTGCTACAGAAGAACTTGCCTTCAGTCCCTCCCAAAATTGTTTTCCTTGGAAATGGTGTTCTGACTAAAAACAATAAGGTTGTTTTCAACAATCCACAACAAATTCAGCCACCAATTAGTAGCTTAAACACCAATCAAATTACTCAAAGTAGTAGTAAAACTTCTCAAGCCAGTTCTAGTGGCTCATCAAATTGTCACAACACACAGCAAAGTATGAGTACCAGTGCTGCCACTACAAGCACTGGCAATTCACCACAAACAACCGTGCAAGTAGGGAGCAATATAACCATCTCTGTACCCAAAGATATGGCCAATAAACGAGAACGACTTCAGCAGATTATCAACGAGGAGCTAGTACGTGGCATCATTCTGAATGACAGCAAGAACAATGAGTCGGACAGAACTTTAAATGAAAGCACTAATGCTTCATCCTATGTTAAAGAAATTGAAATTGGAGAAGATGATTTAGATACGGAACAACATTCAGGTAGCGAGAACATTGGCATTGCTGAGACGAGTTATTTCAATAAATATCCTGAAACTGAGTACATCAATATCAAAGAAGAAGACAGTGCTTCCACCGCACAGTCTACCAAAGTGAATAAAAGTACACATGAACCTAATCCAGTGAGGCATGAGATCTTCTGTCAAGATGAACCTGGTCCCTCTAAGCTCCTTACTACCTTCACAAATGCAATCCAAACTTGTGATCCTAGCACTAGCAGTCCTAGAGTTCGTTCTAATATACTCCAGGAGAGCACTTTTCCAAGCGGTAGCTCTTCTTTCAAAGTGGTAGAGATGACTCAAGATTGTGAAATGAGTCAGTCGTCTGTTGAAGTCAAGGTATGTCATTCTGCTTATTCATAATTTTTCGTCAATATTTTTAGAAATTTGACCATATTTAGACGTGTAAGTTTCAAAGTTACTGACAATTTATTTACCAAATTTTCTTTATTAAATTTGAAGTAGGGTAAGTTAAGGAAGAACTATAATTATGATTATTGAAGTATTATTTAAATAATCATTATTATATAGCTTTTTCTTATGGCTATGACTGAAAATGTGAAACTGACCCATAATTCAGAAATTACCCCTAACTATTATTAAATTTTGTATGTTCAAATGTTCAGGTGAAGCAAGATTACCTCATACCTGAAGAGCGGATTTTGTTCTCGCCAGCCAGCTTCTTGAGTGAAGGTGGCAGTGTCAACACTGATGAGAATTGTGTTCTCATTGATGCCGAGGTATGTCTGATTATCTTATGAATTGGCTACTTAATTGAGTACCTAAACTAGATATTGATTAATATATCAGTATCTTTAATGCAAGGTTTTTATATTATTTAGCTATTCATTATTACGCTTGGAAATTCTAGTGAATTTTTTCACTGCAATTTGCAATCATAATAATGAATAAATAATATTAAAAAACCTAGTATTAAAGATACAGAATAGCTGCATGAATATTATATAATCTATCTCCACTTATAGCAAGCTTATGTAATTTCAATATCGACCTTACCACCTTTTTGTGAGACTTACGGTATACTTTTGCTACATCATTAAGTTAAGTATAAGACTAAATTACTTGACTTTTATTGCTAGAAGCTATATTGTTTGAATAGCATTAAGTATCACTTTCAATGAACTTTCACCTTCTTCAGGATAACTCGTCGTGCCCCTCAATCACCTCTGTGGTTCGCAAGAGCCTCTCCCGCAACCTCAGCAACAGCAGCAACTCCAATGGGAGGCCGGGGGAGGAGGACCTCATGTCCCTGAGGGCTGCTGAGACGCTCTCTGACAGTGACAGTGAGCCTGCACCTTCTGCAGAAGGGGTCAGATATTAGGCACCATAGGAACAATTTAAAAATTAAGAGCAAATGAAGAATTTTTTAGGCTAAAGAATCAATTATTTGTCAGGGTCAGTTCCGAGTTATCGGATTGTTCAACATTCTCATACACTTGAAGAATATGTAATAATTATTTCACCAAATTAATTCCCTACTCGATAGTTGTCTCGTTGTGTTAACCTGCAAATGTCGTTATTCATAACCCTATTTTTTTCTTTCAGAACCTTGAGGCATCTTGTCCTTCCTACTTACAGACGGATGAAAACATCAAGCAAGATTATATGGTTTGTACCTACCTAGGTTACAATGAATCAATTAAAATATTAACTACATTTGTCACTCATCAATTTCATAACTGTTTTAACTAAAATTAGCTTATTTTAAACTTACTCACACTATCTTGTTCGGGAATTAGGAATTTATATCATTGCTTCATTGTTCACTAACTTTTTGGTGCCTTAAAGTTCATTTAAACTATTCACGATGTTATAGTTAATGATGAGATACATGATCGGCTCATATACTTCCATCAACTTTAGTTAACATTTTCTGATTACTTTAAATCATTTTGCTATTCTAAGAATTAACGGTATCCTATTTCTTAAAAATATGCCACCATAAATTTTAAACGCCATCATTCTTGTAACTAACTAAATATATCACTTTCTTTTATTCCCAGACTCGGTTTACTTCTGGTCTGAACTCAAATGTTGATGATTTCAATCCCGTGATTCCCTCCGTTGCTTCTACATCACAGGGTATGAGGTCTAATGTCGGAGCACCTAAAAGAAAGAACATACTGGCCCAAGTGAGAATTGATAGACCTGATAGAACTGATGAATTTGAACAACTTGAAAGGACTAAACCACACACTGTCTTTAAGTTCGAATTGAATGAACCTTCTGAAGAAAGTCGCGTAATTACTAATGCTCCAAGACAACAAAATACAGGATCAGTCAATCTAGATCCTTCGACCTCTCATTCACTTAGTTTTTCAAGCTTTTTCCACAATAATACTGTTGATCCAGATCAGTCTGAATTAGATTCAGAACTTTACAATTCTGAAGACCATGATATGGATGGTAACCTAGAAACGGGAAGTGTTGTTTTCGGTCCCAATGATTCTGTGGCTACTGATAAAAGTAGGAAAAAAGGTAGCAAAATTAAAAAGTCTAAAGTTGAACCTGAAGAAGAACCCATACCGCAATTAATGTCTCCACCACGAGCTCATTTGTCCCCGCAACCGTCAACTTCAGGTTTAAATTCTAGGAAGTTCAAATCTCCTTGTCACACTGAACAGGACTATGATCTTGAGTATGACTCTGATTGGTATGCTGACAGCGATTCAGAATTCTTCAATCAGGCTCGATCGACAAACTTCATTCTCGATCAGTGGAAGTGCAACGTGTGCAACATTGTGTTTAAAAGTTTGAAGGAGAAGCTCTTGCACGCTGGTAAACATTCACCCAAGTTGGTAAAAGAGTACAAAAAGTCTTCCAAAGGAAGCAAGAAGAAATCTTCCGTTCAAAATATGGAAGCCGATGTAAAAGTGTTTAGTAATTTGCTCGCTCCAGTAAAACTAGAAATTGTAAAAACAGAGAAAACCAAAGACTGCGAAGAGGACGTTGAAATGGATGATCCTAGTTTGATAGAACAAGAGCGTAAATTAGTCAAACAAAACGAGTTCAATTTCATGGTGGACAGGAATACCAAACGAGAAGCTCTTGATCAGAATAAGTGTCCAGAGTGTTTGGATAGTTTTAATACCTATGAAGAAGTACAGTCACACAGACGTGCAGCTCTGAGGAATAAATATGCTTGTCCTTTCTGTCATGAGAAGTTTGTGAAGGTTTCAGAAAAGCACAAGCATTTAAAAACGCACCACAAAACTGATGAAATCACATGCCCTGTTTGTTACATGACTTACAAAAACCTGAACAACTATTGCCGACATCAATTACAACATTTAGGTGTTGTGTTCTTTGAGTGTAAAGACTGTGGTAAAAAGTTCTCGAAGAAATGTGTCTACCTGAAACACAAACAGACGCACGGTACTGAAAAACCTTTCTCTTGCCATGAATGTTTCAAGAATTTTGCTACTTTGGCCTATTTGCAACGTCATTTATACACTCATATGGAACACCAAGAACAGACGTGTGAAATTTGTAATAAGGTGTACAAAAACTCACGAACTCTCTTGAAACATAAGAGAGATGTGCATGGAACTTCCAGTAAAATCAGGATAATTAAAGATTACCTCTGCTCTTTTGAAAACTGTGGAAAGATATTCGCAACCGCCAAGAAGCTTGCCTGGCATAAAGAAACTCATCAGCGATGGCCGAAAAGATGCGTTTTCTGCCAAGAGAGATTCATCCATGAGAGCAACTTGGTGAAACATATCAGAATGAAACATGATCCACAATATTTAAAAGATAAGCAAGGTAATGACTCGTGTCCCATTTGTAACAAGGTTTTCTTGAAATCATCTCTAACTCTCCACATGCGGATACATGAAAATGTCAAGCCGTTCAAGTGCGGTATGTGCAGCCGCAGTTTCCGGGTGAAATGCAATTTGGAGGCTCACATGTTTGTCCATTCCGGTAAACGTGACCGGCCACACAAGTGCACTCTGTGTCCCCGTAGTTTCTGCCGTGAGAAAGACCTGCAGTCGCACATACGCAGTCACAAAAACATACGCCCTTTCATCTGCAACGAGTGCGGAAAATCCTTCATCTACAAAAACAACCTCGTGGTTCACATGAAGAAACATCTAGGAAAGAAGGAACACAAATGCTTGTACTGTGATAAAAGCTTCTTCCGCAAATACAATCTGCAGAATCACGAGCGTATTCACACGGGAGAGCTCCCTTACACATGCGGCATCTGCTTCAAGAAGTTTACGCAGAAGAGCAACTATAACGTGCACAAGAAATCATTCCACGTAGAGAGGCATGCGGTGCGTGAAGAAATGTTCTAGTAATTATTTTCATCATAAAGTTCCTGGTTATTTGATAGTGACTAAATTGGTCTTAATTAATGGAATACTCTATATATTAAAGGTCTATAAACTTCAACCATTCATGAGTTTCTGGGTGAGATTTTTACCTACTCCAATGACTACCTATTTTTATGTGCAAATTAGACTCCTAAAGGGCCGTACACACGTAGGGTTTTTAAATCTTTCCACCAGACTTTTTGCTAAGCTAAAAATAAATAATTATATCGTTTTTTCTTATATTCTCGTGGAAAAAATAGGAGCAGCTAAAAATCTGGTGGAAAGACTTAAAAAACCTACGTGTGTACGGCCCTTACTGCAATTAATTAGTTATTGTTATGCGGTTCGTGTGAAAAAGTTATTGTAGATTAACTATGTATGTTCGTAAGGTAACTTTATTTGTTATATTACAACTGCCTGCATGATGATAATGTATGTAAGACCCATCGTTCCGCGGAATAGGTCCAAGGATTTTTTTGTGCAATGAATTCTTGCATATCTGTGAAGATTGTATAATTATTTTTAATGGTGGTTTAACAGTGAGTATGATTGTAATGATAATTAGAAATTTGTTAAGGTTCACATTAGGTAGTTATTTCTATTTTAACAAATGTAGCTACAACATCCTTACTCTATAGTTGGTGAAATTCTATCTTTTATGAAACTGACTTCTTTTTTAACTGATAAGGATGAAATTTAATGGGGTTGACCACATTTCCGATCATAAATGAAAAAGTATATACTAACTATTAGCTATTCAACTTTTATTTTAATTGGTAGCTAGCTATAATGAGAACCAATAAAAATATAAGTTTATTTTACTTTTTTGACGTTATCGAAAATGTGGAACTGTCTGATAACTTGGAATTTATCCTAGTTTGTTTTAATTTTGGTTAAAGTTTTTATATTGTTCATATTTCAGTATCAAAGGTATGGTTTCATTCAAATAAACGGTAGCTTTTCTGCATCCATGTTCTCAGTTCACCAAAATTATTCATTTATACAACTTATTTTTAATATACTATGATTAGGGTTTTGACAATATGCGTTAAAAACCCTAGATATTAAGATTTTCATAGACGAAATGAAATGGTATCGAATACTATATACCGCTGGTGTAGAACCATTCAATACTCTTTAATTCAATCCATCTATAATATTCTCAGGATCCATGATTTTAAACGCATATTGTCACTACCCTAGCTATGATATTTTCTTTGACTGGTATGTTTTTTCTGATTGTTTTTGTTGATTAGGTAGTTATTTATAATGAATGGTAAGGTAGTTTTCAATGGTCACTTCCAAATATTAGTTCTGAATTTTTTGTTCAAAAGCACATCTTACAAATATTTCTTCAGGGTTTTTAGTTTTTTACTCAATTGACACTATTGATATACATGGGGGTAAGTTCTGACTTAGCGAATGGTTACACCTTTTCGATCATGAAAAAAATATAGTTATTTTAATTGGTATCCAGGATACTTGCAGATGACATGGATACGATTTAAAGAAAAATTCCTATATGTGATTATAATCTGTATAAAATAATTTAAATGTTATTTTTATTTGTATCCATGATACCTGCTTTATTATGGATGCGTAATATATTGTATTTTTCCTTTTTATGATTGATAATGTGGAAATGTTCGATAACTCGGAACTTACCCACGGATTGGCTTTTCCTTACTAATACAGTGAAACTCCTGAGTTATGAATTATTGGTTCCTTCATAACTCAATGCCACTTCATATCTCAGTTGCACTAGATAGTTTTCTATGATTTTAACCATAGAAAACTATCACGGAGGGATAACTACGACGCAATTCTTGACCTATATAATTTTCGAAAATTTAAACATAGAAAATACTTCATAACTCAGGTGCATTTCATAACTCAGGTCCTTCATAACTCAGGTCCTTCATAACTCAGGAGTTTTACTGTATATGCAAAGTATCGGCAATTTAGTTTTCACCCCTACAGCCCTACTGTAGGTACCTATTCTGGTTCCAGATAGTGTACTTTGTATCGTTTATAAGTTGACTAGGTTATTTTTGTTTTATTAATTTCACTGTTAAATTAGATTTAATGTCCATATCTTTGCTCATTTTGTACATTAAACCTTTTATGTTTAATAAACCGTTTGAGATGAATGAAGACATGATTTTTTAAAAACTTTTTTCATCTGATCATTTTGATCACAGGATGGAAGCCCCCAGGGGTTCTATCCTGAAGCTGTCTGTGGTGAATGGAAGAGAAGGGGTGGCCACTGGCGTCCCTTGGGCCACTGAACTGTTGTAATTTTTATTATGTTTTTTTCATCTTTTAACAGATTTAGTGGATAGCGATAGGGTTAAGCCACAGTACAGAGAAGATATAGTATCCCAGAGCTATAGGGGGGATATTACGCGTGTCCCGGTAGGCTGTGACGTCACATGTCAACAATGGTGCGTACGTTTGTACGTACAGTACAAACACAAAAGATGGCTGCAACACACCCAACAATTGTTAAATAACGTTTTCGGTGATATTTTTTTAAATTCCACATTACCGCATGCTATTATCCAATCTTTATAGTCATAGGGACGAAAATAAAAAAATGACTGTTGATGAAATTGCTACTGGTCTTTTTATACCCATAATAGTAACAAATTCTTAGTCTCGAAGAAGACGATTTATTCAAGATCATTAGTCAGATCGGTCACGTTGGCCGCCATCTTCATTCTCTATTCCACGTGCTCACAGCAATTCTGTTCACAATGACGTGACCTCTTCTTTACATACATGACGTCACAGCCTACCCAGAATAAATTTGAATAATACATGGAACTGGGGTACTATACTATTCTGTTTACTATGGTTAAGCTCTTCAACTACGAGGTCTTATATTGTGTGTTCGGTAGGATTCATTAACTATCACCTCTTCATTTTCCTCTTTCATCTGTAGGTGCAGTTAGGGGAGGGTGGTCATCAATGGGACACCGGGAACAATGGGACATGCTGAATAACTTTTTTATTTGAGGGTAATTTTTAACAAAATCTTAGTGGTAAATTAAGCATACTTCAGTGCATTCACTCGCATTGCATTCAGCGGTTGGGGTGCAGTCAGCCCTGTGTAAAAGCGAAAACGTGTTTTAGGGGTGATAAAACTAAATATTTCGTACTTTGTTTCAATTGTTTTAAATCTGTAAATTTAACATATAATGCTTACGGCATTTTTACATGATATTAAGTAATATGTAAAATATGATCATATGAAAGGATTGCCTTTATACTTTTGTAGTTGAGCCGCTATACCCATATGTTTTCAAAATGGCGTCATGGTGATCATTGGGACAGAAAATTTGGTTAACAATGGGACAGTGCCTTATTGTCAACCAAACTGTCTAGTTACTCCATATGAATCAATATATCTATTTTTTTGATACAATAACGTGAACTGTAGCTTCAGGGCTTCTTGTAGAAACAGAACTTCCAGCTGAAGCGGGACTTTCGATCATGTTCAAGGGCTTTAGCAATCTGAGGTCATCACAAAGCACTGCATAGAGAACCAATTTCACTAATAAAAGAAAAAGACGCAGCATGATTGCAACGGATACACCAGAGAAAGAAGAACTTTTTGCTGGTGCCACTATGGATAAGGCCTTCGAAATCACTTCATAAAGCATCTGACGTAGATGGCCTGTGAACTATTGTTCTTGGTCTGGTATATACCTCTTAATCTAACTGATCCATTCGTCTGAAGAACTCAAATCTCCACCGAAAATGTTGAAAATGAAGATTTATGCACTTGTAGAATTTGAGGCGACTTCTAAAACGTATTCTGTTGGCCAAAAGCATGAAAAAGATAAATACGAAATATTGATGTAAGGTGAAGATTCAAGTGCAATGAGCTTAATTTTCCAAATGTTCCTGACATGGCTTCGGTGAAGTTAGAGGACATTAAAATGATATTATATGAACTAACTAAGTGTGGGACAACATAAAGAGATAATTCGAACTTGAAATTTTACCAAAACCTCAACAATATACAAGTTTGATAAACTGTACCATCGTTCACCAGGGCATGTCCCATTGTTCACCAGCGCTGTTAAACAATGGGACAATTTTTTTTGTTTTTTATTCAATTTTTTTCTAGTCAACAGAATATGTGATAGCATTCGAGTAGGTTTCATTTTATAAAGGAATATCTATATTACAAACGGATTTTTTATTTTTCATATTATGCCCATAGTAAATGAAATATCAATCTTTCTGTGTTTTTTGTCCCATTGATGACCACCCTCCCCTACTTGGTATTCAAGTTTTTTTTCTATGCAGCTATTATCGATATGGCATTTGTTTCCGAATCAGCCGTAAAGCAATAATAGGATTGTCTACTTTGACGAATTTAAAAAATGATCACTTCGACACATATCCATATAAGTCTTGCATTATTTAACTCCTAAGACCCTAAATAAGAAGAAAAATCAAATCCTTGCTAAACTTTCCCGAGCTAGTTGTTCTATACTCAATAAAAATGACAATAATTTGCGTCCTTCAATGTTGGCAACATAAGTCTTAATTTTGACAGTTCCATACTTTCGATCATGTTAAAAAAAAATTATATAAATTAAAATAATTATCTAACTTGTCATTATAACAGGTATTCATGATAATTATTCATGCAAACGCTATTTCTTACTATCACAAGAAAATACCAGCTGCAGTCTGACCAATAATTCATAATTTACCCTAGTCTGTAAACGAACTTCAACCTCTCTACTGAAAGAAAATCTCTGAAGTAAAAGAAAAAGAGCCGGTGTGACGTGTAAACAAAACAAAAACTTTCATCACGTAATCAAATACTTTCGTCACGCATTATTCTTATCATCGAAGTTTCTTAGGTATAATCAATTATTCAAAATGTTTTGTGGTCAAATTTTGGTGTTAGTGTCCGTATGTCTGTCCTTTTGTTTGAGTACATCAGACTTTTACAGTTTTAAAGTCGAAGATCATCTTGGAGAAGAAGTTTCACTCGAGAAATACAGAGGCAAAGTGAGTTTACTTTCTGAATTTTAATTGTTTTTCAGAAGATTAAAATAAATTAATTTTTTCTGAACTTCTGACTGTTATTTAAAATCATTTAAGAGAAAAATTGATTCATAATATTAATTAATTGTATTACCTAGGGGCTAGGCCCAAGCCTATTGGCTATTTTCAAGTATTTTGATTATTTTCTTTCTATTCATCCTTGACCTTTTTCCTCAGGTGACATTAGTTGTCAATGTTGCGAGTCTGTGCGGCTACACGGATAACACTTATCGTTCTTTGTCTAAAATACATGACATTTTAAGTAAGTTTATCTGTGTCATATGAAATATTCACTTCAATGCTCAATATAGCTCTATGTTATTATATCATTTATATGTTAAATTTTCTAATGAAATTTTAATTTTAATTTTCCCCAAGACGGAAGGCCCAAGAAGCTATATAAATTAATTAAATTATAAGTCGTACCTATAGTATATCTGAATTATCAGTTAGTTTCATATCTTCGTTCATTTCAACTTCAATGAAGTTGAAATGAACGAAGATATGAAACGAAGATATTATATAATTATGCTATATAGTTTTTCCTTAATGAAGTTACTTCATTAAGGAAAAACTATATAGCATAATTATATAATATACCTACCAGAGTGGAATAATAACTCATTTCAGATTGACTAGTAACTCTGTTAGGAATTTAGAATGAAGAAATATTACTCATTTTAACCCTATAAATGCAGAAATCAGTAAATTATTTTATGAATTTCAACTCTGCAGTGAAACTTATGTAAAATAAGTCATTTATGCTTCACAATTGGGCTTGTTGTGATGATAAACATCACTTATGCTAGTCTAATGGGAATGCATGAAGTTAGGAGTAACTCTGTTAGAATTTATGTTTTCCAGTCTGGTATACCTAGGTAAATTATAATAATATAATTATTATTCTATTTTTTTCTTATATTACTGAAGAGCAGTATTTGATAATTGATGCAATGCACAAAATCCCACTGACTTTATCTACCTACCAACAATTTGGCTGATCCACCAACATTTTGAATTTTCTGAATTTAGCCACCAAAAATTATTGGTAACATAGGAATAATTTAATAAATAGCTAAAAGTCCATTGACTTCGCTAGAATATCATTTTCAAAGAGGAAAAATTCCACTGACAAGTTGGTGGAATTTATTATTTACCATGAAATACAGACTGGCAGCAGGCTGAAGAGTGAAGATGTGGAATTAACTGTCGACTGATAATTCGGAACTTAGTCAATTTACCATATTTGATTATTAATATTATACCCCTCTTTTCAGGTCATGAAGGTTTCTTCTCCGTGTTGGCTTTTCCATGCAATCAGTTTGGAGATCAGGAGCCAGAAGATGCGGAGACTGTCTCCAACAACATGAAGGAGGCGTACCAAATTGAGTTTCCTATTTTCAATAAAATTGACGTTGTCGGTGAAAAGGCTTCTCCAGCTTTCAGGAACTTAATTGGTTCGTAGCAGCGTAGATAGGTTTCAAGATAATTTTCATCAATTCAAGATTTCTAAATTTCATTTCAGAGAGTTTTTAGATAATTAAGAATTAATGTCTATTAGCAGTTCAACTGTTCAAGCCATAAATGAATTTTAAGTTGAAAAAAGTACTATTTTGGGATATTCTTATAATATATGCCATATGGGTAAAAAAAGCATATTAAGCAATAAAAAAATTACAATTTTGCTTAACCAATGTAGACATACACATGTGCTTATCTCGTCATTTAAGAATAATATATTAAAAAAAAAACCCTCAAAATACATCATATGAGCGGGAACATATATGTCACCATTTAGGGAATATAGTTTTAATGATGAATTGTGTGATTTTTTCAGAACAATCATCTAGAGTGCCCGAGTGGAACTTCTACAAGTACCTGGTTGGTCCTGATGGCGAGATCATAAATTCATATGGAACTAGAACTGAAATAGAGGATATATTTTCTGAAGCTCAATCTGCCATCGAAAAAGCCAAACTTGCTGCTGTTGAAAAGAAAGAAGATGATAAACCTGCTGAAAAATCCACTGAGGGTGATGAGCCCAAAAAAGATGAACTATAATTCTGTTGTTACCTAAATGGTTATGGGGTTGGAAGAATAGAATTATTGGAATAATGGGTGGGATTTCTTTGGTGTCTGAAATTATAGCATTGGAATAAGACACACTTTCCTATGTAATCTTTTATACTTTTAAAGATATTTTTGGGCACTTGGTTCTTCAAAAAGATTTGATCTAAGTATTTAAACCCTGGCTGCTCTATCAATAACTGTTACATTATTTTATCTATACAAGTTCTAAAAAGGATTTAATGAATGAATGAATGCATGTTGTTACGTTCCCTGATATAGGAGGAATAATTATTATAATATTTATTGGGTATTAATTAAATAAGTACCTACTTACTTTATGTTGAATTTATCTTAAGCTATGAGTATTAAGCTAGCTATGTTTTTATTTAAACTTTCATTGAATGAATTGTTAATGATCTACTATTAAGTTTTTACGTTTTTATATTTATTGAAGTTACTTGCAAGAAAATAGTGTCCTATTTATGCATGCGGTCTTAAATACTCTACTTAAATTAAAGTTGCAATGTTGAATCTCTCTGTCCTAATGTATATCTAGTAGCTAGTTAATGAAAGATAAGAATATTTAGTAGCTAGTTAATGAAAGATATTAATAATAATATCTAGCAGCTAGTTAATAAAAAGAAGTTACAAATTTGTGTTATTAATTATAAATGATGAAGTATCTCAATGTTCTGTGTGATTCTCTTATTAATGTTTAATATATTATCCATCAGTTAGGGGGAGTAGCTACATGGTTATCGAACAGTTCTACATTTTCAATCATATATAGAAAAAGTGCTTATAAATTATTTTGATTGGTATCAAATTAGAATAACTAGTTAAATTAAACATTTTTCTCGTATGATCGAAAAAGTGAAATTGTTCGATAACTCGGAACTACTACACAATTAGCTATAGCAAAATAGTCTCCCCTTTCTATTTTATAAATAAATACAGTGTTTGATTGTTCAAACTTTATTCATTAATTTCTCATGCCATTTTATAAGTTAATTAGGTAGGATAATTATAAAGACATTACTAGCTATGTAGTACTGCCACTTTGCATAATTTGGCATATGACTCTCAGAGATTTTATTTTGAAGAGAGAAACTCTTTGTAGCAGCAGCCTGTTTCTTCAGGTCCCTTGTATCATTCACGGAGTAGCTTTTCTGCTTTCATGAGCATTGTCACCGACTGGTGGTAGGTGACTGTTCATGGAGCCACTTTTCTTTCTGACTGCTTCTTCTAGTCCCTTTTATTTAATTTCCATTTTTGACGTCAGTGAAATGGCCTTTGGTTCCGAAGCAGATGTTAAACCCCTAATAAAATAATTAATTCCATATAAAAATGAGAATATTGGAATTAATTCAAGATTTCTAAATTAGGTTTTGAGTTTTTCCAATATTTACTTAATGTATTCCTATTTAATTTAATAATTGAATCTCTTGCATTTTTTGTGGCCTTTAATGTAATACTTTTAACTCTCAAAAATCATGTCTTCCATCTTAAAATTAAGGTTCTATGGTTAATGACTTCTTATAAAAATGTTTGTATGTTCAATTGTTTTTTTTTTTAGTATCCTATGATAAAATAATGAATAACTTACAGGTAAATACAGTTTTGGATTAAAATGGACTAATATATCAATAAATTTTTTTATCTAAAAACCATATATTTTTAAATGGAAAACTAAAATCAATAGTAAAGTTTCAGTTTGTTATTAGTTATTACGTACATTTTTATTATTATACAGGGTGGCGCAAAAAAAGGAAACCCATTTTCAAACAATTTTATTTTACGAACTATAAAAGGTAGAAATTTTCTAAAAACATCATTTTATTCCTTCACTTGTTTTGCATATATCTTAAAATCTGTTAAAGTTGAGACAAAAAATTCCTGCAGCGAATTAAAAATGGCCTGCGCGAGGATGAAATATACGAAAAAAATTACAATAGGTTTAATTCTTTTCGTATGGATGTAAAAATATTATTTTCTGCTGTAACAAGTAAAAAAGAATTAAACCCTAATTATCATCTGAGAATTGAAGTTTGATATAAAATGGATATCTTTAATAAAATCAGCTCGCCATTAATTTGTATCTCCTATTCGAAACCCTCAAAATGCAGCTTTCGAAAAAACAGAGTTTTTGTTGTGACAAGTTATTTAAACACTGAAAGCTTTAAACAGGTTCAACCTCATTTTGAACAACGCTTTCAGGAAAGATTTTCACCAACTATAAAACCATATTGACTTATATTAATAAATTCAAAACTGAAGAAACCACTTTGAATTTGAACAAAATTCGATTAGGTCGCAGGAGAACAGAACGAGCACATGAAAACATTAATATTATTCATGAACAGTTTATTGAGAATTCAAAGAAATCAATCTGAACGAATGAATTATACATCAGTAAAGACACATTTCACTGAATTGTTAAAGGTCTCCTCCAAGCAAATATTTTTATTGCCTTATTCAACTGAGCTAATGTTTCTTATCATTTTGCTGCAAACCGCATCGAATTTGGTAGCATATTTTTAATTTTATATGCTTTTGAAGATTTTTATATTTAAAACTCTACAAAACCTATTTTACATCCGACTTACTAATTTAAGAAATTGTCCGCCTGAAGAAAAAGAATGTACACCATTTGTTTTGATTGTCAACTAGGTATAAGGTTTAATAAATTCATTTAAAATTCGAGTAAAGGTATAAAATTGAATGAATTTATAATATAAACGTTTATATACTTTAGAAAACAATTAATATCTAGAATAAAGGCCGAAAACGCATGGTTTGTTTATAAAATTCAAATTTGTAATCAAAACAAAGAGTGTACAATCTTCTTCTTGAGCATCATATTAGTGATTCGCTCAATTGTTGCTCACAGAGTATTAAAAAACTTTAAAAATAAATAATAAAATATTTACAGAACAGAATTGTATGCGGTTTGCAGAATAATGATCGTAGACCTTAGTTATATAATATTATGTAATAAACTCATTTTTTTCCCGGAGCCTGGAGAGGACCTTTAAACACGATGTGAAGTATCATCCTTTCAAGAACTCTTAGAACTGATTTACGGCAGTCTAAATTTTTCAAGATGGTTTCTGCAAAAAAAATGCTCGTTTTGGAGAAGACATCGTGATTGGCGATGAAGAAGTATTTCCATGAATGAAAGAGTCGATAAACTAAACGATAATTAAATGGAAAATAGTTAATTTATTTTTACTTCTACCATATGGAAATAAATTATACCTATTCTGAAGAATTTTTGTGTTTTTTGTCCTTGCGCAAGCCCTTTTTATTTTTATTTTTTCAATTCACTTCAGGATGCTTAATAAGTTAATTCTAGTCGTAAGTTTAACAGATTTTCATGAAAGATGCAGAAAAATTATACAAATAAAACCAAGATTTTAGAAAAATCCTAACTTTAATAGTTTGTAAAATAAACTAATTTGAAAATGGGTTTCCTTTTTTTTTGCACCACCCTGTATTTAAAATGTATTTTATACTTTGTCTTAACTATTTGATTCTGCATCTTGCGGCATCTCTAATTTTATTAATAGAAAACTAATAACAGTTAGTTAGAAAACTAATGTTCAACCAAGCAAACCAAATTTACAAATTGAATTATACTTGAGTTCCGCGATTTATGGAAAAGTTGAGAATTTTACTGCCTTTTCCCTAACTATATATTTCACAAAATTAGGGTGGCCGGTATTTTAAATCTGCGTCCTATAGCCGGACAACATTTCGTCCTACTTTTCCGACACTAATAAAAAGTTATTATAAAGATTATCTAAATTATCTCAATAATGTTATCATTAAAATAAAATATGACAACCAAATGAAAAAGGTTAAGATATGACTTTTTACATGCAGAATGCTATGTATTAATCTGTATTTATTTATTTGAAATCTTGTAATTAATATAACTAAAAAAATATTCAACCAAATTTCATGAAATTTGCTGGGACAATTGGTCATTTATAATTTAAGAAATATTGGATGGCCAAGTTCACTTATAAGCGGTGACGACGAATGCGCTCTACGAGTGCCCGAAATGGCCACCCTTAACACTATTGTGAAATGACATTATCATACAAAAGTCAATCAGTTGCTTCTCGAGTACTAAAGATTCCTATAAAGCAGTAATTACTATTTAATTGAAAATTGATTAACTTTTCCATGTTTTCTCGAATCTCCATTATTTCCCCCTGTCGCATTTTACAGTAACTGTAATATCATTTTATTTTCTGTTGCTTTATCCATGATTCAGTTTATAATAAAAATACTCGATGTGAATAACTAACTGTATTATTTCTCTTCACAATTATACATATATAACACGAGATGTTGCTACTAGTTAGGGTCACACATGTAAATTTTCTAAATTTCTAAATCCTGCAGAGCAGAATCTATATTTAAATGTTGCAAATCAAAATAAGTGCAATACATGTCATTATTTTACTAAAATTATGAGTGTTTTCAGCTAAGAATTTTATTAGTTTTTATATGGCTTAAGGCAGAAGTTAGGTATTATCCGCAATATACTTGCTTCACCCTATTTTTTCAAATACAGATTTTTTTTCTTGTTACAGTGTAAGTGTTCGCAGTTTTTGAAGATTCTAATGAATGAAAAAGAAAAGAAATCATATGCAATTGTAAATGTTCGTGATTTAGACAAACAGTGAAAAAGAAAACTTTATTAGTTAATGATTGTAATTGGAAAGTCCTCATAGGTACGAATAATTAGTTGAAAAAATAAAGTACCTATTTTTTGCGTCACTGTAACAATTTAAGATAATGAAATAGAGGAAAGTTCTACATTCTAGGATGATCACGTAAGTAATGAATACCTAATTAATTATATTTAGTAAATAAATAATAAGGAATGATAACAGATTATCGAAATTGTTAATGGATCTGCATTCGAAATTCTCCACCATCAACTATTTTCCAAATCAGCTTTTATCGTTTTTAATAATTGTTACTTTATTTGTAGTTTATTAATTAACGTTTACGTTATTATGTCACTCAGAAATATGGTTTTAGTTGCCTATTTTTTTATATATTATGTTAAAACGAGAAATTCAAAATATGTCTAATTTTCATAAGTCTGCCATAAAAGGCCATCAGTTTTCTAAATCTGATGGCATATTTTATGGCATATTAAACCAAATTTGTTCACTATAGAGGCTAGTTCCTTACTCAGGATACTACATTTATTTACAATACATTATAGATGAGTTCTATTGTATTTTATTTCTGTTTATTTCATTTTATACATATTTGTGTATGTGCTTAATAATATATTAATCTATAGAAAATTTTCCCTCCACTTTTGCAAATGATATAAATTTTGATGTCTGATACAAAAGAAATAATTTTAGCCTAAATTTATTATTTGTAATTCGACACACACATATACACGTACGTATATATTCAATGGCAGTATTATGTCTATGACACACACCTGTTTTAGCCTAACTAAATCACTGCATCTAAGTAGGTATAATTAAGTAATTAGTTCATGCACAGCCAGGCAATAAAACTCTCGATGACGTCATCATCGTCAGAGGCAGTGGGGAAGTTTCGCGCCAATTCCTTAATGGATCATTAGGCTCTTTTCAAGTCACTCCTCCGTTTAGGGGGTAATTATTTGGCGGGAGAAGGGAGGGGGGGGGGGGGTTGGGGGTGTTGATTCAATTTCATTGGAAGAGGGAGTCTTACACGGAAAAAGTTTCTCCTAAGTAGCCTATTTATTAGGTACCTATTTGTCGGCTAGACTCTGAACATGGAGAGATTCTACTGAAATATAATATGAAATGGGTGAAGAATTCATATATGATAATTAATTATTGAAAATGGTGAAAAATTGTCAAATTATTTGTTTCATGGAGCCAATCTATTGTTTGGCTGCTTCTCCATAGTCTTTCTATTTACTTTTCTTTAGTTCTTATCATACTTTCAACACCCTACTTGATTAATTAAGAATAAAAATGTAGATTGGAACTGGATGCAATTCCATTTATTTATTATGTTGCAATATAACAATTTATTTTAATTACTGTAATTTAAATTCTTTTTCTTTCATCATACACATTAGAACGTGAGTATACACGTTAGAACGTGAGTATACACGTTAGAACGTGAGTACACACGTTAGAACGTGGATGTACACGTTAGAACGTGAGTACACACGTTAGAACGTGGATGTACACGTTAGAACGTGAGTATACACGTTAGAACGTGAGTACACACGTTAGAACGTGAGTACTGAGTACACACGTTAAAACGTGGATGTACACGTTAGAACGTGGATGTACACGTTAGAACGTGGTTGTACACGTTAGAACGTGGATGTACACGTTAGAACGTGGATGTACACGTTAAAACGTTAGTATACACTTCGGAACGTATAGTGTACAAAATCTGAACGTGTATAAACAAATTTTGTACACATTAAACATGTTTTCAATATGTTTTGAACGTGTTTTAACTGTTTCAAACTAGTTTAACATGTTTCAAACTTGTTTAACATGTTTCAAACTTTGTTAACATGCTTCAAACTTGTTTATACATGTTTCAAACTTGTTTAACACGTTTCAAACTTGCTTTACATGTTTCAAACTTGTTTAACATGTTTCAAACTTGTTTAACATGTTTCAAACTTGTTTAACATGTTTCAAACTTGTTTAACATGTTTCAAACTTGTTTAACATGTTTCAAACTTGCTTTACATGTTTCAAACTTGTTTAACATGTTTCAAACTTGTTTTACATGTTTCAAACTTGTTTTACATGTTTCAAACTTGTTTAACATGTTTCAAACTTGTTTAACATGTTTCAAACTTGTTTAACATGTTTCAAACTTGTTTAACATGTTTCAAACTTGTTTAACATGTTTCAAACTTGTTTAACATGTTTCAAACTTGCTTTACATGTTTCAAACTTGTTTAACATGTTTCAAACTTGTTTTACATGTTTCAAACTTGTTTTACATGTTTCAAACTTGTTCCACATGTTTTAGAGTGAAGTGTCACGTAAGAGGCTCATGTATTTAACTCTCATCGGTAGAACATTTGCAAACAAAGTTACCAACACTACAGTCAATATTAAAGGCACTTAAAGTGGT
This sequence comes from Caprella mutica, assembly GCA_947561585.1. NCBI lineage: Eukaryota > Metazoa > Arthropoda > Malacostraca > Amphipoda > Caprellidae > Caprella > Caprella mutica. The sequence continues at coordinate 194,132 of CANNZV010000944.1, read as the reverse complement.
GCAAGAGTGGCTCTCGAGTTCCGAATTCTTTGGCATTAGTTACGGAACAGTTGGCTGCCCTGACACAACCTCTCAATATTCTTTAGAATTAGTTACGGAACAGTTGGCTGCCCTGACGAGGAGACACAACCTATCAATATTCTTTAAAACAATTAGTCAATTATATACTAATTACACTAAATTATAAGAGATATTACTATAATGAAATTCATTGTGATGTTTAAAAATCAATATATTTAATATTTAAGTTTTGCTAATGATGGCACTCTATTGGTTATCATTTTTCAAGTAATTGTAAAAAGAATATAAATTACAATGAAAAAAAACACCAGCTACAAAAAGTTTACGATGAGATTGATGTGAGTTTCGACGAAAATTCTGTCGCGTGTTTTTGATAAGTTTTTTTTGGTCCGTACGCTTTGTTTACGACCTTGACTTGGTTTATCAGATTTTAAATCAGTTTTCTTGAACTTTTTTAACAATTTTCTAGACAATTAAAGAATTCATCACTAACTTCTTTTCAATAGACGAATAATCTAGTCTCACCTTCTTTGCGGATAAATTTCGATCTACAGCCTTGATAATAAGTGTGAATTCGAAACCTAGATGCCTGAAATAGGAAGATTGATACACTAGATTCAAGATGAATTTTGACCATCAATTTTGAATGTTTAATACGCATATTTTCTTGTATTGCTACTTTAAAAATACACGATTTGCTATATAAGAAGATATAAATTGTATTCTTTTCTCAAATTGACTAATAGTTTTCAGTTTCTAGGAAAAGAAGAGGAAATACAAATGGAGTAAGAAGATTAAAGTTAGGGACAATTTTTAAAAGCTGAGAAAACATTTCTCTCAAATTGCTTCGGGAGAACCGGAACAAAGTTTATTTGAAAAAAGGATGAGGTGAAAATTATCGATATTAAATTAAATCATGGATACCCGTTGGTATCATGGATACCCGTTGGTATCATGGATACCCGTTGGTATCATGGATACCTGTACGTATTATTTATAAATGTTGGTATCATGGATACCCGTTGGTATCGTGGATACCCGTTGGTATCATGGATACCTGTACGTATTATTCATAAATGTTGGTATCATGGATACCTGTAGGTATAATGGATACTTGAAGGTATCATGGACAGTTGGACACCGATTAAAATAACGAGTTAAGAATAATAATAACGATTTATATTTTTTTCTATGATCGAAATTCTGATCCGTTCGATAACTCGGAACTTACCATTAACATAAAATAAAATATAATGATATCATAAACAATAGAGTTTAATTAACAAATATACATTCATTTAATGTATATATTCAATATACGTGCCCTCATAGGCATTGGACGACAATTTATTCCAAGAATTTGTCGATTTCTTCAGGTCTTCTTTTCACCTCTGGAATTCGCTACCAAGTTCAAATATTGAATCAAATGTCCGAAAGACTCGACTGAAGTACACGAGTTCGAATTCCTTGATCAGGATTCGAAAGTTCTAAGCCTACAAAACTTTCGGGGATATCAGTTCTCGTCTTCCTGATTCGAACAGAAGGATTCGAACCAGTGCATGGATTTGAACAAGTGGATTCAAACAAGTGGATTTGAACAAGTGGATTTGAACTAGTGGATTTGAAACAAGTGGATTTGAACAAGTGGATTTGAACTAGTGGATTTCAAACAAGTGGATTTGAACTAGTGGATTTGAACTAGTGGATTTGAACTAGTGGATTTCAAACAAGTGGATTTGAACTAGTGGATTTGAACTAGTGGATTTGAACTAGTGGATTTGAACTAGTGGATTTGAACTAGTGGATTTGAACTAGTGGATTTGAACTAGTGGATTCAAACAAGTGGATTCAAACAAGTGGATTCAAACAAGTGGATTCAAACAAGTGGATTCAAACAAGTGGATTCAAACAAGTGGATTCAAACATGTTGATTTGAACTAGTGGATTCAAACTAGTGGATTCAAAGAAGTGGATTTGAACTAGTGGATTTGAACTAGTGGATTTGAACTAGTGGATTTGAACTAGTGGATTTAAACTAGTGGATTTGAACTAGTGGATTTGAACTAGTGGATTGAAACTAGTGGATTGAAACTAGTGGATTCAAACAAGTGGATTTGAACAAGTGGATTTGAACAAGTGGATTTGAACAAAAAGTGGATTAATTCATGATAACAAGATTACAAATAAATAATTGTCGATCAAAACTTGACCTACAAAAGGTGACAATACATATAAAAAGGACTAAAAAAATCCAGACTTGATTACTCTCACTTATTTCGAGGTGCCATTTTTTTGTAAATCTTAGAGATTCCCAGCGTGTGAAGTATTTTGAAGATATTCCAGATTCCCAGGTGGGATTAGACAACATTACTTCTCACTGGAATAGAGAGAGAGAGAGAGAGACTTCAATGGTAATCTGGAATTGGAATCTACATGAGAAATATGAGCGGGAGTTATATGAGAAGAGTGAGGAGTTACATGAGAAGAGGGAGGAGTTACATGAGAAGAGAGAGGAGTTACATGAGAAGAGGGAGGAGTTACACGAGAAGAGGGAGGAGTTACATGAGAAGAGTGAGGAGTTACATGAGAAGAGTGAGGAGTTACATGAGAAGAGTGAGGAGTTATATGAGAAGAGTGAGGAGTTATATGAGGAGAGTGAGGAGTTACATGAGAAGAGAGAGCAGTTATATGAGAAGAGAGAGGAGTTACACGAGAAGAAGGAGGAGTTACACGAGAAGAGGGAGGAGTTACATGAGAAGAGTGAGGAGTTACATGAGAAGAGTGAGGAGTTACATGAGAAGAGAGAGGAGTTACATGAGAAGAGAGAGGAGTTACATGAGAAGAGAGAGGAGTTACATGAGGAGAGAGAGGAGTTACATGAGAAGAGAGAGGAGTTACATGAGAAGAGAGAGGAGTTACATGAGAAGAGAGAGGAGTTACATGAGAAGAGAGAGGAGTTACATGAGAAGAGAGAGGAGTTACATGAGAAGAGAGAGGAGTTATATATGAGAAGAGTGAGGAGTTACATGAGAAGAGTGAGGAGTTATATGAGAAGAGGGAGGAGTTATTTGAGAAGAGTGAGAGGAGGAGCTCAAGAGTGTTCCAGTACTTTTATTATTCCAGTACTTTTCTCTCAATGCAGTACACTACTTACTATTACTATTATTCTTAGTACTGAAAAAGTATTCGACCAAATTGCTTGAAATTTGGTGGGACGATTAGTCATTATTCTGGTAACATTTGGTTAGATTTTGGGAGCGATCCAGTCAAAGGTCAAGGTCATTTATAACTCAAGGATTATTAGATGGTCAAGGTCATTTATAAGCGGCAGTGAAGGTACGCGCTCTACGAGTGCCTGTGATCTATTCTATCAATCCAGTACACTATATAGTTTACTATTCCAGTACTTCAATCCAGTACACTACATAGTTTACTATTCCAGTACTTCAATCCAGTACATTACATAGTTTACTATTCCAGTACTTCAATCCAGTACATTACATAGTTTACTATTCCAGTACTTCAATCCAGTACACTACATAGTTTACTATTCCAGTACTTCAATCCAGTACACTATATAGTTTACTATTCCAGTACTTCAATCCAGTACATTACATAGTTTACTATTCCAGTACTTCAATCCAGTACACTACATAGTTTACTATTCCAGTACTTCAATCCAGTACATTACATAGTTTACTATTCCAGTACTTCAATCCAGTACACTACATAGTTTACTATTCCAGTGCTTCAATCCAGTACACTACATAGTTTACTATTCCAGTACTTCAATCCAGTACACTACATAGTTTACTATTCCAGTACTTCAATCCAGTACACTACATAGTTTACTATTCCAGTACTTCAATCCAGTACATTACATAGTTTACTATTCCAGTACTTCAATCCAGTACACTACATAGTTTACTATTCCAGTACTTCAATCCAGTACACTACATAGTTTACTATTCCAGTACTTCAATCCAGTACACTACATAGTTTACTATTCCAGTACTTCAATCCAGTACACTACATAGTTTACTATTCCAGTACTTCAATCCAGTACACTACATAGTTTACTATTCCAGTACTTCAATCCAGTACACTACATAGTTTACTATTCCAGTACTTCAATCCAGTACATTACATAGTTTACTATTCCAGTACTTCAATCCAGTACACTACATAGTTTACTATTCCAGTGCTTCAATCCAGTACACTACATAGTTTACTATTCCAGTACTTCAATCCAGTACACTACATAGTTTACTATTCCAGTACTTCAATCCAGTACATTACATAGTTTACTATTCCAGTACTTCAATCCAGTACACTACATAGTTTACTATTCCAGTACTTCAATCCAGTACATTACATAGTTTACTATTCCAGTACTTCAATCCAGTACACTACATAGTTTACTATTCCAGTACTTCAATCCAGTACACTACATAGTTTACTATTCCAGTACTTCAATCCAGTACACTACATAGTTTACTATTCCAGTACTTCAATCCAGTACACTACATAGTTTACTATTCCAGTACTTCAATCCAGTACATTACATAGTTTACTATTCCAGTACTTCAATCCAGTACATTACATAGTTTACTATTCCAGTACTTCAATCCAGTACACTACATAGTTTACTATTCCAGTACTTCAATCCAGTACACTACATAGTTTACTATTCCAGTACTTCAATCCAGTACACTACATAGTTTACTATTCCAGTACTTCAATCCAGTACACTACATAGTTTACTATTCCAGTACTTCAATCCAGTACACTACATAGTTTACTATTCCAGTACTTCAATCCAGTACACCAAGGAACACAAAATAAATTTTTTCTTAGTCGAGTTAGTGACTTATTTTTAATTTTCTTTGCTGTAGCTCAAAAGTGTAGGGCGATGCCTCTACTGTGACATGACCTGACCAACTGAACTTTATTGTGTCATGACATTTTCTTTGTCATGACTAGGGTTGTGACGATATGCTTTCAAAATTATAAATACGAAAATAGTATAGACGGAGAGAATTAAGGAGTGTTGAATGGTTCTACACCAGCGGTATATAGTATTCGATACCATTTCCTTTCGTCTGTGATATTCTTAAGATCTATGATTTTAAAAGTATATTGTCACAACCCTAGCCATGACCTTTGTGACATGACATTATTTTCTTTTTTTCTTTTTTTTTAACGTCACTTTATTAATAAATTTCATTTGACGATTAATAATATTAAAATATTTTGGGCTAACTGTTCCTAATTTTAATTTAAGGTAAGGCCTATTATATCTATTATGATATAAGAAAATATAAAGAATTCAATTCTCTCATAGAGAATCGAACCCTAAGCTGCAACACAGTAAGTTAATACACTTAACAAACAAAAGGGATTTGATTCTATCTACGAAAATTGAATACTTCGTTATTTATTGTTTGTCTGAATTTCAATTTTTATTCAAATGCATCTATTACTAAATGTTTTGGTGTTATGGTGGGGACATAGAAGATTGAGAGGGGGGCTATTTTCTTATTCTACTATGGCCCCACTATAACTTTATCTCTGGTGTGAGTCCCTTCTTAATCCTCTATAGCCTCACCATAACTTTATCTCTGGTATAAGTCCCTCTTAATCTTCTATAGCCCCACCATGAATTCTCTGGTAGAAGAAGCTCCCACTCTTTATCTCCTATGTCCCCACCATAACTTTCTTTATTTTTCCCTATGATCAGGTCTTTCTGAACTCTAGGTGGCTTTGCACTCACGTTCTCATACTTTCTTGTTTATTTTTTTACGAGAAATTTTCTTTCAGCTCCGCAGATTAGGAATTCGAACTGAAAAGCAGTGGCCATATTCACGATTTTGAGATTTCGAATTCCAGGGACAAAAGGTTAAAGAATTTTAGGCTGATTCCGAGTTATAGGAATGTTCCACATTTTCGATCATATCAGAAAATGGATACAATTTATCATTCAACTCTTTATTTTAATTGGTATCTATGATACCTGCAGGTATAATGGATACCAATTAAAATAACGAGTTAAAATGTTAAATTGTATCCATTTTTCTAGGCACTAGGACTTTTCTCCGCCGGATCATTCCCCGCCGGACTATTCCCCGTCGGACTTTTCCCCGCTGGATCATTCCCCGCCGGACTTTTCCCCGCCAGGACTTTTCCCCGCTGGATCATTCCCCGCCGGACTTTTCCCCGCCGGACTTTTCCACGCCGAATAAAATAATTGCATTTTGGGCGGGCTATTAAATTATAATTTTGATAAAACAAACCATTTATCAATAGAAGACACATTTTATTAACAGACTTACACAATAACACAGTCTTATTTTTAGCTTTGATTTCCGTATATGTGTCGATATTGGTCGTTTATATTTTAAGACTGTACATTCGTAAATTTGCATAGAATTAGGATATGATACAAAGTTCAAACATTATAACAATTCTAATGGATTGCAAAATGTAGCAATTTAGTCTAAAAAGCTACGATTAATTTAATTTATTTCTGCTCTAAAGTTATACATATCGCGAATTTATTATTTTCTTTACCAGTTATTATAAAAATGTTCATCTATTTACTTCTAGTTCAAAGGTATACTTTTCCAGAAGTATATATTTAATTGTAGTTTATTAATTTGAGAATTAATATAATAGACTACAGAATTAATAATCCTACTATATAATTTTTTATTACACTTTATATTGGCTTTTTATAATGTTTTTTTTTTTCTATTATGCTTATTTAATATTTATTCCTTAAAGAACTTCCAATGGATTAACCATCATTATGAAAATACATAAGTTAGAGTGTAGAAATCCTTAAATCAAGACTTTTCAAGTAGTCAGATTTGAGGACGATTTAGATATAAAGTTGTACATTTTTTTCGAAAAGTCTCCAAAGAAAACTAATTATCGAAAGAGTAACTACAAAACGGGTTCGGTTCAAGGAGTTGGTTAGTGACTAATTTCCATGCAACTAAGTTAAAAAAAAATCCAAAAAATTGGCTAGTAACAACGGCAGCCTTTGATTTACAATTTAATATAGATAGATTTATTGATCAAAACTATTTTTTTTCTTCAAAAAAACGACTTGAAAATTCTTAATATTAAATTGTCTTCCAAGGTTTAAATTAAAAAAAATTGGCGGGGAAAAATCCGGCGGGGAATAGTCCGGCGGGGAAAAGTCCGGCGGAGAATAGTCCGTTTCCCATTTTTCTATACACTAGTATACAGGGTGACCCACAAAAAGTATACCCAAATTAAAGTTCTCATATTTCAACAACTATTGAAGGTACAGTTTTCGTTCAAAACTCATTTTGTTTGTTGAATTTTTATTCATGTTTGTGAATATGATAACGACTTGAATGATGGGTGGTGCAAATGGTCAGAAAACGGACAATGGAGATATTTAAATATACTTTCAATGTTTGAACTTACTTCATTGTCCGTTTTCTGACCATTTGCATCACCCATCAATTAAGTCGTTGTAACATTAACAAAAAGGATTAACTGTGGATAGAGAAGATTTCAACGAACAAAAAATGGTACTTGAAAGAAAACTGTACCTTTAATAGTTGTTGAAACATACGAATTTAAAGTTGGATACACTTTTTTGTGGGTCACCCTGTATAATCGAAAATATGGAACAGTTCGATAACTGGCAATATGCCAATTAAAATATATAAAAGTTTATAGTTATAATATCCTATAAATATTCTTTAAAAAGAACCGTAATTTGCGTGTACATGCTTAGAGTTTAAAGAAGGAAAATAGTTTCTCCGTAGCTAGCCTGAATAAGCAAATCAATTTGCATGTATTAATTTGAAGGCTGCTTCAAAGGACGCGGAACATCACAGGAGAAAAATACCAAAACAAACATGTTGGGAATTTATTACTGAGGTATTTAGCACCGAAATAATTTTGGGGAAAATTTAAATAATGCTGTAAAAGAAAGACGAAATGTGGGTTAAATTTTAAACCTAAATTGTGGTTGAAAAATGGGTCAAATTGACCTAAATTGAAGTTTAAATGTGAGTCAAATTGACCCAGACCGAGAAAAGGAAGGGGATCAAACAATTCACAAATTATAATTTTTTTCACTACTTTTAAACACTAATACATAGTAAAAATTCATATCTTCCACACTTAGGGTAAGTTACGTGTTATCGGACAGTTCCACATTTTCGATCATATAAGAGAAAAAAAATCATAATTTAAATCGTTCTTTAATTAATAATTATTTTACACATTTTTCCAACATGATCGAAAATATGGAACTGTCCGATAATCCATAACTTACCGACTCCACTTACTCTCTCATCCAGAGCGAAGTAAATGGACTGGAAAAAGATCAACCCAATTTACCCTAAAAACAATAGCATCCCTAGTATATTTGGGGTAATTTATGCTCCATTACCCCAGACGCTACATCTCTTATGCCATTCATCATAAGCAGTCAGATGTAGTGCATAGAGTGTCTGTTATGCTGTCACTCTGTAATGTATCACATAGATCACATAATAGATCACATAGATCACATAATAGATCACATAACTGATCACATAACTGATCACTTGTTACATTATTCTCTTGTTATAGATGCGTAAGGAAATGTTATAGAGGCATTAATTTCTAATCTTGTTATTCGCATAACTCAAAAAGTCTTCAACCAAATTACCTGAAATCTGGTGGGATGATTAGTCAATGTACAGGAATCATTTGATCAGATTTTGGGAACGATCCGGTCAAAGGTCAAGGTCAAGAACATTTATAACTCAATAATTCAAAAAGTGTTGAACCAAATTGCCTGAAATTTGGTAAGGCTATTGGTCAATATCCATTAGATTTGGGTAGCGATCAGGTCAAGGTCAAGATCATTTATGACTCAAGGACTATTGGATGGTCAAGGTCATTCATAAGCGGCGGAGAAGGTATTGGCTCTACCGAGTGCCTTTCTAGTTTACAACACATCGCACCAATTGTTACATTATTTATAACAAAAATAAAAAAAATTTCCAATCGTATTTTTCAAGTTTATAAATATAACCAAATTCTTTAATTGATCATTTACCTGCTGTTGCTGCAACTTGTTTGACGGAATATTCCACTCCTTGTTCTTATGATCAATATTGACACCTTGTTCGAATGGAGCATAAACAATGGGATGGCATTCGAATGGAGACGGATTCGAAAGCCTGTCTGTTTCGGAAGACAATTGATATCCATGAATTCAGTCTCAGGCGAAGAATGGGCTATGATTTTCTGAAACATGGCATTAAATTGATATATGGCGTTCGAAACCCTTAGACCTGTGACATTCTTAGGATTCAATCTTGAATGGAATATTTAATATTCTTTAAATGGGAAAAAAATTGAACAGCGGTATCCACAACTTTGATAAAAGGTATCCCTATCTTTGCCTAAAGGTATCCCTATCTTTGCCTAAAGGTATCCCTATCTTTGCCTAAAGGTATCCCTATCTTTGCCTAAAGGTATCCCTATCTTTGCACTAAAGGTATCCCTATCTTTGCCTCAAGATATCCCTATCTTTGCCTAAAGGTATCCCTATCTTTGCCTAAAGGTATCCCTATCTTTGCCTAAAGTCATCCCTATCTTTGCCTAAAGGTGTCCCTATCTTTGCCTAAAGGTATCCCTATCTTTGCCTAAAGGTGTCCCTATCTTTGCCTAAAGGCATCCCTATCATTACCTAAAGGTATCTCTATCCTTGCCTAAAGGTATCCCTATCATTGCCTAAAGGTATCCCTGTCATTACCTAAAGGTATCCCTATCCTTGCCTAAAGGTATCCCTATCATTGCCTAAAGGTATCCCTATCATTACCTAAAGGTATCTTTATCATTACCTAAAGGTATCCCTATCCTTGCCTAAAGGTATCCCTATCATTGCCTAAAGGTATCCCTATATTTGCCTAAAGGTATCCATATCTTTTTCCATCTCACGAGTTTGAGATAAAGTCTCATTTTTGCGAGTCTAACCAACTCAAATTGGTTTCTCGATGTAAGTTCATCGAATTGTTGTACTTTTTCTTACGCTGCCGAATAGAGAACAGAGGATAAAACAAGCGCAGATGTTCTTTTGTGTTCTCAAAGAGAATTTCTTTCGAAAAGTGTTTTATGAATGTTTGTGAAGAGTATTAAAGGCTTTCGAAGTTTAATTCGCTAGTGAAGATGGAAAGAAAATTGGTGAAAAAAAAGGTTGTAATGTTCTAAGTAATGGGTAATAGGTTGTAATATTTAAAGTTACGGTACCTAATAGGTAATAGGTTGTAATATTTAAAGTTACGGTACCTAATAGGTTGTAATATTTAAAGTTATGGTACCTAATTGGTAATAGCCTAATAGGTTGTAATATTTGAAGTTATGGTAACAAATAGGTTATAATATTTAAAGTTATGGTACCTAATAGATTGCAATATTTAAAGTTATGATACCTAATAGGTTGTAATATTTAAAGTTATGGTACCTAATAGATTGCAATATTTAAAGTTATGATACATAATAGGTTGTAATATTTAAAGTTATGGTACCTAATAGGTTGTAATATTTAAAGTTATGGTACCTAATAGGTTGTAATATTTTAAGTTATGGTACCTAATAGGTTATACTAGGTTGTAGTATTTAAAGTTATGGTACCTAATAGTAAATAGGTAATAGTGTTTGTGATACATCCTAATAATGTAGTGTATCATACAGTATTTAGATAATTTATCAGGTTCTATGGAAAATTTTAATTAATTTCAATTTTAAATATTTTTCATTTAATTGAGTTTACTTATTGAAATAATTGTATTTAAAAATTATACAGTTAATATAAGAATTCCTCTAAAGGGCCGTACACACGTAGGGTTTTTTAAATCAATCCACCAGACTTTTGGCTAAGCTAAGCTCCTCCTACTTTTTCCACGAGAATATAAGAAAGAGGGATGTAATTATTATTTATTTCAGTAAAAATAATAACGCATATGTCCTCATTCTAATGATGTATTTTGCGTGTTTATTTGTTATCTTTACCTCAAACTACTGGTTAAACACATGAGTGTTTGCTTGCATTAGATAAGCATAATAATTGTGACTGTTTTCACTTTTTTATGCATAATATACCTACTTAGTTTGCCTGTAGATTGCAAGAATTAAAAGGATAATTCACGTTCAATTTAATGCATGTTCAGTTTTGTACTTAGGTAATGCAGTTTACACGGCCATAGTGTCTGTCCGATCGACATGCCATTCATCATGTCCGCTTCAGACATGATTGCTTGGGAGGAAAATGAAGAGTTGTTATTAATAATTCATGCTGTGTTGAAGATGTCAATTGATGTTTATTGGAGAAATAGATATTGACGTTTCTGTAGAATATCAAATACGTGACTATAGTGTTTCATAACATTGATTTCTCGTGAAGTTCAATGAATTAATAAATAAAAGATTTTTAAACTCTAGCTTCAATTTGATACCTAACTATTGTAGAACTCCTCTATAGTGAACTCTAACTTGTTCACTATAGAGAGAGAGTTTACACCACTATAGAGGATTTAAGAGATCAATAGAAAACTGGCCTTTTCATGGCAGACTATGCAAAATATTTTCCCTCTTCCCGAAATAAATTCATTATACAGGGATTTTCATTTCTTAGAAAACTCTAAAAAATAGGATGGTTCACTATACATGAATTCACTATAGAGGAGTTATACTGGCTATACTAATATACTATATAGAGACCCATAGAAAACTTGGCCCAGTTGCGAAATACGACTCCTTTGAAATACAAAAATTCGATCCGACTCCTCGATCTTAAAATATTCTGCCATGTAATAAATAGACAACTAAAAACGTAGTTTAGGTTTCATTTAAAATTGTAGTTCATTCTAAATCGTAGTTTTAGTTATATGTATAAGTTTCCTATCCTAACCTAACCTAACAAAGCTATTATCCTATGATATTTTGCAAGGAGTCGTGTTTTGCAACTGGGGTATAAAGGTCATCTTTTAAATTCATTGATTCGACTCCTCACATGGCAATTAAATCGTATCTCTTCAGTATTCCTAGGGCGAGAAATTCAGGGGAGTCGCTTTTCATGACAGCTATACAGAGACGGTGTTAAAACGATCCGACTCCTCTTAATTTACATTCAAGTATTAGTAATGAAATAATTTGAATTCAATAATAATTAGAATAAATATAAAACAAATTTTTGCATCATAGTTACATAGATCGAGGTGTCGTATATAATTTTCATATTTGGATGGTGTCGTATTTCATGACAGCCATCATTAAAAACACACAAAAATACTTATTACCCATTGGAGGGAGTCGTACTTCGCAACTGAGCCAAAAACTTAAAGTCATTTGTGGCAGACTAAACTAAATATGTTCACTATAGAGGTTAGTTCATTATACTGGACTCTACTGTACAGGATGGTTCATTATACAGGATATTTCACTATACAGGATGGTTCATTATACAAGATATTTCACTATACAGGATGGTTCATTATACAAGATATTTCACAATACAGGATGGTACATTATACGGGATATTTCACTATACATGATGGTTCATTACACAGGATGGATCACTATACAGGATGGATCACTATACAGGGTGGTTCACTATACAGGGTGGTTCACTATACAGGGTGGTTCACTATACAGGATGGTTCACTATACAGGATAGTTCACTATACAGGATAGTTCACTACACAGGGTGGTTCACTATACAGGATAGTTCACTATACAGGATGGTTCACTATAAAGTATTTCACTATAGAGGAGTTCATTGTACCATATATACAATAAATATACCATATTGCACTTACACTAATAGTATTCGAGTGCCATGGGATTTGAAAGCTTTTATATTTCATTGTTTGTTTCAAACCTCTGATGGAAGAGACCTTTAAATGTTTTTATCCTCTTCAATATACCAAGCATATTTTTTGAAAAATATAAACACGATGAAACGTGTTCGAACACGTGTATTACATAACACGTTAAAACATGTTTCAACACGCTTATCCCAATGTGGAATAATATTTGTATTGACTGTAAATAGATATTGTATGAATGTTCTTCATCGTAATAGTTCATCCCTAGTGTAACTAGATGAGGTCCACTAGTAGATCGCATACCTTCACCGTCGCTTATAAATGACATTGGCCAATGACCATCTAATAATCCATGTGTTATAAATGACCTTGACCTTTAACCTGATATCTCCCAAAATATAACCAAATGATTTCTGGATATTGACCAGCAATGGTCTTATCAAATTTCAGGCAATTTGGTTGAACACTTTTTGAGTTATGCGAATAACAAGATAATAAATGAATAAATGCCTTCTAAAATACAACCTTCCGCACTCTGCAAAGGTAATGAATACTCTTATATTCAAGACTATTAAGTGCAGATTCCACAAAATATTTCTTCAATATATCGTCTATGGCTGCAAGAAAATGTTAAGTCGTTCCTATCTGAGTTCTATTGAAGCCCTTGTCAAAGTTCTGTTGACTCTTTTTTGCATATTGGTAAACCGGTGACCGTAAAATTTGGATTCTTAGCTCTTGTGGAATTCTGTGGGTAAAGATAAGCAGTTCTGAGGGTATATCTTGTAGATATATGGAGATATATCTTGTAGATATATGGAGATATATCTTGTAGATATATGGAGATATATCTTGTAGATATATGGAGATATATCTTGTAGATATATGGAGATATATCTTGTAGATATATGGAGATATATCTTGTAGATATATGGAGATATATCTTGTAGATATATGGAGATATATCTTGTAGATATATGGAGATATATCTTGTTTTCAGTGGATATGCAAGGAGTTATGTATAAATATATATTTTGTAGATGTTTATGTTGAGTTCTGTTGATATTTAAAGGTTTTTCTTAATTTTCTACAGTTCCATGACTTTTAAATATCATTGTAATATTTTTATTTTCCCTTTAATTTATAAACACTACAGATGTATAATCAATGTATTATTAGTTAATTTCCCCCGTGTGATTTGCACTGCAATGCAAAATGTCATTCCGTTTGACGAGAGATTGCGGAGTGAAATTAGAATACGCTTCCTATATATTACTTCATTAAAAGCCAACAACACCGGGGGAAGTTAATGAAACGGGGGAATGGGGGTAAAATGGGGGAAAGGGGTAAATAAGTACTATCACATTCAGTGGGACTATCCGCAAAGAAATTCGTAGTGTGGTAATGTTAAACTGTGATACCTACTTTACTAGGTGATGTTACTTTTAGTTGATGTATCTATGATACCTACTTTACTAGGTGAAGTTACTTTTAGTTGATCGTATCTGTGATACCTACTTTACTAGGTGATGTTACTTTTAGTTGATCGTATCTGTGATACCTACTTTACTAGGTGATGTTACTTTTAGTTGATCGTATCTGTGATACCTACTTTACTAGGTGATGTTACTTTTAGTTGATCGTATCTATGATACCTACTTTACTAGGTGATGTTACTTTTAGTTGATCGTATCTGTGATACCTACTTTACTAGGTGATGTTACTTTTAGTTGATCGTATCTGTGATACCTACTTTACTAGGTGATGTTACTTTTAGTTGATCGTATCTGTGATACCTACTTTACTAGGTGATGTTACTTTTAGTTGATCGTATCTGTGATACCTACTTTACTAGGTGATGTTACTTTTAGTTGATCGTATCTATGATACCTACTTTACTAGGTGATGTTACTTTTAGTTGATCGTATCTGTGATACCTACTTTACTAGGTGATGTTACTTTTAGTTGATCGTATCTATGATACCTACTTTACTAGGTGATGTTACTTTTAGTTGATCGTATCTGTGATACCTACTTTACTAGGTGATGTTACTTTTAGTTGATCGTATCTATGATACATTCCCCATTAAATTAATTCCACCTCAGTTATATAAGTTTAATGTACCTATAGTAAATACACCAATCAAATTTATCATAGGTAAACAAATTATATTTATCTTAGATACATTACTTAATTGTATATTGTATTTCAGACGGTTCTAGTTGCTAAGGGAGGAGGGAGGGGGGGGGGGGGGAGGAGGCCCTCTCCCCCAACTGGACCGCTAACCTTACCTTAGGTGGACCATATCTCTATATATTTATAACGTACAGTGTTTTATTTTTCAATTTTCGGCGAAAGTGTCGTGCAGCGAATGTGTTTTTGGTGAAGGGACTGGCCACCGTTTTAGACATCTTGATTAACTGTATCTCTTAATCTTTCATTTAATCCATTGATGCACCAGTTAGCTGTATCACAGACTCACCAGTTAGCTGTATCACAGACTCACCAGTTAGCTGTATCTCAGACTCATCAGTTAGCTGTATCACAGACTCATCAGTTAGCTGTATCACAGACTAACCAGTTAGCTGTATCACAGACTCACCAGTTAGCTGTATCACAGACTCACCAGTTAGCTGTATCACAGACTCACCAGTTAGCTGTATCACAGACTCACCAGTTAGCTGTATCACAGATAGATTCACTCAATAAAAATTATCTTCAGAACACAGTCAATATTTGTCAGCTTCTCTTTAATCTTCAGAGGCGAATTTGCCAACCTTAATCTGCAAAAAAAAAGATACCTGGCGGCTTTATTTGAAGTGGACGTTTGTTTATTGTAGCTAAATTCGGAGGATTCTTTCCAAGCTTTATTTACTGATCATCATGAAGTATACTAGCAGATAAAAGGCCACGTTTTTACCGCCCAGTTTACGCTTCTTCAATTAATCACGGTTAAATGAATGGAAAGAGAATTTGCAGTCTATGCTAGCGTTTATACCGCCTTCTATTCATTTAACCGTGATTAATTAAGGAGGTGTAAGCTGGGCGATGAAAACGCAGCGTTTAATCTGCTAGCTAGTATATAGTGGGCCTAACTGTAACTCCTTAATATATTTTTCAGCGGAATGAGTTCCGCAGATTAGTTTTTCCGGTCGAGATAGTTTTCGATTAAATCTTCTGCCCAATGACTTACACTTGGCGTCAAAAAGACTGATGGTGCTTGCCTTTTTTACCTGTGTAGTCTTTTTTACCTGTATAGTCTTTTTTACCTGTATAGTCTTTTTTACCTGTATGGTCTTTTTTACCTGTATAGTCTTTTTTACCTGTATGGTCTTTTTTACCTGTATAGTCTTTATTTTACCTGAATAGTCTTTTTTTTACCTGTATAGTCTTTTTTTACCTGTATAGTCTTTTTTTTACCTGTATAGTCTTTTTTTACCTGTATAGTCTTTTTTACCTGAATAGTCTTTTTTTTACCTGAATAGTCTTTTTTTTACCTGTATAGTCTTTTTTTTACCTGTATAGTCTTTTTTTACCTGTATAGTCTTTTTTTACCTGTATAGTCTTTTTTTACCTGTATAGTCTTTTTTACCTGAATAGTCTTTTTTTTACCTGAATAGTCTTTTTTTTACCTGTATAGTCTTTTTTTTACCTGTATAGTCTTTTTTTTACCTGTATAGTCTTTTTTTACCTGTATAGTCTTTTTTTACCTGTATAGTCTTTTTTTACCTGTATAGTCTTTTTTTACCTGAATAATCTTTTTTTTACCTGAATAGTCTTTTTTTTACCTGAATAGTCTTTTTTATACCTGTATAGTCTTTTTTTTACCTGTATAGTCTTTTTTTTACCTGTATAGTCTTTTTTTTACCTGTATAGTCTTTTTTTTACCTGTGTAGTCTTTTTTTTACCTGTGTAGTCTTTTTTTTACCTGTGTAGTCTTTTTTACCTGAATAGTCTTTTTTTTACCTGAATAGTCTTTTTTTTACCTGTATAGTCTTTTTTTTACCTGTATAGTCTTTTTTTACCTGTATAGTCTTTTTTTTACCTGTATAGTCTTTTTTTACCTGTATAGTCTTTTTTTTACCTGTATAGTCTTTTTTTTACCTGAATAGTCTTTTTTTTACCTGAATAGTCTTTTTTTTACCTGTATAGTCTTTTTTTTACCTGTATAGTCTTTTTTTCCTGTAAAGTCTTTTTTTTACCTGTATAGTCTTTTTTTTACCTGTATAGTCTTTTTTTCCTGTAAAGTCTTTTTTTTTACCTGTATAGTCTTTTTTACCTGTATAGTCTTTTTTACCTGTATAGTCTATTGAGAAAATGAATGGCAATCAGGGTAGAAGGCCTGTCTAACTTCGTGAGTAGATAGATTCTTTAGGACCATGTCGGACGAGCACTTTTGCACGACGTTATTATTTATTAATTATTGTTCAATACATTCATGTACCTAGTGAGGAAGGCGGGGGTGGGTGTTCCACGAGCGCTTGTACGGCGTTTTATCGACGTTTTCAACGCCAGTGCGACAACATGACACAATTCAACCAGTTTGCTGAGACTGGTACTACTGTGCCAGATCTGGCAATTTGAGTGTCATGCATAAAATGATACAAATTTATTAAAATAAGAACTGTTTAAAAAATACTGAAATACATTGTATAATACAACTCAAAATAATTCCAAATGAAGCACTTTTATAAAACCCCGTAATTATCAGGACCTTTTTGGGTACTGTAGTACCCTATTCGATACTATTTTCAGAGATAAGGGCCGTACACACGTAGGGTTTTTTAAGTCTTTCCACCAGACTTTTTGCTAAGCTCCTCCTACTTTTTCCACGAGAATATAAGAAAATAATTAATTTCTTCTATTCTCGTGGAAAAAGTAGGAGGAGCTTAGCAAAAAGTCTGTTGGAAAGACTTAAAAAACCCTGCGTGTGTACGGCCCTTAACAGTGTATATGTCCGTTGAAATTAAAGGAACGATATAATTTTTCACTGATACTGAAGTACTGAGAGGAGACGGACCGGACACGTCACGGATAGAACATTGCTGTGTGTGAACAAGTCTTAAAGCGGGGAAAAGTTACAAGAAATATATAATTGTCACTCCTTGATTATGCATCTCATTTTCTATTAGTTATATTGTTATAATGAAAGAAAATTTGTTTTAGAGTACTATGTGACCCTATTAATGAACAGTCTTTCATTGTTTGTGACTGTGATGAAAGTTTAAAGTAGTGCATTTATCAAATGTTTTAAAATCCATCCATAGCTTAACTCTCACTCAGTATAGGTGAGTAATTAATAGATAGATAGATTTCTATAATTATTGTGTTACATTTAACAAACAACAATTTTATGCTCTATGAAATATTTTTGGAAGTAGCCAGGGTACTAAGTTCCAAGTTATTGGTTGGTTCTACATTTTCGGACACGTCCGAAAAGAAAATATATTAATTATTATTTAACTTCTTTGCTAATTGGTATCCTGGATACCAATTTAAATAGAAGTTAAAAATAATGATTATTGTATATAAATTTAACCGTTCCCGATAATATGGAACTCACACTAATATAGGATATGTTGAATTTCTGAACCAATTGCTTCTAATAACCTCATCTGAATTATAATTTTGCTATTTATTATAATTACCATGAAACAATTACCACAAAAAATTGTGTCCATTTTCTATATCTGCGAACGGTAATATCGATACATGTCTCGCAATTATTACCACTTTTATAAAAGCGGGATGTAATAAAAGCGGAGCCTGACTGTATAATAGAAAAAATAAATTCCCCACATTTCTCTTCCCCACAACATACATTACCGCTCTACCACACAATTCCATGTTCAGCTCATTCCCATTTTCGATTCCGTTCCTATTGGATGCGATGAGTGTTCCATTTGGAACCAATGAGTTGCTTATAAGGAATGTGTTCCGCTTAGCTGTACCAATGGAACGTGCACGCTATAGTAAGTAATTGCCACCTCAATACGAAGGTGTACTTTTATCTGCTGCAACTCTTTCTACTTCCAAAAGAGTATTTTAATCCGAATATTTGACCTGATTTCGTATTCAATTTTGATTTTGTGTTATAATTGATTTGTAACGTTCTGAAACTACCTTTATTTTTTTTATTTCCTACCCATCTTACATTCTAATGTATCATAGATACACAAATTTCTACCCATCTTACACTCTAATGTATCATAGATACACAAATTCCTACCCATCTTACACTCTAATGTATCATAGATACACAAATTTCTACCCATCTCACATTCTAATGTATCATAGATACACAAATTTCCCCTCTGTTTCCTCATCAAATATTAAAGTACAGCAAACAAGTAAATCAAAGTTCTCATATTTTCCCCTCATCCATCATATAGCTTCTTTAAAATTCTCACACTGTACTAGATATTTTAGGGCCTTTGTTCCCAGGGAAAAGGCGTCCGTGTGATTTTGTCGATACGTGACGCCACAGTAATGTACTGTACGCTGAAAATAATAAAGTCAGGGAGCCACTTTTCTACCTGACTGCTTCTTCCAGTCCCTTGTATTTAACTTCCTATTGACGTAGATGGTCTTTGGTTCTGAAACAGACGTTAAACCCTCAACTTAGAATTGAATCAGTAGGGTGAGTTGAAAAGATTTAAGAGGGCTTTCTCTAATCTTCTATGGCCCACCATAAGTTTTTCTGCCTTAAAATTTCACACTGCCGTCCATAAATACCAACTTGAACAATTGTGCCACTTTTGTTTCTAATCATTCTGGTCGACAAGGGGCCGTAAAGAAGAGAAATGGCTCTGCCCTGAGATAAAGTTATAGTGGGGCCATAGATGATTTAGTAGGGTCACCTGGGAATCTTCAATAGCCCCACCATAACTTTCCCCCTCTCAATCTTCTATGGCTACAATAACTTTCCCCTCTCAATATTCTATGGCTTCACCAAAACTTTCCCCTCTTAATCTTCTATGACCCTACCATAACTTTACTTAGCTATAAAAAACGTCTAGAAACCTCTTCTCACTTTCTTATCTCCAGTTTCCATTCTACCAAATCAGCCGATTTGTCTTACTTATTACCTACATCGTATGTACAGCAATGCCATCTTTGAAATCCTTTAAAGCCGTACAGAAGTACGAGGGTACGTGGGGTAATTTGTCATCACCCAAATACCCAGGCAAGATGGCATAAAAGAAACTGATTTGTAGATGTTGATGATAAATGGCGGAAGATTCGCCCACTCCTTATTTCGGTAATTGCGACCATTTTTCGTGGTCGTTGTGTTTGTATTGTTATTTCGTGTGGATGCTTCCTTCTTCATCTTTGATATATCGTCTGGTGAAGACATTGCAGGTGCCTTTTCTCTTATTGGGCTGCAAATGATTTCACCATCATATGATTTCTTCATTAAAGTACAACTTACAAAGTATTTAGAGTTAGGATACATGATGAATTATCGCTCGGCTTCACATCTTCGGTCATATAAAAAATACGAAGTTGTAATTATTATTCAATTTTTATTTTTATTGGCATCCATGATACTTAAGATAAAAATTAAATAATTATTTACGATATGTTTTTTTTTTTGTATGACCGAAGATGTGAAACCGACCGATAATTTGCAACATACACTATAGCGAAGAATTAAATTAATATGTCTATTGGGAGGAATAAGAGTTGTACCATTTTAAAGTAGTTGCACTGTATTCCGTAGAAGACACATAATTAGGTATAGAGTAGAATAGAAGTTACAGTTAATGAAGAGTTAGATACCAGCCCAAGATATGGCCTAGGCCTATCACTGTGTCTGTCAACTGAACTCTAACTACTAACTGATACAAGGCCTATTCTACACTAGCATATAAAAATTCGCGTTTTTACCAGCCTCTTTAATTAATCACGGTTAAATGAATGTAAGGCGGTAGAAACACTAGTGTAGACTGCAAACTTCTTTTCCACTCATTTAACCGTGATTAATTGAAGAGGCGTAAACTGAGCGGTGATAACGTTGCGTTTAATCTGCTACTATAGATTGGGCCAAAGTGTACAATCTATAGTCTTTCTAGTATATTTCTAGTCTCTAGCTCTAAGTTATAGAAAATGTGAGTATAGCCCTAAAGAGAGCCTGAAACCACATGTACTGTTAATAGACATTAATCTACTGCCTGGCCTATAATTATAGTGATTAAGTGTTTTAAGACTGCTTGAGAAAGATGCACTCGTCTCATTTGGCTTAG
>CANNZV010000944.1:0-172294 GCA_947561585.1 Caprella mutica | reverse complement strand
GTCCAATATGACACTCAATTCAATCCAGTCGTGTTAATTGCCTAGTGATAGTCTTTTGAGAGCATTTAGCAGCCTAGTTATTGGCCTGGTATCTCCAGGAAATAGATAGCAATATTGGTTCAATTTCTAAGGCTTTGACTAATCGTCGTGATCCGAATGATGAATTGGCCTCCATCTTCTTCTACGACTTCGAATTTGGTTTGATCTTCTAGGCTCCCATATGAATGATCTCTGATGGATAAGCGGCATATGAATACACAGGCAGTTGAATGCTGTATACAGGGGTTTGAATACGGTATACAGGCAGTTGAATACGGTATACAGGCAGTTGAATGCTGTATGCAGGCAGTTGAATGCTGTATACAGGGGTTTGAATACGGTATACAGAGAGTTGAATACTGTATACAGGCAGTTGAATGCTGTATACAGGGGTTTGAATACGGTATACAGAGAGTTGAATACTGTATACAGGCAGTTGAATGCTGTATACAGGCAATTGAATGCTGTATACATGGATTTGAATGCTTTATACAGGCAGTTGAATGCTGTATACAGGCAGTTGAATGCTGTATACAGGCAGTTGAATGCTGTATGCAGGCAGTTGAATGCTGTATACAGGCAGTTGAATGCTGTATACAGGCAGTTGAATGCTGTATGCAGGCAGTTGAATGCTGTATACAGGCAGTTGAATGCTGTATACAGGCAGTTGAATGCTGTATACAGGCAATTGAATGCTGTATGCAGGCAGTTGAATGCTGTATACAGGCAGTTGAATGCTGTATACAGGCAGTTGAATGCTTTATACAGGCAGTTGAATGCTGTATACAGGCAGTTGAATGCTGTATACAGGCAGTTGAATGCTGTATACAGGCAGTTGAATGCTGTGTACAAGCAGTTGAATGCTGTATACAGGCAGTTGAATGTTGTATACAGGCAGTTGAATGCTGTATACAGGCAGTTGAATGCTGTATACAGGCAGTTGAATGTTGTATACAGGCAGTTGAATGCTGTATACAGGCAGTTGAATGCTGTATACAGGCAGT
This sequence comes from Caprella mutica, assembly GCA_947561585.1. Taxonomy (NCBI): domain Eukaryota; kingdom Metazoa; phylum Arthropoda; class Malacostraca; order Amphipoda; family Caprellidae; genus Caprella; species Caprella mutica. The sequence goes on along the minus strand of CANNZV010000944.1, from coordinate 171,251 downwards.
TGAATGCTGTATACAGGCAGTTGAATGCTGTATACAGGCAGTTGAATGCTGTATACAGGCAGTTGAATGCTGTATACAGGCAGTTGAATGCTGTATACAGGGAGTTGAATGCTGTATACAGGCAGTTGAATGCTGTATACAGGCAGTTGAATGCTGTATACAGGCAGTTGAATGCTGTATACAGGCAGTTGAATGCTGTATACAGGCAGTTGAATGCTGTTTACAGGCAGTTGAATATTGTAACTGTATATATAATTTTTATGATGATAAATATAGGGAGCTAGATGTGGCATTATTATATACAAAGAGTTACACTAACTTTAATTTGGAAAATATTTTTGTTTAAAATTTTGTATTAAAAATTAAAAATAAATACTGCCATTCTTCTGATTAAATGTATTATAACTTTATTGTAAAAAGAAATCATGATAACTTTATTCTAAAGTAAAAATGATAAAGCATTGCCAAATGAGAGTTTATTAGTTCAAGGACATAAAAACACAAATTTGAATAATCGAATTGATTATGTTAATACGCTTTAAAATCAATATATTAAATAGTTAACATCATTTACAAATATCTAGTAGAATTAGGTGCTCATATTTGTTACTAGATATATAAATTATTGTGATGTTATTGACAAATATAGCTTTCTATAGGTAACTTTTGAGCAATTTCTCGTTTTTCTTTCTTACGTGTCCGAAAATGTGGAACTGTCCGATAACTCTGCACTTACCCTATCGGTTTAAACTGAATTTATAAACCGTTTTCGACATTTGGAAAAATTACAACAAATTGATTATAATGTGAACTAATATAGAGCATATTATTTGACTGAAGAAAATTAATACATTGTTCAATGTTCACAGTGTACCTTGTTCAATGTTCACAGTGTACCTTGTTCAATGTTCACAGTGTACCTTGTTCAATGTTCACAGTGTACCTTGTTAAATGTTCACAGTGTACCTTGTTCAATGTTCACAGTGTACCTTGTTCAATGCTCACAGTGTACCTTGTTCAATGTTCACAGTGTACCTTGTTCAATGTTCACAGTGTACCTTGTTAAATGTTCACAGTGTACCTTGTTCAATGTTCACAGTGTACCTTGTTCAATGTTCACAGTGTACCTTGTTAAATGTTCACAGTGTACCTTGTTCAATGTTCACAGTGTACCTTGTTCAATGTTCACAGTGTACCTTGTTCAATGTTCACAGTGTACCTTGTTCAATGTTCACAGTGTACCTTGTTAAATGTTCACAGTGTACCTTGTTAAATGTTCACAGTGTACCTTGTTCAATGTTCAGAGTGTACCTTGTTCAATGTTCACAGTGTACCTTGTTCAATGTTCACAGTGTACCTTGTTCAATGTTCACAGTGTACCTTGTTAAATGTTCACAGTGTACCTTGTTCAATGTTTACAGTGTATCTTGTTCAGTGTTCACTGTGTACCTTGTTCAATGTTCACAGTGTACCTTGTTAAATGTTCACAGTGTACCTTGTTCAATGTTTACAGTGTACCTTGTTCAATGTTCAGAGTGTACCTTGTTAAATGTTCACAGTGTACCTTGTTCAATGTTTACAGTGTATCTTGTTCAGTGTTCGCTGTGTACCTTGTTCAATGTTCACAGTGTACCTTGTTAAATGTTCACAGTGTACCTTGTTCAATGTTTACAGTGTACCTTGTTCAATGTTCACAGTGTACCTTGTTAAATGTTCACAGTGTACCTTGTTCAATGTTTACAGTGTATCTTGTTCAGTGTTCACTGTGTACCTTGTTCAATGTTCACAGTGTACCTTGTTAAATGTTCACAGTGTACCTTGTTCAATGTTCACAGTGTACCTTGTTCAATGTTCAGAGTGTACCTTGTTAAATGTTCACAGTGTACCTTGTTCAATGTTCACAGTGTATCTTGTTCAGTGTTCACTGTGTACCTTGTTCAATGTTCACAGTGTACCTTGTTAAATGTTCACAGTGTACCTTGTTCAATGTTTACAGTGTACCTTGTTCAATGTTTACAGTGTACCTTGTTCAATGTTCACAGTGTACCTTGTTCAATGTTCACAGTGTATCTTGTTCAGTGTTCACTGTGTACCTTGTTCAATGTTCACAGTGTACCTTGTTAAATGTTCACAGTGTACCTTGTTCAATGTTTACAGTGTACCTTGTTCAATGTTTACAGTGTACCTTGTTCAGTGTTCACTGTGTACCTTGTTCAATGTTCACAGTGTACCTTGTTAAATGTTCACAGTGTACCTTGTTCAATGTTTACAGTGTACCTTGTTCAATGTTTACAGTGTACCTTGTTCAATGTTTACAGTGTACCTTGTTCAATGTTCACAGTGTACCTTGTTCAATGTTCACAGTGTATCTTGTTCAGTGTTCACAGTGTACCTTGTTCAATGTTTACAGTGTACCTTGTTCAATGTTTACAGTGTACCTTGTTCAATGTTCACAGTGTACCTTGTTCAATGTTCACAGTGTATCTTGTTCAGTGTTCACTGTGTACCTTGTTCAATGTTCACAGTGTACCTTGTTAAATGTTTACAGTGTACCTTGTTCAATGTTTACAGTGTACCTTGTTCAATGTTTACAGTGTACCTTGTTCAGTGTTCACTGTGTACCTTGTTCAATGTTCACAGTGTACCTTGTTAAATGTTCACAGTGTACCTTGTTAAATGTTCACAGTGTACCTTGTTCAATGTTTACAGTGTACCTTGTTCAATGTTTACAGTGTACCTTGTTCAATGTTCACAGTGTACCTTGTTCAATGTTCACAGTGTACCTTGTTCAATGTTCACAGTGTATCTTGTTCAGTGGGATTAATATTAGTATTAACAGGTTATAATCCTAGAGATTAATTACACACATCTATTGCATGCTGTGACATCTCGTGTTTGGTGTAGATAGCAGACTAATGAGCTATTAATAGCTGGTGATGAGATATGAACGATAGATATGAATGATAGATATTAAAGATAGATATGAATGATAGATTTGAATGATAGATATGAATGATAGATATTAAAGATAGATATGAATGATAGATTTGAATGATAGATATTAAAGATAGATAATAAAGATAGATATTAAAGATAGATAATAAAGATAGATATTAAAGATAGATAGTAACGATGTTTTGCAGTGAGTCATATCATCGATAAACATGTTTTCTAATTAATTATCTAATGACTATTTGGTTACTTTTTTGTTCAATAACAGATAATGTTAATATCTAGAATAAAATCTCTAACTGATGAACAAAACAATTGTTTTTTATTACTATTATTATTTTTCTGTTTGTCGAGATATCATTTGATGTTTTTTGATATTATTAATTGATTATTTCCTTCGCAATCTTGCGGAAGGTTATATTTTCATCGGAATTTATTTATTTATCATCTTGTTATTCGCTAAACTGAAAAAGTGTTTAACCAAATTGCCTGAAATTTGGTGAAACGATTGGTCCATGTCCAGTGACCTGCTGCTAGTCTTTTGGGAGTGACCCGGTCAAAGGTCAAGGTCACGGTCACTTATAACTCAAAAAGTATAGAACCATATTGCATGAAACTTAGTGGAACGATTGGTCAATATGCAGGAACCATTTTGATAGATTTTGGGAGTGATCAGGTCAAAGGTCAAGATCAAGGCCATTTGTAACTCAAAAAGTATTCAACCAAATTGTCTGAAATTTGATGGTACAATTGGTCAATGACCAGGAACGATCTGGTAGAATTTTGGAAGCGATCTGATCAAAGGTCAAGGTCATTTATAACTCACTTACTCAAAAAGTATTGTACCCTATTGCATGAAACTTGGTGGGACGATTGGTTATTATCCAGTTAGCAGTTTCCTTAATTTTGGGAGAGAACGGGTAATAAGAAACTATTGTGTCTGGTATTTAATTTGTATTTGGTAATTAATTAATACTAATCAATGTAATTTTTTTCATTTTTATATGAATATTGAATAAATATTCATATTTCATTTAGTTAGACATTCAGTTATAATAAAATAATTTTTATTACCGACTAAATTAAATGAATAAATATGTAATAATCTAATCATATGATTAAAATATAATCAATTTTTAAAACTATATTTTAAATGTTCATAATTGATTTTTGACTTGCATTATTATCTAGTTAAAACTACCCCAAAATATTATTCCATATATAATATAACTCTATTAGCCATTTTCTTATCTATAATATTCTTAAGGAATTAATTCTATAAACTAATTAGGAGATTAACATCAAAAGGGAGAACATAACAAATAACATATGAAGAAAACATCCACTGTTACTGAAAATGAAATGACATGATATAATTAGAACTAAACATTTTAGACACACAGGTACATATCTCATTAGTATATTGATTGCTTCTTACTTTTTGCTATCTGTTAATTTGTTAATGCTGTAATTAATATTCCTTTATGTGCCAAAGCGACAGAAATGTCCCCTATCGAGTGAAGTAGTTTGCGAGGTTTATTATTTATTTCCGTTCATGTTCACTTTTCGTATATTAGAGCACATGTGTGGTCTTATATTAGGTAGGCACGATTGAGAATGTTGTTTCCTTCTTTATTGTTTAGAATGCTTTATTAACATAGCTATATATTACAAGAATGACATATTTAGGGTATAAAGGTTTGAACAACATTAACAACCTGGTGAAGTAAAATTTTGACAACGTGAATATCGAAGAGTTCTCTATTTATGCTAATTCACATTTTATATTAAAGGGTGCCTTTAGAGCATTATTTAAAGAAAAAATTGATGTTTAATGTACAATTTTTATTTGTCTCCAGGTCTTGCCACTTGGGGAAAACGAGTAGGGCGGAGGCTGGAGCAGCTAGCACGGGCACCAAGCAGAGAGAGAATTCAAGAGACTTTGTCCTTCCCTTCTCGCCAGAGTGATAGGTAATAAATCTTTTGGAAATAAGTCAATGGAGATAAATACTTTAGAATTTAACATCCTCAAAAACTTCAACCTACTTTCAAATGTACATTTTTGCATTTTAGAACATAACCCTTCATATTCCGATCCCTAATATCGATGAAATATTTAAAATGAAAATGATTTCTCTTAACAGATCTCAATCAATAGGACATGATGGTTTCAAGTCCTGGTCATCGAAAAAGTGTCCACAATATCCACATATTTCACGAGGTGGGTCAGCGTCTCAGACCTCCACTCCTGTTACAGCTATAAGGTCAATGGTGAGATCCACGTCAGCATCGTTAATGAATCCACGTCGAGATGCTCTCAGCGGTAAAAATTCTCTGCACGAGGAAAAAACAATAGCAACAACTCCTGTTTCCTCGGCGGATTATGTGCCTACAAAAACTGTTAGCTGCGAAAATATTTCCTCAATGAACGAAGGTAAATCCTCCTTTCCGTACGCTTTCTTGAGATCCAGGCCTCCTAAGTCCTCTTGTCCTGTTCCCAGACCTCCAAGCGTCCCAACGATAATGCCAGATTCTTCCTCTACAGTTAGAGAAAGGCGAGCTAACGCTTTATTAGACTGGAGTAATGCAAAATCTGGCCCTGAAACTTTAAGAAGATCTTTGAGAAGCAAACTGAGAGCTTCTTCAGAAGAAAGTGTACCTATGACTTGGCTGAAAAGAAACCAAGCAGCTGTCAAGTTAAGACTTAACCAAAATATCAATAAACAGAAGACCAAAGATAAAGTTTCTTCGACTCAGTCTGTGAATTGCGATACGATGATTTATCACAGTCCACATGCCTCTAACAACAGTTATAATAAGCAATGTTTGAATCTTAATCTTCCAGGTGTTAGAATGAACCAGCAACCAAACAACCACAAATGCGATAGTAACTGCAGTTGTGCGACACGAGTGACAGAGCCAAGAAATGTTAGAAAAGCTGATTGTGACGCTGATTCTGGTGTTAGTAGTACTGGAAGTCATTCTGAAACAAACTCTGATTCTGGTTCTCTCGATAGCAATGATTCATCTTTCGATCACAATTCTAGAAATAATAATTGCCAATCTCCACAGTTAGTTTGTACAAATAATCCTACAAAAGATACAGATAATTACTGTAAGTGTTCAGACAATAATGGAAAATGTGATTTACCATCCAATTTAAATAATGAAGAAAAGCAAGTCCCTCCTCCAAATTCAGGTGAAGGAAGCACGTCCTCTTTGAGACAAAGGTTCCTCTTTTCTCAACTGACACGTAAGAAAGCCAATAGCCAGACTGAACGCTCCAATTCCGTCCTATCCACAACTCCTTCTCCCATTTATTCTCCGATAGAAGAATCTGCTTTCTCTTGGTGGGATAGGTGCTCTAAACCCAGGGAAAAAAGCTCCTCCATTGGCCACAGGCCAGATTCTTCCAGACCCCCTCTCTCCTTGCCTTCTCCCTCCAGTTCTCCGGCATCAGTTCCCAGGACTTACAAAATGATGCGCCTAACCAAAGATTCTTCGGGAGAGCTTGGTATTTACATCACGGCTAAGGGGGACACTGACGGAGTGACCTCAGGCTATGTCATCGCTCATATCGAGGAGGATGGCCTTACGGACAGGTAAAGGATGAAGGAATTTGCATGACAATTTGAGAAATAAATAGTTCTGTAGTCATTGAATATTCAGTTATTTTGAACCTTTCAAAACAAAGTTGCAAAGATTAATGTCTTCTAGGGTAAGTTACGAATTATCGATCAGATCCTCATCTTCGGTCATTTGAGAAAATAAGATTTAATAATAGTTTTTTTCATCGGTTTTAGTTATATGTATAACTGAAGATGTGGAACCGACCGATAATTCGTAATTTACTTTATTATTTTTATTTCGCTTTATTTTTCTATTTAGATTCTAATTAGTCACTACCAATTGAATAAATTATACTATCAAGATCGTTAATACGGTCTATCGCAGATCTCAAAGATTTCTGATTAAAATAAGAGTCTCCCAATTTTTGAGCTAATAGTTAACAGTTACTTGATCTTCTTTTGATGCTAAAAGTTTGCTAAAAAAATCCCATCTAGTTTTAGTCAAAGTTTCCTTCAAAAAGTTGTTAATTTAAGTGTGATTTGAGGTAGATTAGGCTATCCAAATGACTTGTAATGAATTTTAAATAAAGTAAAAGATTTTGAAACTTGTGCTGATAGAAAATTTAATTACATCATTTAATAAAAGAGTGTACTATCCAAAACTGTTCAGGTGTTCATTCATTGATAAATATCTAAAAAAATGATTTTATCTATCGATTTCACTTACATAACATAGACTCTTCCGATACATAAAAGGTCTAACTGAAAACAAAATACATTTTGTCGATAGGCATTGAAAAAGCTGTTGAAACAGTTTTACAGAAACACTTTTTGTTTGTGATTTAAGTCTGGCAAAAGTTAGTGTAATTCTATGCAACACTTTTAATCTGCCTAAGTTTCTTGGCATAAAATTACCTCATCTTGTAAGATGGAAGATGATTTGCCTCTCATTAATGTAAGAGAAGCACCTCGATAGCATGGCAAAAATTAAGATTGATGACAACCTGTCATCAATGTTATGGGGCGCTGTTGAAAAGATGTCGTGAAGCGGAGGATAAAATAATGATATACATTTTATTGATGAAATTATTTATATAGGAGCTATGTTTATTAGTATATAATAGTGAACATTAATTAGTATGGCCTTGGCTATTTTTGGAGTAACTATTTTGCTGTATTGAATGGGAGATCTGTCAAAAATCAATGTACTTCTATGACGCAAAATCTATTTTATTTATCTAATTATAATCATAAATTGTTCTTGGTTTTATAAATTGTATAATGTACATGTAACTTTGAGTAAATATTATAGAAATATAATTCAAATAACTTTTATATTAAATTAATTTAGAACTTATGCCAACATATAAGAAGGTGCGTTTTTACAAAAATAGTAAGTTATTTATTTATCTGAATGGTTTAGAAAATGGGTTGACTGCGAGATCAGCAGAAAAGTTTACAATATTTTGGACTTGTGGTATCTTCTTGAAGCTCAATGACAGGGATCGACGTTTTTCATGTGATTTCTATCATTTTTTTAAAAATTATTTCTATTGCCTACTTAACACTTCTTTTTTTCTTTCAATCAGAGATGGTCGATTCAAAGTGGGTGACGAAATTATTAACGTGAACGGAGAGCGTCTAAGGGGTGCCACATTGGAGGAGGCAAGGTCCGTACTTCGTACGTCAAAGGAGCAAGTTGACATCGTAATTGCGAGAAACACTGATGAAAAATGCAGTGCCTTTAATATTTACTCCACTGCTAAACCTACTGAGAATAAGAAGTTAACTATATTCAATGAAAATTTCGCCAAAGATTGTGGCAATCAGTTGAATGAAGATGAGGATGGCTTCCACGAGGTGTATGTTAAAGAACTCAATAAATATTCAGTTAATAATAAAATGAAAAGAAAATGCTATTACTTCAATTCAGAAGATGTTTCTAAAGAACCTATTTCATTGTTAAACTCATTACCGCCCACCGGTAATGATTTGGATGAAGAACAGTACGCGTCACTACCCCCACAAAGTTACGACGACTTGGATTCACACAAAACACTTCCAAATCCTAGAAAGAACAAGAACACCAATCCGTATAACTTACCTAGATACATAGATGGTGAAGCAATATATGCCTCTCAGTTTGACGTCAGTAAGCAACACAAAGAAAAACTTCATTTAGACAATATTGAATTAAACAAGAGACTGGAGTTTCTAGACAGTAAAACAGAATCCTCAGATGGTCCATCAAACGAAGTCATTAAAACCGAAATCTCTACGTCACGTAAAGACGATAAAGCACCACAAGACTGCAACAGACGGAACGCTAATGTCAGATGGCAACGGAACCGAAATAACGGAACTCGTAACAGTTTTAACGGTTCAACCAATTCGGTTTTGTCTCCACGGAGACCGAAGAGTGCGGCGCTGAGTGTCAAAACTGTTTGCTTCGAGAAAGGCAGTGGCAGAAAGAGTCTTGGTTTCTCCATCGTGGGGGGAAGGGATTCGCCAAAAGGCAACATGGGGATATTCGTAAAGACTATTTTCCCAAATGGACAGGCAGCTGAAGAGGATAGACTGAAAGAAGGTGAGAATTTGGTTAACTAAGGAGAAATATCTCATTAGGTATTATTAAGTGACTTCCTATATTCAAAACTCGCTGTGATTAATTACCCCGTTTCTAAATGTTACCGCTGCATTTTTAGTTGATGGAATAGTTGATCTATCATCTCCACGTTTGTCTGTTTATCCAGTGAATGATATTCCTGATAGCTTTGATCCTCGTTTGTTTTCTAATTAACTGCCAAAAATGAACGACGTGCAGATACTGAAATATCTGCAATATGTTTGCTACAACAAACATTGCAGATACACTTTTCTCTCTGTCCGTTTGTTTGATGTTAATCTACTTTATATTAGTGATTTATATATATCATAATAGATTCAAAAAGATCTTTTTTCGAGTAGTAGCTATGCGTAAATATTTACATCGTAAATTTCATTATGAATAGCAAAATAATATATATTTAATGAATACAGTTATCAATGGTAATGACTTCACTAACAGATTAATTATGTTTATGATAGACAAACTAGTATATCTTTATTGTTATCATTGTTCTTTGAACTTGTTCTAAAGAAACATGAGCGTGCGTGATTTTGGTTGTGTTTTCTTTGTTTGCTGGAAGAATAAAAGCTTCTGCTGCTAATGAGTGGGAAAATATTTAGTGAAGTGAAAGTCCTAAAAGAGATTTAGTTTCAATGCGTACTTGTGGAATGTTTTCATTTATTAAAGTAGATTTCTGTGTGAACCTACATGAACAGTATATATAAAAGTTGGGTAAGTTCCAAAATATCGGACGGTTCTACATATTCGAAAAAAATATAGTTTACTATTTTAACTGTTCATTTTAATTGGCAAATTATATATTTTTTCTTATATGTTAGAAAATATAGAACTGTCCGATAACGTGGAACACACCATACACCTACTTAGAAACTATTTATGCATTGCAATCAATTTCATCGATTAATTGTAAATAAATATATAAAGAACATATGTACGATAGACGTATAGTAGAAGTTTGTATGTTGAATGTGTCCTATTTTCAGTCTATATGTTCAGAGCCTTAAAAATTCTAACATTGTTTACATAAAGTGAAAATGTAATGAAAACAACCCACCATTCGATGTAGGTATTTCCTGACTGTAAATCACAACCGAATTTATTACCCGAGAACAATTCAATTTGTTTAAGTGCTGCCATTTCCCAATAAATCATCGCAAGTTTTCTCTGTCCTCCATTGACGGAATAGTGAGATACATTCGCTGCATTAAATGACAGTTTCTTTCTGATAGAATAATGATTTAGTGTATTGAGCACAGACAGCGGTCACAACGCCCGAAACATACAAGACAACTTTTCGGATTTCTTGCCAACAGATACACTTTATTTGTAGAATATGATCAAAATATTTTGAAAGAGTATTGAAATGTTGTTTGGAATAGTGACTGAAAACATTTATATTAATAACTTTGGTGAGGAAATATATATAACACGTGTAAAGAAATAGGATTGGTTTAAAGAGTCATGGTACTTTAAAATGACAGTCATTTCATCTAAATCGAAGTCCATTTTAGATTACTACACTTGTAATTCAATCGTGAAGATGGCAGAATAATTGAAGTGGATCTACAAATTTATATCCACCAACCATCTCAATTTCTATGAGTAATTCTCTAATCTCATTAACGTCATTTATCAAACATATTTATCTTCCCTCTCTGTGCTACACAATGTTGTCATAATTTAATTAAATACATTCAATCATCTAATTCAAAAACACAGTTCATAGAATGGTAGGTATCTCACTCCACGGAAAAAAGACTAAATGAATTTGGGTCTCCATGACAATGAATCGGGTTCACTTGTATGTGCTACGTTTTCTCTAATATAAAGACAACTCTTCAAACCCCTAAACAAATAGTCTTATTTTCATCAGGATCAAAAAACAGAGGAATGATCGGTGCAATTCAAGCGACAGTCGATATTTTAGAGGATATATTGCTCTTTCAAGGATAGATTGAGTGCCATGTATCAACAGTGGGTTTTGATTCATCTCGGTTATTGATCTGTATCATCATCTCTGGGTAAATTTTGCCTGATTCATCGCCCCTCATCTATCCTGACACAACTCTACAGTGATTGCTGTTAAGGAATTGAAGGGAATTGGATTCTCTTTAGTGTGACTTTAAAACTTGGTGGTGATGTAACGTCTGATGGATTTCTGATGGATTTAATTGTGATTGTTTTGTGGTTCTTAGGTATTGTTGTTATTGAAGTGTTGGTTGGAAAGTCTGTCGCTTGGTTTTTTTATTGAAATATTCTACTTATAGGGATTGAAGTTCTATTTCAACCACATTTTAAGGAGCCATTTTAAATCAAAAACGTTCAGTATCATTAAAATATTCCTATACGTTTGTTGACAAATTCATTATTCTGAAATTTTCATACTACATGAACTACAATTTCATTAATATTTCTATACGAGTCAAGAAAATATTGTATTGCATTACTTAACACTGTTTCGAAATAAAGAATCACTTGTAAATTTGAACAATTTATTGAAAATTATATAACAGAATTCAAATATTTCATCCCTTGCACAATTTTGCAGAAGGTAAATCAAACATGGCGATACTCGGTTCTCATAACAAAATTCTATTTTCCTAATTATTTTCACTTTCAGGTGACGAAATCCTTGCGGTGAATGGAGAGTCTTTGGCAGGTCTGTCCCACACGGAGGCCATAGCGGTCTTCAGGACCATCCGGGCGGGCAAAGTGATCCTCCACGTTGTTAGAAGAAACCAAAGTTCTTCCTTCACTCCTTCGGCCTAATTTAAGGATATTTTTAGGCTGGCGAAGAAAAGCCATCGGCTACATCGGTCTCCTGCTCTTTAGGAGTCAAATTAGCATACTGTAATTGGAGGGAGCAACCCCCAGATATTGGAGACTCTTTAAAAGTGCTGTGAGACACTTAACCCACTTAGGACAACATTAATGCCTCACAAGCACGGGTACTTAATGACATGTTAAGAACAAAAATTAAATATAATATGGGTAAGGACTCAATTACCGATTGCTCACAGTTACTACAAAGTTTGTGTACGTCATGATAGGTCAAGCAAATTTTATTCAACATCCAGATTGAAGATGACTTATGTTAACCCTCTTATACGGCAACTAAAAGCATACGATAATTGAGTAGTCACCCTATAACATGGATTATTAAAACTATACTGAGTCAGTGACTAATATACATGAAATGGTTAACTTTATTGAAGTTCCTTCCAAATATTTAATTAAACAAAATTCTGGTTGATAATGATTAGGTATAATAAAGAAATAAGCTGTTCAAATGTAAATAGTGTTTCTGTTAACATTTTTTAAATATTTATTATACCTTACCTCTATTTGTAAAATATTTACTCTCATTAAATACACTGTACCAATTTTTAAAGTTTTATCCGTTTTATAGTGATAACAGCAGGTGCCTATCTATGTTATCTGTAAGGGTGCAATAACACTCTTCAAAGCATCATTAATTACCTCATTTTTGATTAAAAATGTGTCAGTGGCTCTCTCCAATATGCTACCACTGCCCTTGTTTACCCAATCATACGCCTTATTTCCAGCCGACAGCGCCCCCTAGCGGACGGTTATGATTATAGCGCTCGCGCCAACCTATTTGGCCGAAATCAAAATTCAGAGCTTCTACTTTTCCCTCTCATTGTAGGTAGTAATACTTTTTGGTACTTCGGAACAATTACCTAGAATGAACGGCAGATGGGTTTGTCTTGTTGTTGGTTATCTTTACCCAATTATTATATATGTATATGATTTGAAATACTAATAGGTGGCTATTGATATTTAGCTTGTATTTTATAATATTTGAACTACATTTACCCACTAAATAACATTTTAAATCTATACCAATCGTTCAAACTATTCCACTTTTCCATGTATCCAACGTTCGATATCTATATCGTATTTTTTGTCAAACTCAGTTAACTTGATTAGAGTGTCCATCCGTAAATTAGTGATCGATGATTTTTAAGCTTTCATTTCAACCATGTAAGTTAATAGTAGTGACATGTCCATGTTTTATCTGCCTCACTTGGTGGCATCATCGGTGCGTGGATTGACATTAATTGTGATGATAGCTTCAATTAACTCTCTTTCAGTTGTTTTATCATAGATCGAATAATTGACACCATTCCTGAATTTGAAATGAACTACAGTAGAACTCTTCTACAGTGAATGTATAGTCCTGAGTAAGGGAACTAACCTGTATAGTGAACAAATTTTCTTTAGTTTGCCATGAATCGCTAGTAGATTTCTAATAACTAAAGTAAATTTTGTTTACCATGCGGGGTAGCTCTCTTATTTAGGAGTGTACATTCACTGTAGAGGAGTTCTACTATTTTAGTATTATCGTATAACTACGATAAACTATTATTCGATTTTTTTATAAAATTGAAAACTATTTTATTTGTATTTCCTCATAGAATTATATCTTTACAAATATTTTACATATTATACCCAGTTAATCAATACAGTTTATTCCGAATTGAATAATTTCCTGTCAAAATATGTTTGCTCATATTAAACTGTTGTAGAAGTTTTGCCTGTAGTTCTTAATTCGCTCTTTACCACCTATGGCAAAAATCACCTTCAAACAGTACCATCTGTTAATTAGGTGCATGATAACAAATGTCCCAGTTAAATGTCGTTAACATGGACGACATCGTCACAATGTCCAGTTATTGTCAGCATCTCTCTTTAGTAAGGGGCACTGCAGTAAATCTCTCAACTACATTTTAACGTTCTGGTAAAGATACACTGACTGTCACGTATGTTTTTGATGATATTTTGAGTTATATATTAAGAACCATTAAATTGTTTTAACACAAATTTTCAAATTAAACACCATATTACCAATTCAATATTTGTGTTCTTTTGCTTTTACGTATGATTAAAACTGAATTTATTTTTCAATAGTATTCATATTTTGCATCTTTAGTTTCGAAATTTAATACTCTGTTCATAACGATGCATAAAGTTTTAATGAAAATGTCCTTATTGAACGGAATATTAATATTAAAAAGTTCCTTGGTAGATCTACTGAGTAGCTAAAATAGTGTTACCACGCTATAAATAGTGTTACCACGCTATAAATAGTGTTACCACGCTATAAATAGTGTTACCACGCTATAAATAGTGTTACCACGCTATAAATAGTGTTACCACGCTATAAATAGTGTTACCACGCTATAAATAGTGTTACCACGCTATAAATAGTGTTACCACGCTATAAATAGTGTTACCACGCTATAAATAGTGTCACCATTTAAATAGTTTTAGCAAGTTATAACTAGTAAGTTTGTACAGTTTGTTGTTACTAACTAATAATTTCAATTTATTAAACTAGTTACAAGTGATTTAATAAAGCAAACAAAACTGGAATTTACGTTTGTTTATTATTTCCCATCTTAACATCGTAAGATAAATTAACAAGACTTGGATGCAGTATTCAAAAGATATCAATTGTAAGCTGTCATACCTACAAAAGAAATGATAGAAATGCAGATAAATGATAAACATCGGATGAATAAACATTATGATGAACATAACCATTCATTGAATTTATTATCATTAACAGGATGATGAATCACCATTAATTTATTATCATTAACAAGATGATAAATCATTATTCAATGAATTTATTGTCATTAGCAAGATGATAAATCATTATTCAATGTATGTATTGTCATTAGCAAGATGATAAATCATCATTCAATGAATTTATTGTCATTAGCAAGATGATAAATCATCATTCAATGAATTTATTATCATTAACAAGATGATGAATCACCATTAATTTATTATCATTAACAAGATGATAAATCATTATTCAATGAATTTATTGTCATTAGCAAGATGATAAATCATCATTCAAGGTATGTATTGTCATTAGCAAGATGATAAATCATCATTCAATGAATTTATTGTCATTAGCAAGATGATAAATCATCATTCAATGAATTTATTGTCATTAGCAAGATGATAAATCATCATTCAATGAATTTATTGTCATTAGCAAGATGATAAATCATCATTCAATGAATTTATTGTCATTAGCAAGATGATAAATCATCATTCAATGAATTTATTGTCATTAGCAAGATGATAAATCATCATTCAATGATTTTATTGTCATTAGCAAGATGATAAATCATCATTCAATGAATTTATTGTCATTAGCAAGATGATAAATCATCATTCAATGAATTTATTGTCATTAGCATGATGATAAATCATCATTTAATGAATTTATTGTCATTAGCAAGATGATAAATCATCATTCAATGAATTTATTGTCATTAGCAAGATGATAAATCATCATTTAATGAATTTATTGTCATTAGCAGGATGATAAATCATCATTTAATGAATTTATTGTCATTAGCAAGATGATAAATCATCATTCAATGAATTTATTGTCATTAGCAAGATGATAAATCATCATTCAATGAATTTATTGTCATTAGCAAGATGATAACCCTGAAAATACTATGCATTGTAATCATAATTACTGAACTATTTTACTGAATTCAAGCCATTATTTTATAAAGTCTTTCACTTTATTATTCATATATTATATTAAAAACAGCTTCATGACACGTATAGTAACACATATAATTTCAATTCAAGATCTTACGCTCTGTGTATCTTTGTAATTCTAATTATTTAATGTCCAGAGATGTGCAGTCAATATAATAATGCTAAATTAAGTAAAAATAAGAAGAATGGTACTTTAGTACTTTAGCTGATTAGGTAATAATAATAATGGAACGTTATTGTACACTGACAATCACAGTTATCGGAAAGTTGGTGTTAGCTTAGTCCATTAATTATCGGTCATGACCAATGTAAAACACACACTTTCCGAGCACTGTGTGTGACTGAGTACAACATTGATTACTCTTTATTACTTTTCTCTGTAAGAAAGACATGAAGTAGCAATTAGAAGTTTTTTTCAGTGAGATGTAAGTCTAAAACTCTCACAACATTCAGTTTGAAACAGAAGCACCTCCTATAGTTCAGTTGGAAGACTTTTCTTAAACTACAAAACACAAAAAATGACTAAATACTAATAATAATTGCAGGTAAATCATGATTTTCTACCATCAGTATTACGTACAAAAAGACCGGCCTCTGTCAAAAAAAAAACCACTATATGTACGTTATAAATATAATGAGATATAGTCCACCTAGGTTAGATTAGTGGTCTGGTTGGGGGGAGCTCAGGTTTGTTAGTGACAAAATGTATACTTTACTGTTTTTTTACTATAAAAATAAGTATACCTTGTTTTGCTAAAATAATATAATTTTTTCGGTGAAAATGTCATTCGGCGAAAGTGTTTTCGGTGAAAGGACCTAGAACCAAATTTATTATATTAAAAATGGCTTCGTTTTTGCGTACCTAGAATACATTGTATCTGTTGTAGAATGCCCGATCAGTGTTTATTATTTTTCCTTCTGCGTGTCCGCAGCTGTTGTCTCTTTCTCCTGAGTAGACAATAAGAGCCAGTCAAGTGGTGTCTAAGGTAGAGTGATTTAGGCGCTACATAAATAGACTATCTTTACAACTCTTCTGGGACAGCACAGAAAGATGTCTGTGAACGAATTTGCAGTCACTGAGATATTCGAAACCCTAATTCGAATAAAGCGCTTTCAAAGCATCTAAGGCTCATTCTATACCAGCATATAAAAACGGCGGTAAAACTCTTGCATAGACTGCAAATTTGTTTTCCATTCATTTAACGGATTAATTGAAGAGTGTAAATTGGACGGTAAAAACGCGGCGTTTAATCTGATTGTATCTATAGAATGGGTCTAAGTCATACAAGTAATATGTTTATTATATTCAATTATATATTACAAGTCATACATAAAGAT
The DNA here is from genome assembly GCA_947561585.1 of Caprella mutica. Taxonomy (NCBI): domain Eukaryota; kingdom Metazoa; phylum Arthropoda; class Malacostraca; order Amphipoda; family Caprellidae; genus Caprella; species Caprella mutica. Next base: position 154,208 of record CANNZV010000944.1, on the reverse strand, counting down.
AAAATACTGATGATCACAATATCTCTTAGTGTTTTATTAAAGAACATTCATATTTATTTTCTTTAATCAATATGAAGCTGATATTTTGTATACCTAACAATTAATTTGTAAAGAATTCAATTAATTGTCATAATTTTATCCATAAGGTTATATTTATTGTATTCATTAAATGAATTCAATTACGCTATTTTTCACTATCGTTTTGTATCATTGATTGAATATAATAAAAGATACCTTTGATAATTATAATAGAAATAATAAGTTGTTCATTATATTATGTTTGCACAGAGACTAGATACATAAGTGGTATATGAAAGCATTAATCAAGTCCTCATCTTCTAGGAACAATTAGAAAGAAGGATATGTAGTGTTTGGAAGCTCTAATAATAGAAGCCGCAATGTTCATAATCTATTGTTCTCTCTAAATTGATTTAGCCAACACATATCTATTTATAACAAAGATAGAACTATTAATATTGTATTACTTCTCTGCCTCAGTTGGAGATAAGTAATATTGCCACATTCAAAGAAACGTTTGATGCGAAATAACCATTCCATACTCTCGGTCATATTACGTTTGATCGATCGGTCTGAATACTCTGGTCTGTATTTTCTAAGCACTCTTTGGATCTTTTCCTATGGTTCGAACCAGAGGAATAATTCAGTAAGACTGTGACACTTTTCTAATTCTTTATAGGAAAAGATCAGCCTTTAAATGGCACGGAGTAGACGGATAAAATTGCGTGGAATTGCCTGAGAGTTTTTGAGTTTTTGGTATAGTGCATATATCAAGATACTGACTGTTTGACAAGCAGATAGTCTCGTGAAATATTACTTACTCAGTTCTCAAGACCTTCTGAAATATCTCCAGACGTTATCCTAGCAAGAAATAGATTTCATCTCCAGTTCTTTCTTCATAGTAACTGTTTTGGTTAAGTAGGTTGGTGAACTTTGATGGTTTTATGATCTATACAATTGTACATCGGCTACAAATTCTACTTAGACGATTGGATGCAATCAATTATGTCATTGGTTAACCATTCTGTTACATAAGACGATTGAGAAGATAAGCATAGTGCAAGGATATCGAGAAATTGAGATGCTATACATAAATGATAACAGTTCTCTCTCTTACGTCCTAAAGCTGGTTGAAATTTGGGAGATGTTGTAGACTCTAAAGTGATTGATATTCAGGTCTGAGCTACAACACGTTCAAAAGTAGGTACAAACAATTTGAAGGGAAGAATTCTGATGTACATCAGAGAAGAAAACATGTAGTGATTCAAAGTTTAATGTATTTTCTTATTCCTTATCTTAATGTAATTTTTTTTTCATTTGGATTAATTAAGAAAAGTGTTTTTCTGTGTTTAGGCAAGATTGGACTTTGATGACAACACTATAGGCTGCTAATGGGGCAATATCGGGCAATTTGAGCCCCAATTGAGGACCATCTAAACCCTGTCAGGAGTACCATTACTTCGAGTACTAAGAACATGAAATCCAGCACACAACAATCGTTAAACTGATTTCTTTTTCACTAATCATATTAATCTTAGAAGATCGATATCTTTAAAATTATTTGCAAGTCTCCTCTAAAAAGTTGAAGCTATGATCCATACCTCATAATTTCCAGAAATCTCCTCCCAATCCTTGGAAATCCGTTAGCTTTTACCTCTCCATGTTATTCGTACGGGATGACTTCAAACTTGGGTAATGGATGGGTGTAAACTGATTCCAGGGAAAACTGTTCTTTTCTCCTTAGTAGCAATAGGTAACAAACTCTGATATCAAAACTAACTTCAAAAACACTGGCAAAATGCCAAAAGAAGATGTACACGCGTGTAAATATAAGCTGCTTCTAATATAATCATATTAGATATATTCATTCAATCATATAACTTTTCAATCTTGATACCTTACTTTTAATTCATCATTCTAAATAGAATTCTGCTGAAAAATCCTGATTAATCTTAAGTGCTGGTAAATATCCTGTATATTCTTACACTTATAATTTATAACGCTCTGATGCGCACAAATTGAAATATGTTAATTTAACAGAATATGGAAATGAAGCTATAGAAGCTACTGGCAGAAGAGTTTCTTCGGTCGGTGACTGTAATTTGTTGTTTGTTTATTCGCCATTTGGCAATAGTCCATGTGGAATGGCAATTAATTCTGAGTTTCAAGAGGACAATGGGGTGACGGTAGAAAAAGATTCTATTATCAGGGTAATGATGGCAGGCAGCGCCGTACATTAAACACTCCCATAAATTGTCAGAAAGACTCAACGGCGGAAGCTGAAACACAAACCAGAACATCGTCTCACAAACTCTCTTGGTATGAACATTACAAAGCATGACCTTTACGTTTAAATGGGGCTGAATTAAATCTGAATATTAATTAGGTATTACTTATGTAGTTTGGGAATGTGATTCATAATATTTTTTCACAATTTAATAATTTATTCAAAGTATTAAAATTTAGTTTCGAATACTTTATATTCTTGCAGTAGAGTATTCTTAGTCTTACATGAAATCAATATGAATCAATAATACCACCTTTTTCTATATAAACATTGAGCTTATTTTATTTTTTAAGAAGAATTAAGAAGGAGATGGATTTATATAGTAATAAGATTGATTATTGAACAAACTAATGCAGAAATGTCAATTAACTTCAGATTTAACTAACTCTTCTGTAGAGGGCCATAGCCACGTAGGGTTTTTTAAGTCTTTCCACCAGACTTTTGCTAAGCTCCTCCTACTTTTTCCAGTGAATATAAGAAAAAATGATATAATTGTTATCTATTTTAGTTGGTATCCATGATAGCTGCAGGTATCATGGATACCAACTGAAATAAATAATAATTATATCGTTTTTTCTTACATTCTCGTGGAAAAAGTAGGAGGAGCTTAGCAAAAAGTCTGGTGGAAAGACTCAAAAAAACCCTACGTGTGTACGGCCCTTTAGAGTTAGGCGGCTGCATCTCTTTTTTTTTTAACTTGTAAAAAATAATGTCAAACTTTCGTATGTTTATGATAAAACAGAAATCTATAAACTTGATTGCAAGTCCCCATTTTATTCCGAGTTTCTAATTATTAATTAGTTAATGTATTATCAATCACTAATTACCTAATGTTTATGTTTTATAAATCATCTCACTGCAGGCACCTAGCCACAAAAAGTCTCAAGAGTAAAATATTTTGATAGATTAGTATTATTGCGTTTGCAAGATAAAACTATATAACAAAAACAGAAGAGAAAGATCAATGAATTTATAATTGTGGATTATCAGAAATATATTTGAAATATTTATTCAATGATATGAATTGCACGCTTTATTATATATTAAACCAATGGATATACATGCAACCTGTTATCATTTCCAAAGAAATGTAACTTTTCTTCAACTTCACATCCAAGGGAAAGATTCAAAGAGTTATTCCTTCTTTATGACTATTATAGAGTTGAATTGTTTTCAATTTCAAAAGTAGAGCAATCATTGACGTTTTGTACAAATTGACATAGCTAAGTAGTTGTGCATATTGAACTCTCTTTATATCAATTTAAATCAAAGAGGTATTACAAATAATAAGTTTGTGTTTTCACTCACTCCGCACGAATGTCGTCACTGATGATGGATGCACTCTAGTGAACGACTGTACACAATTTAATATCTTTGATCTCACTCGGAATATTGTCCAAAGACTTTTGTGCAATATAAAATAATGATCTCCTTGACTTTTATTCAGACGTTTGATGTATCAAATATGCCATTTTATACTTTGTTAACTTATAACTAACGATTCAGTGATAAGTGACGAAATGATTAATATTGCGAACAGTTGGATCTCTTTCCTATTTGGTGAAGAAGAGCTCTTGATAATATTGTAACGCAATAAGGATCATTGGGATTAACTCAGAAAATCCTCGGCTCCTCTGTTGAACCCTCTTCCTTTTATTATATAGTGTTAATATATATAATGTCTGTGGTAGAGTCTCAAAATGTGGCTTTGTTTCCTCAGATAATATATGAAATAAGCTCTAGTGCATTATAACGGAGAACAAAGTTTCTTTAGGAAGACTCTCCTGTATAAATAAAAGAAGTATTTTCTAAATAGTGTACACTATTATTCAAACTCAGCAAATATCACTTGCAGAAAATGAACGGACAGAATCATTTTATATTTTTGATATATAAACGTGTCTTTGAGATTTTAAAACGATGTACTGAAATGTTCGTAGCATTTACCGTATACTTTATTGTTATTTTTCAAAGTTGAATACTTGGCATTATATTAACAGTAAAAACTCTCATGCATCAAACTCATTAATTATTTTATTATTTCAAATATTATTTTAGTTTCAGTCGTGATACGATAATTAATAAACAGTTGTAAAACAAATAAATGTAATTTCTGAAATTAATTAATCATTAACAAACAGTGTAATTCAAAACATCGTCCTCAGTTTTATAGTATGTTAACATTAACGTTTGAAAATTAAATAAAACTTACTGCTTTATCTAAAGTTTTTATTCTGTTATGTTGAAATTCACAGGAAATGTTTAGATTTAAATCTAGAGCAATAATCGTAATCTTTCACATAGTTTAAATTTCATTTGCTCGACTAAAAGTAAGCTCATAACTCAGGTTTATTCGCTGCTAAATATGCTAACAAATGGAGAGTGGGAGAATATTTACTCTGCCATTTAAATTGGGTAAAACGTTTCCGTCTTTTAGTCAGAAAAGTACCAATAGTTTGTACTGTATTGATTACAATATTTAATTATAATATTTAATTACAATGTTTAATTACAATGTTTAATTACAATGTTTAATTAAAATGTTTAATTACAATGTTTAATTATAATATTTTGTTCCGTAAATAATTACAATATTGTAATGTATTTAATTACAATCTCATGTTACTGTAAATTAAAGTATATAAGCAATGTTTGTTGCTTTGGAAATTCAATATATATATTTTTCACTATATCATCAAACTACATTACTTGGTAAAATGAATACAGGCATCAATTTCTTGTTAACCGTTTTATTAAATCGTTGTGCAGGGTAAGTTATGAATTATCGGTCAGTTTCACATCTTCGGTTATAAGAAAAAACGATGTAATTATTATATTTGATATTTATTTTAAATTATTATTTTATATTGTTTTTTCTTATATGACCGACGATGTGGAACTGATCGATAACTCGTAATTCACCCTAATTGAAAGTTGTCTGATGAATGTTCTAACTTGTTTATTATATACCACAATTACTCCATGCAATAATATTCTGTATGTGTGTTACAGAAGTTTATTAATTTTCATAATTAGGAAAAAGAAAAACATTTCTTTTTTCCACAAATAATATCGCTATGGAAAATACTCCGCAATATAGTATTTTCCTAGATTTTCTCCATGTTTGAGATTATCTCTCCATTCCATTACGGAATTATCTCCTGAAGAAACGTGAGATACGGTCATAACCACAGTGAAAATTTTAACTCCAGCTGCTTTAGTTAATAAACATAATTGATGAGTCATGGCAAGTACCATCAGACGAAGAAATACACCGCCACTGCATAACCGAGCAATCAAAACTCTGAGCCATCTAACAGATTTGGGAACATTTCCATCCTGATAAATAACATTTAAAGTTAGGTCGTAGAGGTGTGCAAACATGGAAATGGACTTTGGCTTTTTGGCAGAGGGTACAGAGCTACCAGATGCACAGGGATTGCATTCAGATGGCCTCATTTCGGCGCTTCTTCCCCTAGATTTGAAATGTTACCCCAAAAAGAGGGGAAACTCTCCCACACATTTTATACCTCTGATTAATAGTATATTAGAAGTGATAGATACAGAAAATGATTTCTTATTTAGTTGTAACTTTATGTTGGTAATATAAGAAAACTATATATTTAAGATATCAGTGAATTCTAGGTATTTATTTTACAATATCTTGTTAAATTATGTAATGTTTTATATAAAACAACATTAAGCATGATTTATTCTTTATTGAGAAGAGTCAATTATTACAAAAATCATTTACTTTAAAACGAATTAACAAGAAGTTAAAACATTCAACTTCAAATGAAACTGATAACAAAAGGTTCTATATTTCGTTAGAGTGTACATCAATCTATTCATTTTGAAGAGAATTACAAACTACACTATTCACAGAATGCCTCTGTCTATGCCCCACTAACATTTCTCAGATGCGCCTGTTAGACTCGTGTCATTGGCAATGAATAACAATTCGTTTGGCTGAATAACAATCAGCAGCGTGAGTTTACTCCAAAGCTCTTCCTCTGATAGATAGGACATAGGAAAACTCCATCTCTGTACACTCAGTCCTTTAAATCCTTTTCGGAAAGAGCTATACCATTGCCGCAAAAACAATTTGGGTATTGGAACAGAATTGAAAAGGCTAGCTTTGCCGACAGCTATGGGAATCGATTCGAATTTACCTACAATGATATTCACTTGGCATATAAATGATATACACTTGACATCTAAATGATATTCTCTTGACATATAAATGATATTCACTTGGCATATAAATGATATACACTTGACATCTAAATGATATTCTCTTGACATATAAATGATATTCACTTGGCATATAAATGATATTCACTTGACATATAAATGATATTCACTTGACATCTAAATGATATACACTTGACATCTAAATGATATTCACTTGACATCTAAATGATATTCACTTGACATCTAAATGATATTCATTTGGCATCTAAATGATATTCACTTGACATCTAAATGATATTCACTTGGCATATAAATGATATACACTTGACATCTAAATGATATTCACTTGACATCTAAATGATATTCACTTGGCATATAAATGATATACACTTGACATCTAAATGATATTCACTTGGAATCTAAATGATATTCACTTGGCATATAAATGATATACACTTGACATCTAAATGATAAACACTTGACATATAAATGATATTCACTTGACATCTAAAACTCTAAAAAATATTCACTTGACATCTAAAACTCTAAAAAATATTCACTTGACATCTAAAACTCTAAAAAATATTCACTTGACATCTAAAACTCTAAAAAATATTCACTTGACATCTAAAACTCTAAAAAATATTCACTTGACATCTAAAACTCTAATAAAAGATATTCACTATTGTAATACAAAATTTTATCTCATATTACTTATTCATGGTGACGTTGAATTAAAATATTAAATCCAATATAGACACAAAGGAAGTAAATATTTTCACTATCACAATCACTCTACGAACAGAAACAGTAGAGAAATGTTAAATCAATGACTTTTATATGACCTGTAGCATCATAGAGAATTTAATAGTCTATTAAACAATCATTCAAAAATATTTCCACTCAGGTAGGGGTATGAATTATCGGTCAGTTTCACATCTTCGGTCATATAAGAAAAAACTATGTAACAATAACTATTTAAGGTACATTGTTAGTTCACTGAAATTGAAATTATAATGGTACCTACATTACAGTTGCTACATTCAGTAAAAGTCAGACATTCATTTTAAAGGAAGGTAGGTGTTTGTGGTGATTGTACAGTGTGTCTATTTGTTGTGAGGTCCCTTGATGCCCTCCAAATACCCCCCATAAAATACTCAATCTCCATAATATTTTACGGCTGGGGAGGACAGCGGCTGAAAAACCCATAGGACATCAACTGATCACGCCTCTGCATTTCAGTGTCATGCACAGTTGTACACTGCACAGTGTACACGTACATTGTGTCCAGGCCAGGCCATTTTCCAACCCTAATGCGACATAAAATGTCCCCTTTCAATTAATATATTTTGCGCATTTTTGTAAAGATGTTTTCTCTAATTTACCAGGGCATATCCTTTCTTAACTTTTTATTCCTTTCTTAACTCTAATGCAAATATGTGTCCCCTTTCATCGGATGTGTTTTGCGCATTTTTCATTTAATGATAAACTCTTCCATATGTTAGTGCATATGTGTACGATTACATTATTTGAGCAGCAATTGCGAATGTATTTACATTTACATTTTTTTTATTGTTTAATTGCTTTTGTTACATAATAAAACCAGAATATCTTACAAATTCTTGTTTTGGTTAATTTGGTGTTGAAAGAATATTTCCATATTTTGGTATCACATTCCTCTTCAAGTTCTAAAATAACTGATGATAACTAATAGACTATAATTCATTATGTGGATATTGAATTTAGTAATGAAATTATTCAGTAATTAATAATCTAATGTTTGAATTATTAAGGTCGATGAGAGATATTAATTACTAAATATTGCTCAATAATTTCTTTCGAATTTTTATTTCTTTTGAATTTTAATTTTTTTCGAATTTTTATTTCTTTCGAATTTTTATTTCATTTGAAGTTTAATTTTTTTTCGAATTTCAATATTTTCTATTTTCAATTTCTTCAGAATTGGAAACTGACATAGACAGGTGATTGTGTACACACTTTGAAACGATTTAAACTCTCTTTTGTAAAACAAAAAGCTTAATAATTTGTTATTAACTTATTATATTGAATACATTAAAATGTGCAAAGTATTTTATAAATTAACGATATTAAAAGCTTTTTCTGGCTTCATTCTAACAAACCGCTTAGTACTGCAGAATAGACGGTAATTTGATCCTATTTTATCACCCATATTATCATGTTACTCCTGGGAAATTTATGTAACGAAATACACAGAAATGCGCTGTAATGAATTCAAATGGTGATTTGCATTTATTATTGTACGAGAGATTTCGCAGCTTAAATCTACTTAGGAAGTTATTGCATACAAAACTTCACAATTCTATCTTTAATATAAGTAGTTTTTGGGAAGACTATTTCAAATAGGGAAAATTGCATAAGTTTGTTCATCATTTTCAATAACATTCAAGTTAGAACGGTGCTGGCCATGAAAGAATGGTTATTCGTTCATCTTCGAAAAATTGAAACTTAGCATTGTCCTTTTGAAAAAAAACCCTATTGTACTTCCTGCATTCAAAAGCGATGCTATTTTTAACATTTCAACATTCCCAATGAATTTAGTCGTCCTTTAACAACTTGTACCAAGAACATAGACATGGCTTCCCAAACCATTACAAGGCAACAAGATTCCGAGGATATTTTTGTATAATTTTTTCGTATTATTTTGTAGTTAAGCGAATTGAAAATTTTTTGATCATCTTTAATTTTTTATAGAATTTTTTTATTGATTAATCTTGTAATATTGTCCTTACAAAAGTACCACATTCATTTTCAAGCTGTAATTCATCTCTAAATGCTTGCTATCACTGAGAGTAGAATTATTCGAACTCAGTGCAAGAGAGTTGCTATCGAGACAGCCTCTTGAATTTTTTTTCTGATAATCGCTGAACTTGGTCTAAAAAGAATGAACAACTTTCACTAACCTCCCAATTGTATTGACTATATCTCGCATTGTCAGTTCTTGGTCTCTAACTTCAAGAATATCTCCTATTTCATCTCTCCATGTTTAGTGTTTTTATGAAAATTAGACATATTTTGAATTCCAGTACGGATGAAAATTAATATGACAAAATAAAATTAAAATAAACAAACACTATGTTTCTAAATATTTAACTACTTGAAATTTAGTCACTCAAAGTAAAATTAATTCAGAAAACAAAACATAGTAAATGAACAAAAAGTAAACACATTTGATTTTGATCAAAACATTGATAGGGGTTTATCATGTAGAATTTTTTAGAAGTACGTCAAATCCAAAAAAATATTCTTATATGTTTAATTGCTTCTAAAGATACGTCCGCTGTCCAGCACTGTGTTTGCATATTATTATGGCAGGCATACCCCGCTCCAATTACGTCTCAGACTTATGACAATCGAATAAGTGTGAAACATGTCACGCTTTCATTCCACTTTGTATAGAAAATATTTTAGGAGTAACTTTGATAATTTGGTTTTTCGTTTACAGTTAAGCTGCTTTTTCCGTAACTTATACCGGTAGAATAGATTACAAATAATATCATAATAAGTAAAATACGTAATATTTACAATGAAATCTTTTTTAACTATTCCACCCGAATAAGTTACATTGAAAACAGCTTTGACTGAATACGACTATCCAAATTAACAAAGTTAGTCCTAAAATAATTTCAATATAACTAGAAATAAATACGAGACATGTCTCACACTTATTCGATTGTCATAAATGTGAGACGTAATAAGAGCGGGGTATGTCTGTATATTACCATTTTCTGTCACTATTATATCGAATGCACGGATTGAAAGATTATTTTTAACAGGCTTTCAGATGAACTGATTTTAATTTAAGTAAACCTTTGAATGTTTGTGTTTATGATGTTCTTTATTCGAACTCTATGCACATATTAATATCATTTATTTGTTATGAAATATAAAGTAATTAGATATTGTACTGAGAGAATATTATTTCTTTTTATCTGGGCACAACAGTTTCAATATAAATCCATGAATATATTTAGTCACAATTACATAAACTATCAAAAGCTAAATTCCATTGTTCTCACGTCAAACGCATGTTTTCAAGTCAGAGGGGAAAATAGTCAAATTAATTTGAGCTTTTGAAAGTTTCAGAATCTATTTCTGTTATATTGATTCTTAAAAATTGCCAAACGTTCCATATTGGAATATGCAGATTCGAATTTCATTATAACCAAATATTGAATAATGTGCATCTTTCTCATAGTTGCAAACATAATCATTTCGTAGGAATTAAAATAAATAAACAATGTATTACTTTAAATTGAACGTACAGGCTGACCTATAAGATTTACCTATAATTATTCTAAACTAATTCTATATTGTTTTTTTTTATATTTTAAGTGTTTGACCACCCTATACATGAAAGGCTTAACTAAATTTCAAGCTTTTATTTCAGGTTTTTTAAAAGTTTTGGCCAGTAAGATTAACCGCGACCAAATTGGTGTTCTCAAGAGTGCTGGCGATAGCACCGAGAATATCGACAAACAACTCAAACTGTGACGCAAAATGGTTCACAACGCATGGAATCAACATTCATCTTCAGTAAACTAATATTCGTGAAAGATGTCGGCCAAATAACACCAAAACTGTGATTTCGGAAATGAAGAATCAAATTGACCGGAATCCACAAAGAAGGGCCAGCAAAAATACATTACAGATTACTATCTCTAAATTATCATTACAAGAGAATGAAGGAGAAGCTAAAGTTAAATTCAAATACAAACATGTGGACAGCTAATTCTAGATGCCTAATAATATATAGGAATCAATTAACGGGTATACTTAATTAGATCACCTTTATAATCATTTGCATTCCTGTAATTATAACGAAAGCAGAGAAAATATTTTCTACTAAATGTTATTCTAAATAGGACATAAAACCTGGAGAAATAAAATCCAGAGGATATGATTTGTGCTATTCTTTGACGGTGAACAAGAAGCTACGAGATATTTTTATAGTGAAAGTCTCAATTCTTATCATTATGATAAACAGCTTTACTATATGACAGCAGATAATGCTTAGATTGAAAAAACGTATTCTGCAAAATAACCCACAACACGGTTGAATAGATGCATGAATTACTTACTATACAGTATAACTCCTCTATAGTGAACTCTTCTATAGTGAATGTATTGTCCTGAGTAAGAGAACTACCCTGTACAGTGAACAAATTTCCTTAAGTCTGCCATGAACAGCCAATAGTTTTAGAAAACTGATGGCCATAGAAAATTTATTCACTATATGGGGTATTCTCATACTCAGGACTCTACATTCACTGTAGAGGAGTCCATGATAGAGAATTTAAAGTTTTCCACTATATTCTATATGCTCTAAATGTTACTATATGTTTTCTGAGTAACATATAGCTGAGGGTGTTGGAAATAACTATCTTGTGTTTAAAGAAAGCTATGAATTTAATGAATTGTTGTAAAATAAATTAGATGTTCCAAAATAAATTCCTAATCGCTATAGAAATAATACATTATAGAATGGGAATTCAACTACATTATATAGAGAGAAAAGAAGTGAGTTTCTATCAAACACGTGTATTAAATTTAAATCCTATTCTCCAATTGTTTATGTCATTATGAATTAAGTTTAATTATTAACTCTGTTTCGGGACAAATTCACAAAGTTTTCAAGTAGGATATAAATTAAATGCGCCTGCCTCTTGACTTTGGACCTCAAAGCTAAGGATGCAGATTGTACTCCATGTAGAGGCTGTAACAGACCTATACATCCAAGTTGCGGACAGTTTTATGTGTCTCCATCCCTTGTATGTTGTCTAAAACCATCCAGATCGTTAGTTAGAGACTCTGACAACAGCGGCTGAGTTACTTCTCTAATTATAAAGAGAAAAGGATAAGGCCAATTATACACTGGTAATTGCCTTAATTGCAACAGATATGGACGCGTGGCTAAAGAACTTTTAACGGCTTGGGTGTTTATTTGGAGATTACAGTTTCTATTAAATGTAGAGTAATTGTCACACTAATAGTACTGGCAGATGAAAATAACTCAGCAGAAATGATTGGATTATTAGTCTTTGACAAAAAAAAAATGTCAGCGTTGAGTTTTAAAATTTTAAGATGAAAATCTCTGTATTTTTATTATTTTCAGTTTTATTTAATTAATCGAGGAAAGACTGATTTTCTTTCTTCCCTTGAAATGAGGACAATTTTAAATCAACACAATTAAAATCGAGAATAAAAGAAGTAGAACTATCATTAGAAAAATCTCGTAAAATACAATAGAGCGTTTAGATTTTCTTCTCTTGAACTATTTTGAAGGACAGCGTTTTTCTATTACCTGATACTTCAGATTCTAGAAGTAAAAGAAAAAGAAAGATAAGAATAAGAAAAGGAGAAGAAGAGAAATAAGAAGAAGAAAAGGAAGAAGAGAAGAGGCCCAAAAATCATCGATCTGATTCAAGAAAAGTTTCATCCATCCTTTGATGTACATTAGTTTTAATTAGGTGACCAATTTAATGCACACATGTTAGTATTTTTGCTATATTAGTTGATCAAGGCTCAGGTTTTTAATCTAATTTGTATTTCATTAAATGACACGACTCAAACATTTTCATCGGGAACTCTAATTTCGAAAAATGAACACAATAAATATCTATATTAAATCTTCACGGGTTTTTTGCTCATCATTGATTTTAATAATCAAAATTGGTGCACGTTGGATATTAACAAAATGACTGGAAATTTAATTATAATATTTTCCTATTTTCAAGATTGATAAAACTGTTAAAGAAATTTCTGAAACAGATTGAACTGGAAAATATGTAAAGGTGAAAGGTGAACTTGAAAGGCTTCATATTAAAAAAAATTACTCTATACTAAAACAGAGTAATTTGTAATTTTTTTCGATCAAAGTAATCAACAAAGAAAATTTAATAGCAAAGAAAATTTATAGTGATAATCAACATGTTTAGAACGTAATCTTTATACATGTATCAGGTGTATGTTTTTACCAAAGTTTTTGATTATGTAAGTTCCAACGAAAATGTCAATATAATTAATTTATTTGAACTTATCTAATTGCAGAAGAAAATGTTTTTTTCAAATATATTTTCCCATTTAGTTTTCACTATCGGAAAATGAGATTAGTTTTATAGTTTGTTTAATTAGTTCAACTTTAGTTTTACGGGATAATTCGGAATATAAACGGTGTATTACTTTTAATATTATTGGTGAGAAAAAATAAGAATGATATTTATACCTAATTTCATCTACAATCCTTTTGTATATATTTATCCTTTTTTCACATTAGTTTTCACTGAACACTTATTAAATAATGACTGAATTCACGTGACTGTACGAATCATAGTGTTCAGAATTCGAATGCTGCCACCTTAAGCAAAGAAGACTGCCGAGTCCTCCATAAAATACTTAGTCAGCACTTACCCTCAGTGAAGAAGGAAATGATCTTCAAATTCTCTTGAAGAGACTTCATGGATCGCTAGAGCCAGCAGCACAACAAAGAAAAGAAAGCAGTCGAGGAGAGTAGGATTTACTACCGCCCTCTCAACTGATACACGGCCTGCTAATGAGAAGCGGAAACAGCAACAGAACACTCCTATTGATTTCAGAAGCTTTGGCTGAAAATAAAGAAATTCAGTCAGTATATACCAGCTTGAAGCTTTTTAAACAATAATTCAAAAAAGGTTTTCATAACACATTGTCTACGTATTGGTACACATTTGTACCAATACGTATATTACTGATAGAAGAATTTGGTACAAATATGTGTCAATATATTGAACACGAATTTAATTGTAACAATGCGTACTACAATTATACCACTTTTTTTATCTCACAGAAGAGATCAATAGGTACACACAGAGATTCTCAACTCCTATCGCTATCTAGGGACATGTCATACAGAAACAACAATGTAAAATTGTTATTTTGGAAACGTCAGTTAGGCTACCCTGCTTTTTGTGTTAAATTATCATCAGCTTTGAAAGTTTTTATGCAAAATTATAACTTAATTATCATTTAACCCTCGAAAACACAAAGTCACTAAATTTTAATATCGGCTAATCATGATTGACTGAAAATGAATGGTATCATATTTATTTATCTATTGATTAGTATGGGTAATTGATTAACAAAGCCTATTATAATTGATGATTGGACATATCACCAATACCATACCGATATTGTAGCTTTATCGTTAATATCGTCAGTTGTGTACCGATAAAGCCAAAATCACCGCTAAAGTTTATATTGAAACTAATTATTTTAATGGTTATTGATAGGTTTTGCCATCACAGAAATAGCAGGTAACAATATATCTTGATGCTGTGATGATATTGGGGTAATGTTGTGACAATATTGGGCTAATGTTGTAACAATATTGGGGTAATGTTGTGATGATATTGGGGTAATGTTGTAACAATATTGGGGTAATGTTGTAACAATATTGGGGTAATGTTGTAACAATATTGGGGTAATGTTGTAACAATATTGGGAAAATGTTGTGACAATATTGGGGTAATGTTGTAACAATATTAGGGTAATGTTGTAACATTATTGGGGTAATGTTGTAACAATATTGGGGTAATGTTGTAACAATATTGGGAAAATGTTGTGACAATATTGGGGTAATGTTGTAACAATATTGGGAAAATGTTGTGACAATATTGGGGTAATGTTGTAACAATATTGGAACAATGTTCAAATAATATGGGGGAATGTTGTAACAATATTGGAACAATGTTCAAATAATATGGGGGAATGTTGTAACAATATTAGGGTAATGTTGTAACAATATTGGGAAAATGTTGTGACAATATTGGGGGAATGTTGTAACAATATTGGAACAATGTTCAAATAATATGGGGGAATGTTGTAACAATATTGGTGTACTAATTTCACACTATTGGACTAATGATGTTACAATATAAATAACAAATAATGATATGCATACATGTAACAAAATAAATACTAATAATATAAGGCATAATATACAATATTAATAATATATGACATTATAAATTTTGATGATAAATAACATATTTGATAACAATAATATATGACATACTAAATGATAATAATATAAGACATAATAAATACACTACTTATAATATATGAAATTATAAATAACTAGTGTACTTTCCCGTTAAAAATAACGGATCATCATCAAAACCAATTTATTACCCGTTATTAGGTTACTTTTAATGAATTCAATTAAAATAAAATTTTATGCATAGTATAATTTATTTTATAGATAAAAAACATTTAAAAATTGAATAAAAACAGGGAATTTAAATATCAAGTCAATATATTCCCGTGCCTATCATAGTTACATTCTTCATGTTTAATACCCGTCGTGTAGAAGTGGACACCAAATAAATAAACACACTAAGGAAATTATTAGTATAGATGATAATACATTTTATAATAGGAGACAATTTTAATTTATAAACACCTTATTTACTCAGTATTACTTAGGATACCTCTCAGTTACTCAGTAATACTTAGGATACCTCTCAGTTACTCAGTAATACTTAGGATACCTCTCAGTTACTCAGTATTACTTAGGATACCTCTCAGTTACTCAGTAATACTTAGGATACCTCTCAGTTACTCAGTACTACTTAGGATACCTCTCAGTTACTCAGTATTACTTAGGATACCTCTCAGATACATGTGCTGTATATAGTGCCAATGATACCACAAAAAATATAGTAACATTCATTCATTTCTCATGATTTTGAAGCTTCACTTTCTTTTTCTGACTCTGAAACATTTCAAATTCCATTAATGTAGCGTCACGACAATGCATTCCTTCAGCATGCCATCGACGTCCTGCGTTTCATATCCTTCAGGATATTACCTGCCATGAATCTCTGACTGACGCCCTGTTGTCGAACATTGTGGCAAAACAACAACAACTTTGTGAGACCTGATAATATGCTCTAGTGTCTCTTGCTTGAAATAAGAGATATTCATCATTTATCAGAAATTTATTGTTTGTAAATGCCTATATTTCAAATATAAACTTAGACTGCGTTATTAATTAAGCATAAATATAATAGCTTTATGAAATATTTAGACTACCCATACTCTACTGCTAAAATCTATTTTGTGAATTTATGTTTCCTCGTTACTTTGTCCATCAAAATGCAATAAGTATATGACTGTATTTTCTTCATTTCAATCAGTAGAAGTGTGCCACTAATTAAAGGTGTATTGCCGTAGGTAGTACCTCAGTGCGCAGTATATGGTCCAACACTTTGGCATATTTATCAGTCCCTGCGGTAATGCATTCAATATAACGCAAAGGAGGAAGTAATTCTAGTAACAAGTGAACGGTTTTCGGTAGAAGAATTCATTCATACTTCAGTGACTGGGAAGTGAAGTTAATATTTTGAATGAATGTTTATCCCTATGCTGCTTTCTTCATTCACAACAGCTGGTTGCTGTTTTTATAAAACAGTTGGTTCTAATGAAATTTCAGTTATTTATTAGTATTTCTCTTGCATTTTGACTATTATATTGTATTACATTCACTTTATTTGTCTTATTAATGAAAATGAATGAAAAACAGTTTTTATTCTATATGAACTCATTACAATATGGTTTAATTATTCAAGATTTATAAACTCTATATGAATCTATCCATCCATATAGAGTGTTAATTAATTATTAATTATCGCCAATATCAGGTTAGTTTGACAATTTCGAAGATACATAACAGAGAATAATTATAATTAGTGATTCGATATTTTAATGAACAACTTTACTATTAATGTAATAAACTTCTCATTGTTAATAGCTAACTTGAATAATCAATCCATCGATTTATTTGAATAGATTTCAATGTATTTTGAGATCAGGTTACTGCAACTATAAAATCTATCTCAAAGAGTTCAACAAACTAGAAAATAACGAATAGAAAGTCTATAAAAAGTAAGCGAAGTGAGAGGTTATAAACAGAGCCCCATAACAGTGAACTAGGGGCGTTTGTTGGTACTCTCGATATCTTTATTGTTCCTGCTGCAAAATATAGCTAATATAATTTAAGACCAATTGACATCCCGTATTTATTGGATGGAAAAAACGGAAATGGTGCAAACAGCCGTGTGAGCATTGAGATGAATGATTTTGGAAAAGATAATTTACTCTTCGATGTTAATGGCGTTTGTTATTCCTTTTTATTTAAAATTTAACTGATAATGTCAGATTTATCATTTACCGAATGCTATGTTCTGTATCTTTAATATTTTTAGCTCTTTGCCACCATATACATGACGAAGTATATCTAAATTTTTTAAATATTAATTCCAGGTATTTTAGAAGTTATGTCTGATAAAGGTAACTGTGACTAGATTGTTGTCCGCAAGAGTGCTGGTGTTGAAACCCATGATGTCGTCAAACAGCTCAAAGTGTATCGCAAAACTGTTAACAACGTCTGAAAACAACGTGAAAGAGTTCAAACGATTCACAGAAAAATTTTATGATTTGGTCCACGTTGGAGATGTTCCGGTGCAGGCTGTCACCAATAGTCAGAATAGTGCAAACCTAATTGTTTGTAAATGTTAAAAGCCATTTGAGACGTAAGAAGCCTTCTTTCGTCAAGGTACGGTCTGCTGTTGCAACGGATGATACCAAATCTACTTTGCTCCTTAACAATATAATATAAAAGTCAACACATTTAATCTAATAAAACTTCCTTCCTAGGCTCTCCAAATCATTTGGAACCTATTTCATCTTCACTCAAGATTCACATGCAGCTTACACGGCAAATATGACTTGCATGTGGGTCAAACATGAAAGTCCTATTTGTTCTGACATCTATTCTATGGATTTCTCCATCTGGCTACCTTGGAACGCAAAGTTTCGACTAGTAGCTACCCCAATCTTGACTCTTTGAGGGTAGACACATTCGTCCTCATTGGACCAAGTTGAACGAATCAGTAGTGCCTCGTTCTTCTGCTTCAGTAACAACCCATGTTGAGAAATTTTTGTTACAAATTTTATGTGACTTTGTTCTAAATATTCTTCTACATGATTCTGTCGAATAATTTTTATATTTTTCATCAAGTTTTATCTAGATTCAATTTTTTGTGGATGTATCATTTAGAGTAACACTGTATAACTAGATATTATACACATACACACTTTGATAGTATAAACTATATAATAAGATATTTCAGGTGAAATCATATTTGTTATCATACGCACTTGTTGTTTATATTTTTGCGTATGTAGTAATTACAGACTACTAATGAGCATCATAATAATGATAGTTAGTGAGTAAAAAGTATACAAAATAGACACTGAGCTCAAGACCCTAATAAGTAAAAAAAAATAATCTTTTCGAGACAATTTTAAATCGGTTGAAACTATGTGCAGTAAATTCGGTCTATTGGAGATATTCAAATCTACGGCGCGAATTATATAATTTGGGATGTCATTCGAAGATTTGAAGTTAATACAATTAGCTTTCCCTGAAACAATAGACTTTCCAGTGCAATTCACTTCCCAGTACAATTCACTTCCCAGTATAATTCACTTCCCAGTACAATTCTCTTCCCAGTACAATTCACTTCCCAGTATAATTCACTTCCCAGTACAATTCACTTCCCAGTACAATTAACTTCCCAGTACAATTCACTTCCCAGTACAATTCACTTCCCAGTATAATTCACTTCCCAGTACAATTTACATCTCCAGTACAATTCACTTCCCAGTACAATTCACTTCCCAGTACAATTAACTTCCCAGTACAATTCACTTCCCAGTACAATTCACTTCCCAGTATAATTCACTTCCCAGTATAATTCACTTCCCAGTACAATTCACTTCCCAGTACAATTAACTTCCCAGTACAATTCACTTCCCAGTACAATTCACTTCCCAGTATAATTCACTTCCCAGTACAATTTACATCTCCAGTACAATTCACTTCCCAGTACAATTCACTTCCCAGTACAATTAACTTCCCAGTACAATTCACTTCCCAGTACAATTCACTTCCCAGTATAATTCACTTCCCAGTACAATTTACATCTCCAGTACAATTCACTTCCCAGTACAATTTACTTCTCCAGTACAATTCACTTCCCAGTACAATTCACTTACCAGTACAATTCACTTTCCCAGTACAATTCACTCCCCCAGTACAATTCACTTCCCAGTACAATTTACATCTCCAGTACAATTCACTTCCCAGTACAATTCACTTCTCCAGTACAATTCACTTCCCAGTACAATTCACTTCCCAGTACAATTCACTTCCCAGTACAAATCACTACCCCAATCCAGCTCATTGGTATTGCTAGCACCGGTGTACCAACCGACACGACTTTTTCTGTCGTTTGGCTTCTGAAGCAGAAATAAATTCAATAAAACTTATGATGGGAGCCGACAAAGTTACTTTGGAGTAAATTGCTTCGAAATAAAGTGAGATGGAGAGTAATGTGATGAAGAGGGGATGGAGTGGAGAGGTTTAACTTGGTTTGTGTTTAGTAAATGGGAAGAAAGGGGGATTGACAAGTGTCAAAACATGGTAAATGTTATGTAAATAGCAAGAGAGGGGGATTGGCAAGTGTCAAAACACGGTCTTTGTTTAGTAAATAGGAGGAGAGAGAGATTGACAAGGGTCAAAATCTGAGATGAATTGACAAGTGAAAAAAATTAGATACTTTCAAACTGAAAAATAGAAATAAATTTATATGCAAGCGGGAGTCGTAGTTGAATGATCAATAGAGTAATTAAATGAAAAAGAAAATTACTGGGGTGCCAAAGAGACAGAAAAACATCAGGCAGGTACTGAGTGATAACTATTATAGAAAATTATTTATTCTTTGTTAAAATTTAACTCATTTTCAACCTTCTTGCATATATTTGGTAATAAATATCAGTCATTCCAATTTGTAAGTAAAGCTCTTTGAAGTTTCCTTAGATAATGGGTATCCCTATGCATATTCCCATTATCTTGACAATGGAGATACACCACCACATTATTGGAAGCTAAGCGCTATGGACTATTTATATATGCATTGGAAATGACTTGCTCAATCACTGTTCCGAAACATCATTTCTAGGCACTTTAACCTTTCTAAAAGAGGAGACAGTAAAGTAATGTGTGAAAACGCTTGAGGCCTCAAATCTACATTTTGCCCGGTTTTGCCGGTTCAATTGGTATTCATGAAGAGGCCGTGTACGCATTGTTTTTGGGTGACATCGTTAAGAGGAAGAACTGTTTTGATCTCTGAATGACAGCCTGAGATATAGTCGAGTGTTATTGCCAACAAGATTTATGCATCCCTTGCAAGAAACTCTTTCAAAATACCACACTGTACACTGCTAGCAACTCGAAGACTAAATCTTCTTATACCTATCACCAAATATTTATTATCAAAAGAAATACGACAGTATAGTTAATGGATGATACACGATGTGAATGAAATTTCAATACATTTTAATAAAATTAAACCGAAGTTAAATGAAACGTTACTAATAAAACAAAGGTGATAAAATATTGTGAAAGAAGTTCACAATATGTATGTACAACAATAGTTTACTGTTATACTGTTTATGTTATAGGAGATAAGCAAATGTCTCTTCTGCAGCATGCTCAGTAGGACATTATTAGCAGCATCACACTCAGAAGCGGCGCCATTAGTCCTCTTACTGGTGATTTGTAAGCCTTTGACGTTACGTCATTAATTAGCGACAATTGACGCATTAGAGTTGTGGCAGCGACTTTTGTACTTTTCCCATCTAAAGTATATTTACCATATGATTATTGAAATAAATAATGGAGTCGATTACATCACAACATTTCTAATTATAAAGGATTGTAAATAAATAAAACTCAGTCAATTTCAATTTAAGTTACGGAATCAATTTATGTTATAATATATTTCGTTAATTCTAGAGATCATCGACTCTTTTGATTCAAATATTAATTCTAGTTAGAATGTATCTTACCACTATTTTATTCTACGTTAAAATATTTCTAGATCTTTACCGGTATTAAAGAGTTAATGGTTATCACTGCAATGGTTATCACTGCAATGGTTATCACTGCAATGGTTATCACTGCAATGGTTATCACTGCAATGGTTATCACTGCAATGGTTATCACTGCAATGGTTATCATTGCAATGGTTATCACTCCAATGGTTATAACTGCAATGTTTATCACTGCAATGGTTATCACTGCAATGGTTATCACTCCAATGGTTATCACTCCAATAGTTATCACTCCAATGGTTATCACTGCAATGGTTATCACTCCAATGGTTTTCACTGCAATGGTTATCACTCCAATAGTTATCACTCCAATGGTTATCACTGCAATGGTTATCACTCCAATGGTTTTCACTGCAATGGTTATCACTGCAATGGTTATAACTGCAATGGTTATCACTGCAATGGTTATCACTGCAATGTTTATCACTGCAATGGTTATCACTGCAATGGTTATCACTGCAATGGTTATCACTGCAATGGTTATCACTCCAATGGTTATCACTCCAATAGTTATCACTCCAATGGTTTTCACTGCAATGGTTATCACTCCAATAGTTATCACTCCAATGGTTATCAGTGCAATGGTTATCACTCCAATGGTTATCACTGCAATGGTTATCACTCCAATGGTTTTCACTGCAATGGTTATCACTCCAATAGTTATCACTCCAATGGTTATCACTGCAATGGTTATCACTCCAATGGTTTTCACTGCAATGGTTATCACTGCAATGGTTATAACTGCAATGGTTATCACTGCAATGGTTATCACTGCAATGGTTATCACTGCAATGTTTATCACTGCAATGGTTATCACTGCAATGTTTATCACTGCAATGGTTATCACTGCAATGGTTATCACTCCAATGGTTATCACTCCAATAGTTATCACTCCAATGGTTTTCACTGCAATGGTTATCACTCCAATAGTTATCACTCCAATGGTTATCACTGCAATGGTTATCACTGCAATGGTTATCACTGCAATGGTTATCACTCCAATGGTTATCACTCCAATAGTTATCACTCCAATGGTTTTCACTGCAATGGTTATCACTCCAATAGTTATCACTCCAATGGTTATCACTGCAATGGTTATCACTCCAATGGTTATCACTGCAATGGTTATCACTCCAATGGTTTTCACTGCAATGGTTATCACTCCAATAGTTATCACTCCAATGGTTATCACTGCAATGGTTATCACTGCAATGGTTATCACTGCAATGGTTATCACTGCAATGGTTATCACTGCAATGGTTATCACTGCAATGGTTATCACTCCAATGGTTATCACTCCAATGGTTTTCACTGCAATGGTTATCACTGCAATGGTTATAACTGCAATGGTTATCACTGCAATGGTTATCACTGCAATGGTTATCACTGCAATGGTTATCACTCCAATGGTTATCACTGCAATGGTTATCACTCCAATGGTTATCACTCCAATGATTATCACTCCAATGGTTATCACTGCAATGGTTATCACTCCAATGGTTATCACTCCAATGGTTATCACTGCAATGGTTATCACTCCAATGGTTATCACTGCAATGGTTATCACTGCAATGGTTATCACTCCAATGGTTATCACTGCAATGGTTATCACTCCAATGGTTATCACTCCAATGGTTATCACTGCAATGGTTATCACTGCAATGGTTATCACTCCAATGGTTATCACTCCAATGGTTATCACTCCAATGGTTATCACTGCAATGGTTATCACTGCAATGGTTATCACTGCAATGGTTATCACTGCAATGGTTATCACCGCACTGGTTATCACTCTAATGGTTATCACTGCAATGGTTATCACTGCAATGGTTATCACTGCAATGGTTATCACTCCAATGGTTATCACTGCAATGGTTATCACTGCAATGGTTATCACTCCAATGGTTTTCACTGCAATGGTTTTCACTGCAATGGTTTTCACTGCAATGGTTTTCACTGCAATGGTTTTCACTGCAATGGTTTTCACTGCAATGGTTATCACTGCAATGGTTATCACCGCACTGGTTATCACTCTAATGGTTATCACTGCAATGGTTATCACTGCAATGGTTATCACTGCAATGGTTATCACTCCAATGGTTATCACTCCAATGGTTTTCACTGCAATGGTTATCACTGCAATGGTTATCACTGCAATGGTTATCACTGCAATGGTTATCACTCCAATGGTTATCACTGCAATGGTTATCACTCCAATGGTTTTCACTGCAATGGTTTTCACTGCAATGGTTATCACTGCAATGGTTATCACTCCAATGGTTTTCACTGCAATGGTTTTCACTGCAATGGTTATCACTCCAATGGTTTTCACTGCAATGGTTTTCACTGCAATGGTTTTCACTGCAATGGTTATCACTGCAATGGTTTTCACTGCAATGGTTATCACTCCAATGGTTTTCACTGCAATGGTTTTCACTGCAATGGTTTTCACTGCAATGGTTATCACTCCAATGGTTTTCACTGCAATGGTTTTCACTGCAATGGTTATCACTGCAATGGTTTTCACTGCAATGGTTATCACTCCAATGGTTTTCACTGCAATGGTTTTCACTGCAATGGTTATCACTCCAATGGTTTTCACTGCAATGGTTTTCACTGCAATGGTTTTCACTGCAATGGTTATCACTGCAATGGTTTTCACTGCAATGGTTATCACTCCAATGGTTTTCACTGCAATGGTTATCACTCCAATGGTTTTCACTGCAATGGTTTTCACTGCAATGGTTTTCACTGCAATGGTTATCACTGCAATGGTTTTCACTGCAATGGTTATCACTCCAATGGTTTTCACTGCAATGGTTTTCACTGCAATGGTTATCACTCCAATGGTTTTCACTGCAATGGTTATCACTGCAATAGTTATCACTCCAATGGTTATCACTGCAATGGTTATCACTCCAATGGTTATCACTGCAATGGTTATCACTCCAATGGTTATCACTCCAATGGTTATCACTGCAATGGTTATCTCAATATTCCCACACAATGTATGGATCATTTAGCTGCGACTATGTGTACTTATATCCTCATTAAGTATCGCAAACACTCCTAATCTGACGACTGTCCTGATATTAGGGTATTCCGCTCTGCCTCCATTGTAATACGAGTTAAATAGCTTTGTTCAGCACAGTGTATGTGAGTTGCAGTATACTAAAGAATGGAAAACTGTATCTAAGTAAATATAGAAGGTCAAATAATCATATAAGATCTTTAACTGTTAGACAGTGTTTGTTAAATAAGGAACCAAACAATATTAAGTTAATGTTTACTCTGTGTTTAAGCATATAAACGAATATCATACACACGCTGATATAAAATGACAACTTACCACTTTGTAATATTTATAATGACATTTTATAAATGGTATTTAGTACTAGCAAACTTTTACTTCATTGGACAGATAGTAATTTTTCAACAAATGCGTTTAGATTATCCCTAATTAGATTATGATATTGTATAGATACTGTTAACAAATCCACAATTTGGGTCACATTTTGTAGGATAATTGTTATCCCATTTTAGATTATATATGGTATTTATTTGATAAATACTGTTAAGTGTTAGCAAATCCCTAATTTGGGTCACATTTCGTAGGATATTTGTTATCGCTTTTTATGAGATAAGGTAGGTCGCGTTTCTCATTGTTCTCATTACAGTAGTTCCAGAAGTTGCAGCAAGGGACATCGTAACTAAAGCCCCTCAATCTCCTGTTATGTAGGACCCAATGTTAACTTGTGGTGATTGCTAGGTTTTTGCTTCTGTGCAAGCGACTGTAGGATGAAAGATGAATG
Source organism: Caprella mutica (assembly GCA_947561585.1). NCBI lineage: Eukaryota > Metazoa > Arthropoda > Malacostraca > Amphipoda > Caprellidae > Caprella > Caprella mutica. Next base: position 128,861 of record CANNZV010000944.1, on the reverse strand, counting down.
GGTTAACAAACATTGATTTATAGCATTTAAAGTAGGTCAACTGTTTTGCATACCCCCTGTGAATTATTGGGCAAATCTAATAGCTTTGAGAATTGTTTTTGTTATTGTAATTTAGAGGAAAAGTTTGATAGACATTTGACTTTGTTATTCGCAACTGTTTCTGTACTTGACAAACATGGAATATAAGTGGATATGAAAATGTGGTTCAGAAGTTTTTGTCTCTGTCCATATATGTTTTTTGCAAAGTTTTGATCAATTAACATCAATTCACATATAAAGAAAAAATAAATAGAATTTGACAGTTTATCAAACAAATCTAATGGAACCTAGTGAAAAAGTTATGGTTGGGCTACAGATTATTAATAGTAGACTTCATATTAAGTATTCATTAATTTCCTCTTTTCTGGAAACTGTCTTGCTCCAGGAGTTTTACAGAAATAAATAAAACCAAAAATAAACGCAGCAATATTATGGGGCAATAGCTAAAAAAAGTAGAACACCTGGAGATCCTACTTAATTAGGGAGAACTGAAACGTGGGTTTTTATTTGAAAATATTACAAGTAACAAAATCTAGATAACAACTAAAAGTTGATTTTGAATATAATAATTATAACTAAAAAAAATTGACCAGACATTATAAACACATCTATGCTCTTCCATTTCGAGACTAAAATAAAGCATATCGGTCAAGTACTGATAGATTTACGTGTAAATATTCCCTAAGAACGTGAATCATACTCTACAGTTCAGGAGTTGCGCTAAGTGACCGGAAAATTCCACCACGGAAAATTCCTTTATGTTGGAATTTTCCGTGGTAGGACTAGCAGTGGTGGAATTTACAGTGCTAGATTTTCAATGGTGGAATTTACAGTGCTAGATTTTCGTGGTGGAATTTACAGTGCTAGAATTTCTGTGGTGGAATTTACAGTGCTAGCTTTTCGTGGTGGAATTTACAGTGCTAGCTTTTCGTGGTGGAATTTACAGTGCTAGATTTTCGTGGTGGAATTTACAGTGCTAGCTTTTCGTGGTGGAATTTACAGTGCTAGAATTTCTGTGGTGGAATTTACAGTGCTAGCTTTTCGTGGTGGAATTTACAGTGCTAGAATTTCTACAGTGCTAGATTTTCAGTGGTGGAATTTACCTAAAACTATTAAACTGGATATCGTCTAACCAAAAATTTACAATCTGTTGACAATCAAAAATAGTGTTTTATGATTAATTGTAACGAGACAATAATTAAAGAGTATATCAATATATACATCATTTATATTAATGAAAAAATGAATTTAGCTTCATATACACTAAATTAATTTTCACATAAAATTGTGTCGATTCGATTTTAACATTTAAATCAACTCAGTACTAATTAAGAAACGTGTTCAAGAATTTAATCTAGACAATCTTTACACGAATTCAATTTTTCTGTTATTTTACAGAACAAAATGGTTTGATAAAAATTAAATATGAAGATCTATTAAAATTAGACATAGAAAAATTAGAAGTAAAAAAAAATTAGAAATAAATTATTGATATAAACTTGATATTAATAATTCTTATTTGCATTGACTAAAGAGGGAAAGATCAAAATAATTATTAAAGAATTATTACACCCACTACAAATAGTTTTGATTGGCTCATCAGATTAACTTTAATCATCAAACATATAATTGATGAATAGTTATATTTACAATTTAGTTTCCATCAAAGTCTTCCCTGTCAAAATTACTTATCATCAAAACAATTTTACTAGCAATCTACCAAGAATAATTTGAAAAGAAAATACAGAACTTCATCCAAACAAGGAGCTATCATTCAGTAGCCGCACATTTGACTGTCAAAGCTATATTGTAGACGTTAATGTATTGTTATATATGGGGAAAATGTTGTGAAAATTATAGATGGAATGTTTTAATCATTTATTATTTCACTATAGCCTGTTTGACACTGAAGCAACCATTCACACTATACAGTCATTCACTTTAGCCTGTATAGCCACTATACGTACAGCCATACATATAGCCACTATAGTATACATACAGCCCTTAATATAGCCATTACACGCAGCCATTCATAAAGCCACTATACGTACAGCCATTCACTATAACCTGTAGCCACTATATAGTCATTCACTATAACCTGTTTGACATATTTCTCTGCTGAATAATTTATTTTCAAATAGGAATATTTAAAATTCCAAACGCCAAATTACCTATCCGACCTTTAGCATCCGTCATTTAGTTCTAGTTTGAGACAGTGAGTTCTTACAGTAAGAGTTAGAGCGCATTTAATCAGGTGGTCTGTGAAGAAGTTCAGACACTCACAAAGATCATTCTAACTTCAGAGAGCAGTTTTGTAGCGCTAATTCACCCCATCTTTTTAAATACCTCTACACGCTTGCAGAATGGTAAATAAATCGCTAGATTAAAAGACTCCGCGGTAAGAGTTTAGAGAAATTGAAGTACAACGAACATTTGAAACATCTGTGACTGTGGACATTTTTAACCCTGAGGGAAAATTATGGTGGGGAGATGGGAGATAAGGAAGGGAATAGTTATGGTGGGAGATAAGGAAGGGAATAGTTATGGTGGGGAGATGGGAGATTAAGAGGGGAGTAGTTATGGTGGGGAGATAGGAGATTAAGAGAGGAATAGTTATGGTGGGGAGATGGGAGATTAAGAGAGGAATAGTTATGGTTGGGAGATGGGAGATTAAGAGAGGAATAGTTAAGGTGGGGAGATGGGAGATTAAGAAAGGAATAGTTATGGTAGGGAGATGGGAGATTTAGAGGGGAATAGTTATGGTGGGGAGATGGGAGATTAAGAGAGGAATAGTTATGGTTGGGAGATGGGAGATTAAGAGAGGAATAGTTATGGTGGGGAGATGGGAGATTAAGAAAGGAATAGTTATGGTGGGGAGATGGGAGATTTAGAGGGGAATAGTTTTGGTGGGGCCATGGAAGATTAAGAGGGGAATAGTTATGGTGGGGAGATGGGAGATAAAGAGGGGAATAGTTTTGGTGAGGCCATGGAAGATTAAGAGTAGTCCACTCTTAATCTTAGGTATATAATATTTGTTTAACAAATTAATAAATGGATGTAGTTACAGTCATAACTATGAAATTAAGTCATATTTGCCTAATTTTGAAATAATAAAGATGGTACAAAGACTTGAAGATAGGTACATAAAAAAGTTCGATAAAAGAACCTCAACTTCTCGGAAATAGTCACGACAAAAACAAGAAAAGAAAATAGAATTTGAAATATTATTTGTTTGATATTTGAAATGTAAACACTTCTCATAACAAAATAGAATCTTTCTAAACTCTCGAACATAATCTATTGTGCTGGAGTGCGCCTATGAAGTTTTAGTAAGAAAATGGCGCCTTTTAGCACCACTTGTTAGTTTCTGGAAATCTTTTGGGAAAACAATTCGACGCTCAACCAAACAAAACCAACGGCACTCGAATCGGCACAAGAAACTTTAAATGAAACTCCAATGACCGAATAACTGTGCTTTTTATCATTTGCTTTCAGTTCTTCTTTAGTTACATAGACAATTTAGAAGATATTGGCTATGCCATTATATATTTATCAATTCGTATTCTCTCAGGGAAGATGTGCACTATTTATTCTTTAAATACTTAACACCGAATAATGGACTGTGGAGGAAAATCTTGCGAGTCTCAGCTTCAGAATCTTTGGATTCGTAGTCCATAGTTCGAAGCGTGAGTCAATTCAGTTTATTTTGTGAGGTGGGAGGGGAAGGTTGTGTACGTCTGTTGCTACTCTCATCAACTCGCCACTCCGAAGAGAGTCAACCTAGCGCTAGCTTAGAGGTTAAACTGCCTCATTACACTATTGCATAATTATGTAAACTGATACTGAGTAGATATGCCTTGCTTTTATCTATAACATATTTAGTTGCATTTACGTTATTAACTGTTAGGTCATTTAACCCGTTACATCCCCGATAACTTTGTAGACTTATAAACATTAACCGCATCCTTTAAGGTAGCGAAAGAAAGGAGTTTAACAAGAGTCCTTCAGAGTGGGTATTAGCCCTGACAAGTACCAAGGGACCAATCTAAGTCTCGGGGTAAACAAGATTTTCTGCCGTGAGTGTGGCTGGCTCAGACTCTCTTGCCAAATACTAATGTCTTCTCCAATTATATGGAAAGAGTCCTTCATATTTTCTATTATGAATGAGTGTTATGAATAAATTATTAATTCTATCGCTATGCTCTGTTGTTGTTATTCATATGTAAGGGGAAAATATAGGTTAATAAATATAGGTATACTATAATCAGTCAATAGTATTTTTATTCACTAACTGTTTTATACAGTCATCTTCTTTTACATGATATATTAATAGTGGCTTTAGACTACCATTAATATGAGAGATTATAAATTGTTTATCAATGAGATAACTACATTATTACTCTACGGTATTTTACATTCTGTTAGTTCTGAGAATTTGGTTTCAATTGTGTTTTTTAATATTTTCACGAAAGTGAACTATTAGATTTTAGGGCATTATTATAATGTGATTTTACTTTAATGAATTTATACATTCTTTACGAGAATAAATTTAATTAATACAGAATCAAGTTTCTGATAATAACCACTTACGTAATAGTGGTGTGACCAAATAAGGTAAATGCATTATAGCCTATTCAATAGCCTTTATCGAGGAGAATGCCCTCCATTCTCTACTTTGTTGCCAGACTTGATTAGAGGACTCTATCGACTACCCTAACTCCCTTAACTTCTGATAAACTTACCACCGATAGATTCTAATCTCAAATGATGTGCGAGATCCTTCCTTCCTTCCAACTTATACTGGATGACTGGCACTCCTGAAAATCCCGCAATTAAATGAAAATTAAATTTCACTGAAGGAGCCAACGAACAATTAAATACCAGAAAATGAATGTAGTTAAAAAAGAAAGAATTTTATATATGACAAGTGAACATAGATTTTCAACATTAAATTCTTAAAGATGTTGTGGTTGTTTATATTGTTCAAGATATTATTATCGTATAGTACAAGTATAGTAGCGTATAGTACAAGTTCAAATATATCTACGTAAGCAATAATAATGTATCTTACCACTAGCAGATCTGAGCCAGTCTGTCATTGAGCGATTATTCAAGATTTTTCTCCACTCTAAGAAAGTTTGTTGTTATTATGCGGCTAAAGTCAAAGTAAGGACTGGACGTACATCATGTGCAGCTTGTGTTAATATCTCCTACACTGAGAAACTAATTACCAAAGTGGCTAAGTTTTGATCACCTAACTTAGTCGAAAGAATAATACCACCCTTAGAAAGTGTGATGTACAGTATCTAAACTTTCACTCGGTGCAGCATCTACTTAGCATAAGTAGCTACCTATAAGAGCCTCTGTGATGAATCTGACTATTGCTGCAACCGAAAACTTGGATCGGAAACTCGTTACGGGAGACGAAGTGAAACCTGTGCCTGACGCATGTTCTCTGCCCATTCTATACTAGCAGTTATAACGACGCGTTATCACTGCCCAGTTTACGCCTCTTCAATTAATGACGGTTAAATGAATGGAAAGCATATTTGTAGTCTACAGTAGCGTTTCTACCGACTTTAATTCATGTAACTGTGATTTATTGAAGAGGCGTAGAATGGGCGGTGAAAACGCGGCGTTTTAAAGCTAAAAAAGAATGGGCATTATCTTTTTGGTTTGTTAGTTTCTATTTATTTGCAATTTAATTCTAAGACTCCTTGATATCATTTACATGCTTTACTGCAGAATATGACCCAAAGAAGAATGGACTAAATTTTCCTGTCTATGCTTACTTCAATTAAGTTAAGTTCAAATTACATTATGTAATAGATTTTAAATATTTAATGGAGAAGCAAAATTTAGCAAAATTTTCTCAATTATCCAAAGTTTAAATATCTAATTAGCGATGTTCAGAAACTAAGTAGAAAGAATAGGTACAGAGTGTAGCGTCAAGTAGTCATAATTAGTTCGTGAACTTCTTGCTTAATAGAAAGTTAGAAACTGCCAAAGAATTATAAAATTTTCATTCTTAATTTAGTGCTTTTTATTTACAATTACCATCATTTCATCTATAGTATCTTTCTTCTAAAACGATAATTTTTCCCAATCTGTTTTATTGAAGAAGTTTCGCTATAGTTTTTGTAGATTTCCAAATCTGTATATGGAAGAAACTCCAATTCTAGTTTTATCGTCCGTTTCAACGAAATGAGAAGAATGGTGATATAAAATAGGACACTTTTATCATCTGCTCTAACTTGCAATGAGAGTTTGGGTTACATATTAGAGTTCTCGTTTTATTGTGTTTGTATTGCTAATTTGGTAATTAATGTGATTTATGTTGGATAGAAGATTAAAATTGTTCCCCCATACTCTTCTATGGCCCTACCATAACTGTAACTCATAGAGTTCATTAATCGATTGTTTCAAATTTTAAATTTGATACTAGAAAGAATTAATTACGCTCATTAATATTTTAGGAGTTATAGATAATTGTTGAAAAATAATTTCTGTATATTTTGATAAATAGTCAGTTTGATTTCAATGTACACGTATAATATATTATTAATAAAGCTATCAATTTTGGAATTAATTTAAGATATTGATATAAAAAGAAAATCTATAATGTAAACGCTGAAATACATACAATACCAATCTTCTATCGTTCTAAAGTTGTAAACAATTAAAGTTAAAAATACATTAAAAATACACTTACATACAAGTTTACTCAGTGACTATATCCATAATAATATATTATAGTTTAATGCTATCGCTTCTATTGAAAACTGTTTTAAACTATAAAATTATGGTGTATTGGCACCGTTAATTGATAGTTTATAGTTAGTGTAATTCTTTAGCTTTTAAAGTTTTGTTGTGTCCTCTAAGTTTATTATTATTCATTACCTAACGGAATTATAAGGTTGAAAATAATTTAATTTTACAATTTACTATACTATATATAATTAAGTGACGTGTCCTAAAGTTATTTTTTTTAAACAAATAGTATAGTTTATTTCAAATAATAAATAGTTTATTATAGGTTTCTTATTTCTTATATTTTGGTATGGTGATGTTAGCTCCAAGCTATAGGGCGATAAATCTACAAAATGTTTGGGTAGATGAAATGTATTGGCGATGAATTTTTCCCTTGAGCAATTTTGATGTAATATGGAGTATTTGTAAGTTTTCTTCATTTTTCCGTATTTGTATGTTTATTACTATTAAAAATTCGATTTTTAGCCCGACAATAAAACCTTCCTTTAACTAGTTTTTGTAAGATCGGTTTTGTTTACTAATAATATAACTTCTTTGTTTTCCTCCCTTTCTCCATACATTTCTTTGTAAATGACAGTGTTCTCTTAGTAGCTTTTCTTCTTCCATGAGCATACAAGATGGTAGATGGCTTTTTCTTATGAATCTATTTTTCTGTCTGACTCTATTTTAAAAGTCAATTACATGTTTTTCGATATATTTTCTTTTCTTTTAACGGTTGCTGGCCTTCGTATCGAAAAATATTGAAGTTAAAATCCTTCCGTTTACAGTTTAAAAAAAATATGGATAATGCCCCTCGTCATTATTTTGTAAACCCTATGAAATTTGATAGGATATTTTTACTTCTATATACTTTTTAAAAACAATGATAGTCAATACACTGCAATGTCCACTTTACTTGCGAGTTTCTAATTATAATCCTAAAGAAAAAGATTGGTCGCCGTTTGTTCTGAATGTTTGCTGGGTAGCTATAATTAATTCAGTTGTAATTATTTTGTGTAAAAGTATAAAACAAGGGAAAACTCATTACATTTACTTTTATTGCATCGGATAATCATTAACCGATTAAATCAATTTCGAATATGCAATGTTTGCTTTAAAATTCAAATTTTATTTTATTTTTAAAGACAATATCTTTTCATTAAAAATTATTCTAATTGGAAATCATAAGCATACGTGTACAATCTTTCTCTTCAGAGTCAGATTAGTGTTTCGTACAATTGTTGCACACCGAGTAACAAAAAATTTGAAAACATATAAAATATCGTGACCGGTAATTCGATCATCGATATTTTGATCACCGTTAATTTGACCTCCCCCTCTCCCCCGGTAAATTTACCCCCAGGTAATTTGCCCCTCCCCCCGGTAAATTTACCCCCGTTAATTTAACCCCCTTCCCCCAGTAAGTATACCCCCTAGTAATTTGACCCCTAGTGAATTTACCCCCGTTAATTTGACCCTCGGTAAATTTACCCCCGTTAATTTGACCCCCAGTGAATTATCTTTTTCATTAGTTTATCGCTTTTAAAATATTTGTGATGTAGAAGTGGCTGCAGCAGTTGTCTTGTGAAGAGTCCAGTAGAAGGTATATGAGCAATGAATCTTGTAGCATACTTACATAATATTTAACTTTAAGTGCATCATCCAAGAATAACATAACTGGAGTCAATTTGCCGGGGGTCAAATTAACAGGGGTTCAAATTACAGGGGGTCATATTACTGGGGTCAATTTTCTAGGGGCCAAGTTACCAGGGGGTTTAAATACCGGAGATCAAACTACCTGGGGTTAAATTACCGAGCACCTAAAAATTATATTCTGAACTAAAATTTTTCCGATTTTAAGCTTAATGATCCTAGACCTCAATTCTAAAATAGTAAATTCATAATTGTTCACGGGACCTGGAGAGGATCTTTAAAAGGTTGCTACTCAGAATCCTAAATCAATTATTCATCAAAGTTTAATAATTTCTTGTTCCTAATTTTATTTAAATTTCATACATTTGAAAATGAATTTTGTAAAGCTACTTTCAACTTTGTGAGATAGTGCTTGTATTACATGTACCATTGAATTGCAAGTTATTCGTTACTTGGTTTAGCAGTAATTCTTTTACCAGCTCTCCATTTTCCTCTTCCATCAGTGGGTTGTCTGTGTCACTCTTTATTGTATTACCTTATCTGGTAAGTGACTGGTACAGAGTAGCTTTTCAGCATCCATGAGCATTTCCATCAAATGGTGGTATATTGCTTAATAGAATTCACTTCTTTCTTTTTAAGAATTTTCCTTGGATCAGCTTCAATTTTCTACTGAATTTGTTTGTAGTTCAATAATCTAGGTGACATTATTGATATATTATTAATTCTATCATTATTTTGCCAATTTAATATTTTAAAATATTTTCGCCTTCAATTAAAATTAGATTCATTGAATAGTTTTTAATTATCATTAATGCTATTTTATTAGTTAATATTGACATTGTAAATTAATGCTATTTTATAGTTTATAGAAACTGGTCGCTTCATTTCATCTTTAATTTGTGCAGATAATTTCCTCTCGCCTCACAACTGATATTGGATGACTTTAAATAGAAAAAATATCAACTATTTCTAACGGCTAAAAACATGCGTGTGTGTATTACCGTGTATACATTATGTATTACCGTGTGTTTATTTTAACGTGTATGTATAACCACATTTATGCGTATGGAATTAAAATAAATAATGTTTAGAATTAAATTAAGTTATGTTTCTTCTCATTTTGAAATGTGGACAACCTAATTAAACACATTAAATTAAATATAATTATTGATAAAATTATCAAAAATAATAAAAAGCAAACACTTACATAAGTGCAAAATACACATGTTAGTGTTTATTCACTATTCATTAATGGTTATTTTTCAATAGAAGTTTGTGTGATTTTTGCAATCTGTAACTTCTGTTGAGTTTCAGTTTATTTTTTTAGGCTTGTAAATTTCCTTCAATTTTTCTATCTTTTTTAGTTCGTTCCAATATTTTGTTGCTGAGCTTGTTCATTTTTTTGTTTGTTTCTGTGTTTGTTTGTTCGTCATTTAGTTTGTTTGTTCATTGTTATTTTTTTTGTTAATTATTTTGTTTGCTCTTTTATTTCTTTGTTATTTTGTTTGTTTGTTTATTTGTTTGCTTGTTTCTTGTTTGTCATTTATTTTGTTTGTTTATTAGTTTGTTTGTTTATTATTTTGTTTGTTTTCTTTTATAAAAAAAATATATTTTTAGTTTCTTTTGAGAAATTTTTTTGACTTAGATCTCTAAATCTCAGTTGATGATTCGCAAGTTATTCCATTATGTAAAGTTGTGAAATTATCTTTCATTCTTCTCCTGGAGTTCAAAGATAGGTTGTATCTTACGAAAAACGATGAAAATATCTCTAGGAAACGGTTCCATTTCCGTGTATTAGATTTCGACTACTGATAACAACTCTTAATCTAAAATATAGTCGACTATTGGTTTAAATAGATATGTTCTGTTGTGTACCTAAATTTATCTATATAATGCTATTTGTATTATTGTAGATATAATGCTCACTACTAATAATGAATTAATGTACCTATGAGCTCTTCATTTTCCTCTTTTATTATGGAACAGCTCTTCAAATTACTCTTTGAAAATACTTGCATTGTCTAGTCTGTTAACCCTGGTGACTATTCATAAATAATTGGTCACCAAATAATTGAGTTCCAATTAATTGATTGTGTAGAAATATGAATTAAAATGTCTGTCTGGTTTATTAATTAAAGACATATTATCTTACACCAATAATCAATTAGATTACAAGGTCTATCATCACCATTATCTCTATTTTTTTGGTTATATATTTTCGGTCAATAATTGCTCTTAGACTTCAATGTTTCTGTTTTATACATTAATTCATGAAACATATTCCAAAATTATAACTTAACAATATAAATATTCATATTTTCTATCATGAGACTTGATAGTTTTTAGGTGCGATGAAGTAATTGTTTTTCTGCCTTCATACCCGTACGTAAGTGTCAAGGTAAAGCTCTGCCCGTAATGTTCTTTAGCCATCAAGTGATGTAAAGGCTGATGGCCAAGTCCTCAGAATGGTTTTCCGTTCTTTCATGGCACCATTCAGCCTCTCAAAACTACTGAAAAGATTTGTTGTAAATTGCCATTCGGTTTCATAGCTCTTCATTACTGGAACGGACATTAAACTTCCTCCCTCCTAATTAATATGAATGAATATTACACCTCGGAGTTGTGAAGTAAGTTATAGTTTGAGTAAGTGTTTGGCAGACGCTTTCAATTCATTCTCATATTCTGTCATTCATGAATTTCCATTACAGCTCACTTCAGTTGTGACAAAAAGCTATACTGAACATTAGTCGCGCATTTGGATGATATTCAAAATGAACCTTCCATACATATGTGAGCCGATTTTATTTAGTAGCTGGTAGCTCAGGTATGCAATTGAATTACCTTGTCTTAGCATTTGAAGCCATAGTAAATTCATTAGGATGTCTGTACGGAACAATGAGTTTTATCACTTAGTTGTATGTATAATGGAAGTTAAGTTCAAATTACTGATCTAACCAATGAAATTTTGTCCGAAGCTCACCATTTTGCCGCGCCATAAAATCATCATCGGTTATCGAATTCGAATTCAAAGTTTTACTTCCATTACACAACTCATTAAAGGACTTAACGAAGTACTGATTGGCGTTAAAACGATTTATCATCTTTGGAAAGGCATTATCTTCGGTGCATTTCCTTCCTATGATCTACTATACATCATCTATGGCAGTTGCTGTCAGGAATCCAATTGGGCAAAGTAAAATTGACGAGATTTCTCTTTGATCGCACCAGTAATTTCATCGATAAACTTCCAAGTCTTTTATCGATATTCAGATACGATCTTCGTATCTAGCCTCCGGGCGTGATTCAATCAACAGTCGCGCAGAAATATGGCGTTCAATCTTTTCAATATACTTTGGACTTCATATTTACTTTCATGGAATGATATTTTTGATATGTTAGAGATTCGGATTCTTATTTCTTTTCGGGTTTCATGTAACAGTCATTTGTTATTGGAACAACCAAACAAACTGACACTAAATTTGGTACAGATAACATGTTCGGAGTGTAGGGGAGGACTCGAAAAAGAAGAGCAACATAAATTCGAAATATTGTTGGCTTTCAGACGACATTGCAAATCACCATTTAGGTTACAGTTCAATTGTTCTGGCTTTTGGATAACAGCTCATACCGAGAGACAAACGTGGAAAAAGATTGTGCCGCTGCGTGATATATTCGAACGCGAAATGGCATTCCTGGTTGAAATTTGAAAAAGAATTCCAAAAGTACTTTCAGTCGATTGGAGAACATTCAGTGAAATGAATAGATGCGACTATTTGGTGATAGGACTATTTGTTGATAGGACTATTTGTTGATAGGACTATTTTGATAGATGGGCTATTATCAGTCGTTTCAAATGCTAGTGGTCGAAAATTTGAATCACAATTAACCATCTTCTTCTATACATTTAATTCTTTAGAACTATCAACTGCCGTACTCGAACTATAATTAGGTATTAAAATTTGTTTCCAAATATGTAATATTCTATATGAATGAAGAAGTTAATCAATATTATATTGGCTGTTCGAATCTCCACAACTTTTTTTAAACCTTTTCATAATTCATGTGAAATATCTATCGTACTAGGAAGATATAAATTGTTTACTTCCTTCTCTCTCTGGTAGCCTTTCACGCTTCGATACATCCTCCCATCTGATTCATAACTAAACGACTGGTTACATAATTTCTGGATTGTTTCTCGGTGTTCTAGAAAGGGTGTATGTTTGTTTAACGGCCTCCTGCGTATTCTTAGAAAAGAAAGAAACTTTCCTAGAGTAGCGGCCAAATATTTGGAAACTCTTCTGGCACGCCTCGCAGAACTTCATAATTCGTGCCTAATATCCGGTTGTACAACTTAGATTGCAGGCTGGGGAAAACGAAAATAACTACAGATTAGTTCGACTTTAAAAAGTTAGTGAAACTATGAACTAATCTAGTGCGCCTCAAATTCATTTCAGTAAACCAAAATAAAGCAATCTATTTAATGGGACTAACATTGTAGCAATCTTTTATTAGTATATGTATCATTTACTGTGAAACTACATATCGAAATGTAAATATTTACAGTCCTAATACATTTAAGTGTTTGTAATTCGATGCTATACTGTCGATAAGGGAGGTCAGAACGACTTCATCTCTCTTCAAGTCTTCTCACGCTGTCCCGTCAATAATTCATTGAAAAAAGAAGATACTGAGAAGATAATGAGAAGATGTTGAGAAGATACTGAGAAGATGTTGATAAGATAATGAGAAGATGTTGAGAAGATGATGAGAAGATATTGAGAAGATGTTGAGAAGATACTGAGAAGATATTGATCAGTTGTTAAGAAGATACTGAGAAGATGTTGAGAAGATAATGAGAAGATGTTGAGAAGATGTTGAGAAGATACTGAGAAGATGTTGAGAAGATACTGAGGAGATATTGAGACGATATTGAGAAGATGTTGAGAAGATGTTGAGAAGATGATGAGAAGATGTTGAGAAGATGTTGAGAAGATGATGAGAATATATTTAGAAGATGTTGAGAAGATAATGAGAAGATGTTGAGAAGATGTTGAGAAGATGATGAGAAAATGATGAGAAGATGTTGAAAAGATAATGAGAAGATGTTGAGAAGATACTGAGAAGATGTTGAGAAGATACTGAGAAGATATTGAGCAGTTGTTAAGAAGATATTGAGACGATATTGAGAAGATATTGAGAAGATGTTGAGAAGATGATGAGATGATATTGAGCAGTTGTTAAGAAGATATTGAGACGATATAGATATTGAGACGATATTGAGAAGATGTTAAGAAGATGTTCAGAAGATATTCAGAAGATGTTGAGAAGATGTTGAGAAAATGTTGAGACGATATTGAAAAGATATTGAGACGATATTGAGAAGATGTTAAGAAGATGTTTAGAAGATATTCAGAAGATGTTGAGAAGATGTTAAGAAGATATTTAGAAGATGTTCAGAAGATGTTCAGAAGATATTCAGAAGATGTTGAGAAGATTTTAAGAAGATATTCAGAAGATGTTGAGAGAGAAGAGTGTTTAGAACCTGAACTGGAGATGAACAATAGTTTAGATTTACATTATATAACTAGATTATGTGCACTCGGTAGAGCGCATACCTTCGCCTCCGGTTTGACCCGTTCTCTCCCAAAATTTAAGAAACTGGTAACTGGATAATAACCAATCGTCCCATCAAGTTTCATGCAATTTGGTTCAATACTTTTTGAGTTATTGAATTAAAAATGACCTTGACCTTGACCTTTAACCGGATCGCTCCCAAAATTCTACCAGATGGTTCCTAGACATTGCCCAATCGTCCCATCAAATTTCAGACAATTTGGTTGAATACTTTTTGAGTTATTGAGTTACAAATGGCCATGACCTTGAGCTCTGTTCTTTGACCCGATCGTTCCCAAAATATAACAAAATGGTTCCTGCATATTGACTAATCGTCCCACCAAGTTTCATACAATACGGTGCAATCCTTTTTGAGTAATAAATGACCATGACCTTGACCTTTGACCGGGTCACTTCCAAACTTCTAGCAGCAGGTCATTGGATACAGACCAATCGTTTCACCAAATTTCAGGCAATTTGGTTGAACAGTTTTTCAGTTAAGCGAATAACAAGATGATATATAAATAAATTCCGATGGAAATATGACCTTCCCGCATTCTGCGAAGGTAATAAATAAATTTTACATTAGCTATTTAGTAGCTAGAGATTATTTAATGCATCAAATTATAAACATTTGTACACTATAATTATGACGCTCTGCTAATTAAAGCTTTATATGGAAAGGAGCTCACATTTTGTGAATGTTCTTTTATATATAACGTTTTTGATCTTTTTCCACATGAATTATTATTTTATTTAATTGTAAATGATGCTTCAGTTATTGTTTCTCAATTTTATCTTACAGCCAAATTAAAATTGCAATTAACTAGATTTACAAAAAATACTGTTTAAATGATTAAAATAAAAAGGGATTCATTTCTTTTAGAATTATATCAGCGAAAGAGCCCGAGAAAAAATGCAATAATATCCATCTACTAATTTGTTATAAAAGATGAAAATTGCAAAAAAATTATATCAATATGACTCCATATTACTCAGAAAATAAATAGTTTTACATATTAATATATACATTATTGATAACTAAATTCGGTGAAGGAAATTTCCAGGTTATATTTTTTTCTTTTTCCCGAGAATTTAGATTTTAATGTTGCAGTCTTCGTACAATAATATTAACACTTACCATATATGATAGAAATCCTTTATAGTGAATGTAGTGAGTGTCATGAGTAACAGAACTACCCAATATAGTAAACAAACTTTCAATGCCTATCAATTTTATGGAACTAATGAACATTCATGGCTGACTAAAGGAAATTTGTTCACTATATTGGATAATTCTCTTACTCGGGACTTAATATTCACCATAGAGGAGTCCACTATATAGGAATTCTACAGTATATCTAAATAATTGTACCTGTCCCTTGTGGCAATGTATCTCGTTACAATATTGGTGTCATTTTGCCCCAAGAAACGTTGTTAGATAGGCCATGTTATGTTGAGTAAGTTATACATTGCTATAAGGCTTTGTTTTTAGGTTGATGTTTGAGATATGTTTATAATGTAGGTTTCAAATGTTATTAATAGGGCTGGGACAATATGCTCGTAAGAAAATCATAGATCCGGAAAATATATATTATAGACAGAGAGAATTAAGAGTATTGAATCGTTTTAAACCAGCGGTATATAGTATTCGATACCATTTTATTTCGTTTCGTCTATGATATTTTTGGGATTTATGATTTTGAAAGCATATTGTCCCAGCCCTAGTTATTAAATGACTATTGTAACAATATAATCAAAGATAAGCACATATGTTAAGTAATGATCTGAATTATATATGCATGATAGTTGATTTTCAATAATTGATATAAATAAATAAGATATAAATGGATTATATCTTAATGTAATGATTTAATAATGAATATTACTCTGATACTAATTAAAGTATGTATATGTACAGTAAATAAATATCGTATTAAAATTTCAAAAGGTTATCATTAAAAACATGCGTGAAAAGATTCAAATAGATTCATTGTTCTCATAATTTTTTTTTGTTATGTTTAAAAAGACAATATTTTTCCATTCCATTATAAGACTCATATTTTGATGCGTTTTTTAATAATAAATTGAAATTTTGATACGTTATTTAATTACCACCCTATAATAAGCAATACAAAACGAATGCGCCATACATTTAACTTACCATTCAAACCATAGGTTAGTTACGAACTAGTTAGTTATTATAATAATTATTATTACATCGTTTTTTATATGCACGAAGATGTGAAACAGACCGATAATTCGTAACTTACCCTATATAATTATACCATAACTTGACTTTTACCTATAGTTCTAAATAAAGAACTCATTCTTCCCAATCATTTGAAAGAAAACTGAAATCAAAGAGTTATCTTCTCTGCTAACCAATTAATACGCTTCGTTTATTTTCCTTCTCCACTTGAACCAAAGTCATTTTTATTGGTTTTATCTTTGGAAAGATGGAGGGGAGGGGGTTAATACTTAATAGGTATTTTTATCAGAGTTAACACATTAACTGGGGGGGAAAATCTGATAAATTATTGCTGAACACATCAATTAATGTCTTTGATTCTTGAAACTGATTATAATGTAATATACAAAACTATAAAGTGTTGTCTATTACATGGTTGATGAATATGTATTTTTGAATAGGATTTTTATTATGTTCTACGTTATCAATTTTATGAAAAGAAATATTATTTTTATTTGAATAGTAGATAAATTTTTTTTATTCAAGTTTCCTATTCTATTGCATATTTTCTGTTAAGTAAATTAATATATTCAGATTACATTTTTATATATACTGCACGAAACTTATTTCATATCCCATTTCTTACAATTTTGCTTCGCTATTGTAATGTGATTTAACAGGAAAAATATTACTTGAGAGTTTTAGAAGAAAAATGCAATATAAATTCTCTTTACTGACCAGATTATGTTTGAATTACCATATGAACCCAATATTTTATGGGCATGTAATCGTCCGCATTTTGTCTACGTAAGCGTTTCTCAGCGAAAAACGACGTCAAATTTATAGATTTTGTATCCAACATTGAAACGTCCTGTCCAGTATTAGGAATAGGATGAATAAACTTATTTTAATGCTTTAAATAATGAAGAATTGAGAGACGTTTAAAAATTTATAACTAAATCAATTTTCCATTATAGAAAAATTTATTCATGCTCAGTATTTTGGCAACTACAATTTAAAGTGATATTTGTCTTCATTTACAAAACAAAAACTGGCTTTTAATTTGACAAATAAAATGAAAAAGAAAAGAGATAAACAACCACCAATAGTTGTAAATAAAGTGCACATATAAGCCGGTTAAACATAAAGTTTTTCTGGTGGCGAGTTGTCCAAGTGGCGAAATGTCCAGGAGCAAGATGTGCTATAACGGTTAATAATATTAATATTATTAACATCCAATCCTTTTCATTGCATTCCTTAACAATCTCACCCCATCATCTGTTTTATCCAGGTATATCCTGTATGCTGACGACAGCACACTGTCTTGTTGGTAAAAAAACAGGGAGGATGTACATGATATAATATATGTAAACAGTGTTACTCTTTACATATATGGAGCCATAGGACTTAGCTAGGTGATGTATAACTGATGCTATTCGCAAATAATCTAATTGTAAATGTGGAGTAGACAAGATATATCCTATTTTTCATACAAAGTACCAGTAGATATCACCAATATCCGTGTCAGTGATGACTCTGTACTGAGGGAAGAAGCTGTGACGGGGTCATTATTGATGAAAATTTTACGTTTTCTCAGAATGCTGCTTTGGTGTCCACAAAAGTTTCAAGAAGTTCTTTTTTTCAAAAGTTTTATTTTTCAAAATAAATAATACCTTGCCTTCTGGTACACTGAAATCACTCAGTATTTCTCATTCAGCCTTATTTCTCATATGAAATAGAGGCATATTATAGCGCAAATGTTTGTAACACTAATAAGTTGAATTTAGAGAAGAAGGCAAAGAGCAATTTACTGTCTGTATAATCGGGCTCATACTAATCACTATTTTTTACTACACTTATAATAAACCTTGATAATTAATATTTTTCACCAAATTTGTACCCACTTAAAACTTTCTACTGTAATAGCGATCCAAATCTTCTATAAATAGACACAGTGAAATTCATAATTACCAAACTAGGTATAAAAAATAATATAATATTGCCAAATTTCAACAAACTCATACCTAGATTTTCATTTGAGTTTATTGTTGTGGAAGTTTGGACCGGCTTAGCTCATTAAATTTAAGGCAATACAATCCATTACATCTTCTTTTTAAAAAGTATATACCTGATGTTCATTACGATTGTTAGCTTAATTTGTAAACTTTGTTTTGTTCTGCTTGTAGTGATGCAGTAATATGCTTTTTATTCGTTAGCATGAATAGTTTTTGGTTAGATTCTAATTAAATTAATTGGACTCTGAGTTTAAGTTTACATTTTATGTTTGCATTGTAAGAAACAGAATCTTTAAACTATGAATAATTTTGATAAACAATGTGAATTTCATTACCTTCGCCAATTGCAGAGGGTTATGTTTTAGTCAGCTTTTTTTCGTAATTTTCTTATTTGCATAACTGAAAGAGTAGTGAAATTTAGTGGGAATAAATCCATGAACCGTTTGGTAAGATTTTGGGAGCAATTGGGTAAAAAAAAGGTCAAGTTCATTTATAAATCAAGGATTATTGAATGGTCAAGGTCATTTATAAGTGACGGCGAAGGTATGCGCTCAACGAGTTTCCGCCATCTAGTTTTTGGTAATACTTGTTTAAAGTGAATAATTCGTGTTTGAAAGTACAAAAGACTGTGTTAGGTTTTTTCTGTATCAATTTTATCCTATTAAATTTCATCAATATCCCTTAATATAGGTAATAACGCTTCTTTTGATCATTATAATAAATGTTGTGAACGTAGTCCAAATAATGACATGGCAGATAATTGACTCGTTACTGTTAATATTACAGAGGAACATGATAACGCTATGTAGAGACCATTATCAGTAACAACGTACTAAATTATACCTATCGATGATTGAGTGATGGACATAAATAGATCGCTTTTAGCATTTCTCTTACAGGATGACCGAAATAATTTACTCATAATTTCAGAATTAGTATTGACCTAAGTTTTGAAGAAAAAAATACCTAAACAACTTACACAGAAATGTTCATGAATTCATTAAGTTATTTTTGATAAAGATAATTGTAACAAAATTGTTACCCTCGAGAGAGCTGGTGTTACACGAAGAATATCGTCAAACAGCTACGTATAATTATTATTTATTTTAGTTGGTATCCATGATACCTGCAGGTTACAGATGGATATCAACTAAAATAAAAAATATTTATATAGGTTTTTCATATGTTCTCGTGGAGAAAATAGGAGGAACTTGGCAAAAAGTCTTGTTAAAAGACTTAAAAAAACCCTATGTGTACGGCCCTTTAAGAACGCTTGGAAGTACATGAACAGTCAGACACAAACTCTAGTAAACAAATTCCAGGAAGAAAGTGATTAATTCGTAACAAAAGTGTGATTAATGAAGTGAAGAAACGAATTGTTAGATACCCACAAGGAATTGCCAGACAAATAGAGAAACAGATGAGTATATCCAAATTCTCAATGCAGTTAATTCAATGAGTTAATTTCATAGGATTTCATGAAGAAACGGCTGGACAGTTGCAAACTGATGTTGCAAGAGTTCAAGCTATTCGTGTGACAGGTTTTGATTTGCTTAGTCATGATGTTTAATGTGGAAGTAATCACCAGAAGTCAGAATGATATGGTTTACCCGTATCTGTTGTTAAGTAAATAGAGAAAGCTATTCGAATACTTCAGAAGCCTTTCTTCCGTCATGGCAAGGGCTGCTGTTGCATCGGCTGACAAATAGATAGAACTCATGATGTTTACCAATGAAGAATTTCCACAAATAGAAACCAGGTCTGTTTAACGTTTAAATCCTTGATAATATCTGTATGTTGAAAATAAAAAATTTCATAGAAAATTTCAGTCAGGTCATACAGGGTTAATGTAGGAAGTACTGAACCCTTTCTGTCCTGATGGCTACTTTAGATGCCAAATTCAATTTATTTTTAATTGTCTTTCGAAAGAGTTAATTAGGATTTCGAATATGATAGGATTATTGGCTTACAAATGATCCTCTCCTACAATCTAATTCTCGAGTTTCAGGTTGGTTTCAACACATTAATTGAACTTAATGATCTGGTTATACGAAGCTAATTATCATGTTATAAGACACAAAGTGTGTATTAGTTCACCTGGTGGTAATTTATAGGTACATTTAAAAGGAGGTTATTCTAATTTATTACTTTCAAAGCCTTCCATGTGGACTAATATGTTGCTACCTGACTACAAAAGTAATTACTGAATTATTTAAATGTAGCAGGGAAGACTGAAATAAGTGACAAATCTAGTAGATGTGAGGAATAATTTTTTGGTGAAAAAAATCAAAGAGTTAATGACTGTGATAAAGTATTTAATTAAATTCAGTTATTAATTCATCTTTTGATCTATCCTTGCTTAATTTAATCGACTAAACATTAATGCGTATTTTTATCAAACTCTTCACTTTGTTTTATTTTCTCCTTTACAACATCTCCCATCTTCTGCGTCAGTTCAATCCATGTAAAGAGTGTGATAAACTTCTTACCGACCTAAAAACTTGGCCAGACTTCCCCACTGATGTGCTTACCACTTTCAAAACATAAAACAAACACCCAGCTGCAGAATTTAAAAGTTTCCGTACTTTCTTTTCCATGCTTTAGATTTTTTGACACCCTCTCCTTTTTATTGCCGTATTAACGATAATTCCTAATTATCGGTTAACCATATTTATGGTTCTATAAATGGACATAAAAATAGTAAATAAAAGCATTAAAATATGGATCAATACTTTATTAGAGGACCTTGTAGAATCCAATTTATTATCTATTTATATTGTAGCTAAGCTTAATTTAGTTTGAAATATTTAGGATTGTTTTATTCACTTGATTATTTTTTAATGGAAATATTTTTTAATCGATGGTTAGATATAAATGATATCGTATTTGAAAATATAGTTTTTCCATTTTTACTCATCAAATGTAATGAAAAATAACACTATTTTTCATCATTCCCCGCATTATAGTTGTTATTTAGATATATTTGACGCAAGTATTGATACATAAAGTCACTTCATGTCAATGGAATCTCTCGACTAGCAACATGTAAAGCGGTGCCAAACATTCTGGTAGATTATTCGGCTGTAACTCTGGACTTTAAAGAGACTCTTCCATACACGATGAGCAGAAGATTTCTCTGCACAAACAACATTTGCAACAGTACCACTGTACTTATATCCAGGCAGAAATCGGTATTTAGAGAGAGCATTTATCATCAGTTAGCTTTTCCCTGCTGTGGCCTCATGAACGAGTGCGAATCATTATCTATATTTCATCGGTTAAACATAATTATAGCTGGAATTGATAATGAATAACCATATTCATTTTCAATTATCCCAATAAATTTATCATGGAGATAATTATTTAAATACATCATTCAGAGAAAAAATGTGCTGGTGAATTATATGTAATGTCGACATGATAAAACATAGAAAAAATTATCGATAGGAACCTATATCGGGATGATAATTCTGCTGTGTGTGGGAGAATACTTAGCATAATTATCAATAAAATATATCGATTTTCACCAGAAATAACGATAAAACTTTTATAATTTTCTGTTTTGAAAAACCCACGCACAATTTGAAAAATATTTTATCTGACAACATCAATTCGTCACTTTATGACTGCAATCAAAAGGATATGTTTTAACTTTAGGTGATTTGGGTCGTTGAACTCAGATGAATCTAATATTCAGCTAGTACAGTTTATCTCAATATTTGAATAACTGTTAATTATTGCTATCGATATCCAGATAGCGAAATAGAACTGTTAATTAATGCAACTTCTGATTGTTAAGCAGTTAAGGTTTTTTTATTATACCTTCTATAGTTTTATTTTATTGCATTTTAAATCTTTTCGTGTGTTCATATTCAGTATTCCTCGCACTTTTTTTTTATTTTCAGTAGAAATATTTTAGTTTGTAAAATGCCATCCCTCTGATGCATTGTCCTTTATTCCTTGGAAATAATATTAGGATACAGATTTTATTTATTCCGTTTTCCACAGTAAGATTTCTTATATCTCTTTCGTAGAATATTCGACTAAAATGTGAATGGAAATCGTGATAAGAATACTCTCAGATGTAAATCAAATGACACTTTGAAGTAGCGAAAGATTGAAACAGATTGAAAAGAAAGATTCTTGCTGTTCGTGTTGTTCGGTAAAATATTAAACTGCATGAACTTTCTTACTCGTTTCCTTTGGTCGAATTCGTTATTTTAATATTTTTTCATCAAAATAACTTTTTGAAATTATTTATAAATTTTCGAAGTAGCTGTTTAATTTTAAAAAGATATATATTTCTTTTTATCGAATATTGACTCAATTCCTAACTTTATGCATAAATTTTAAATAATAAATTTTTGCCCGGTACATTTTATATTAATTATTTTTATCAGTATCTATTTCCATGATAATAAATATCTAATTAATTCTAATGAGATATGAAACCGAAAGATAAAATAAATGTTCCTTCTATATGAGGTACCAAAAGTAATTTACACAGAGAATGTAAATATATTAAATATTACGTTCATGATAAAATGTATCAGCCGTATCTTACTTCTCAAATTATTCTGCCGAACAAATTAAGATGTTAATAATTAATGATTCTGTCAGTCTGATTTCTTCTTTAAATTATTGAGCAAAGAAAGGTGCAAGCACTTTGAAAATATTAACCGATTAATAACAGTTATAAATTATCTCTGATATTTATACATCAGGAAATTATTTCCATCTCTAATTGAGGTAAATAATCAATCACCGATTTTTTTCATGTTTCTGAATGAATAATTGATAATGGTAATAATTTAAGATGATTCTAATTGGGTATATGTATGATGAACAAAAAATACTTTAAGATAAATAGAATTTGAATGATAAAATATTTTTCGGTAATTCATAAAAATCGAATGACAACTATTTATCTAACTTAATATTCGACGACACTTATGAAGTTGAATTCAATTAAATGTTTAATGTTTATGATCGTAAATCGGTTTTCTTACGCCAAGAATGAATTCAATATCAATTGCAGAGATTGAATTCGAAAACTTTTGAGAAAAAAATCTGATTTATTGTTTTTTTTTTTTTTTTTTTTTATGCTAATCAAACACCCTAATAGGACTAATTAATATTATAATTCTGTCCTATTATGAAGAAATTATCATAATATAAATCGAGAAGTTACAGTTTCAATTTAGACAAAACATTTGTATAAATTTCTATTTCTGTTAATAACCAGTTTTCTAATCACGAATAGAAATATAATTTCATTTTTAATTGGGAGTAATGACAATGAAAATTAGTTAATTATTCAATACTCTCATATCCAATTTATAATTAAACACTGCTAATATTGATAACTTAATAATTTCTAGTAGGGGTTTAACGTCTGCTTCGGAACCAAAGGCCATATCGCTGACGTCAAAAGGAAATTAAATACAAGAGACTGGAAGAAGCAGTCAGAGAGAAAAGTGGCTCCATGAACAAAGTCACTTACCACCGTCGGTGACAATGCTCATGGATGCAGAAAAGCTACTCCGTGAATGCAGTCACTTACCAAGGAATGTGACGAAACGGGACACAAGCACCGGTGGCTGCACTTACGGATGGAAGAGGAAAATGAAGAGGTGATAGTAAATGAAGCCTACGAGCCTACCTAACACAAAATCTAAGACCTCGTAGTTGAAGAGCATAACCCTAGCGCTATCCTCTAAAACTGCAAGTAGCGTTAAAAAAATGATAAACATGGTAAAGATGAAAAAAGACAATCCATAATCCAAATTACAACAGTTCGGGGCCCAAGGGACGGCACCCCCCTTCTCTTCCATTCACCACAGACAGCTTCAGGATAGAGCCCCTGGGGGCGCTAATATTGATAGAGCATATTTCTTTGTTATAACTTAATTATGAAGCTCGTGAGAGAAAATGCATGACACGTGAAGAAGTTTGTCCGGCCGGTTCTCTTTTGTGGGAGACTTGAGATCTGGTCGGAAGTGTTGAAGCAGACGTAGAATTCTGCATTAAGCATCGCTTACGAATGCGATGGAAGTGGAACTGTCTACTCCAAGTACCCACCTCCACCACAAATTCTTGCTGCTGCCAACACGAACAAATATAAGTATTAGCATGAGGGGAACCAAAATTTTGAGTCATCCTCTTGCCCATCCCATCCCTGTCAGGACTGCCACACTTCAACTGGAAACCGAAGGATGCCAATTCAAAACCTGACATCCACCTACGCCGAGGCTTTGCGAATTTCTTTTCCCCCTGTCTTCAAACCAGTCAGGTGGACCGTGGATATATCAGCCTTTTGTATGCTGTTCGCTTAACAGCACCCAACTCTATTCTTCGGTGGTGTCGAGGTAGAACCAAGACCATTTCGTCTGTGGTCATCTTCCCGCCCTTCTCTCTAACAAGTGCAGGTACTTCCCGGATACATACCCCGGTTAATTCCAGGACAATAACCCCCCGTGCAAAATACCCCCCGGACAAAAAAACCCCGTGCAATAAACCCCTCGGACAAATACCCCCCGGACAAAAAACCCCCAAGCAAAAAATCCCCGGAGCAATAAACCCCCGGTCTATATAAATAGCATAATTCATTTTTATTAATATATTAAACATTATTCAATGCGAACCAATAATTATTAAATTTTCTTCGAAAATATGACAAAATTTTTTGCAAAATAAGGTATGCCCAATTACCTATTTTATAGTAAAAATAAGTACAGTATACATTTTGTCACTATCAAACCTGGCCAGGGTGAAAGGGGGGGGGCAAGCCCCCCCCCCCTCCCCAAACCCCCCCAATCGGACCGCTAACCTAACCTTAGGTGCACTATATCTCTTTATATTTAGTTTGTTAATAAAAAATTAATTAAAATTAATTAAAATGTATTATGCTATTTATATCGACCGGGGGTTTTTTGCTTGGGGGGTTCTTGTCCGGGGGGTATTTGTCCGGGGGGTTTATTGTACGGGGGTTTTTTGTCCGGGGGGTATATTGCACGGGGGGTTTTTTGCACGGGGGTTATTGTCCTGTCACCACCCCGGTTGACGGTTGTGTGTGGCCCGCCCGGAGAATCTGACTCACCTTAGGGTTGACTGCCTGAGCTTCACCCATACCAGGAATTGGTAAAGAGTTCCTACGAGAACTCTGAACTGTTCCCTCCTTCTCTCTCCTTCTCTCTCTTTTATGCGAAGCGAGTTTCATGATTCAGAGACCACTACCCTAGCCGTCCCTTTTTGTTGCCTTTTTAACACTTTGTATCTTTTTAATTATTATTATTTTTTAATTATTTATGCCAAAAAAGGTAACTCATAAAATAAAATTAAGTGCCTCTGAAAATGTTTATACAGAGGTTCATAATTAATTAGATTTGTTTATTTAATTAGTAGACTGTAGCGGTAAAATGAGAAAATAAAGAAGTGAATATTATTTAATGAAAGTTCTCTCACAGTCTCAAACAGTGAGATAAGTGAAGACTATGAGAGCACTGTGTCTAACAGTGATAGCACTGTGTCTAACAGTGAGAGCAGTGAGTCACTGTAAGAGTAGCTAGGCACTGTGAGAACAATGAAAGCAATGAGAGAAGTGAGAGAGCTTTGAGAGCAGTGAGAGCACTGTGTCTAACAGTGATAGCACTGTGTCTAACAGTGAGATCAGTGAGACACTGTGAGAGCAGTGAGACACTGTGAGAGCAGTGAGACACTGTGAGAGCAGTGAGACACTGTGAGAGCAGTGAGACACTGTGAGAGCAGTGAGACACTGTGAGAGCAGTGAGGCACAGTGAGAGCAGTGAGGCTCTGTGAGAGCAGTGAGGCTCTGTGAGAGCAGTGAGGCTCTGTGAGAGCAGTGAGGCTGAAGGTAACTCCTCTACAATATCAATATAAGATCATCCCCACAGTCGTAAAAGTCCCTCCTTATCCCTACTTATCACAAACAATGTCCTTAACCTCTTTGACCGGTAATACTTACACTGTACGGTAATGATGTCATTGTACTGTAATAGAGTAAAGACCCACTCGTAGAGCTGTAGATTTAGCTAGCAACTAACTACCATAACAATATTGTTACTCGATATCACACGAACGAAGAGATAGTCTAGAGTCGCTTGTAACAAGAACCCTGAAGCCAATTCTATACTAGCTGTTTAAACGCCGCGTTTTCACTGCCCAGTTTATGCCTCTTCAATTAATGATGGTTAAATGATGGGAAGGCGGTAGAAACGCTAGTGTAGACTGCAAATCCGCTTTCTATTTATTTAACGGATTAATTGACAAGGCGTAAAGTGGGCGGTGAAAACGCGGCGTTTTATCTGCTAGTATAGAATGGTCCTCGTACACAAAATCAATCTAACCTTAAATATTTTAATTAACTTTTTGATGTAACATGTTGACTTTTTTAGCTTAATTCCTAATACAAAAATAAACGAAAGATTTACAAAATGACAAAAATTACAAAGTCATCCTGAAAGACAATGGTTGTTTATTTCAATAATGCTGCATATATTATTTAGTTATTAAAACATCAATTGAAAGAGCAAGATTGAAATTTTAATTTAAAAACTATAAGATTATATGAATACTATCAAATGTAATTTGCGATAATTTTTTTTTTTGGGTGAATTTTTAAAGAAAATTAATTTTGAACTTTTATAAATTCTTTTTTTTTTCAATGAAATAATGATAATCGCATTCAGCTTTAAAAATTTCAATAGCAATAAATAACAGGTGTTGTGTTCAATTTTAACTATACATTTAGTAAGCCAAACATCCCTTAGGAAAAAAATCTCTAATAATAGGAAATCAATATTGAATTTGGTATATACACACGATTGGCATATATTTTAAATTTAACAACTATGGTAAAATCGTTAAAGTATTTTGTTTCAATTTCAGATATTTCACAAACTATACGGTTTAACTAACAATGACTCAAAATGTTTATTTACAGATCAATGTAGAAGCTCAATAAGGGGATAATCATTTCTCTCCCATCCATAATTACCTAATTAATCGACATCTAAATGAGCTAATTATGGCTACCCTAATTAATGCAGTAGTCCTAAATACTTTGCCATAAAAACTTTCAAAGAGATCACTTTAATCTCCCAGATAATTGCCATTGAAACGCTGCCAATTATTATTGTAAGATATCATTTGTAACTAGTTAGTTTAAAGCCCTGTTTAATTACTCAGCCTTGCTTACAGATTATTATATATCATAGAAAGTTAATTGCATGAAAGTATCTGGCAACTCCTGACGATGCTGTGCCTAGCGCACTTCTCATTGGCTCTCCTTGTCGTGACGCAATCTTCAGCTTCTGACGTCATACGCATAGGTAAGTTAAACAATTATTAGTAGTTTTGTTATTATTGCATTTAGAAATAATCTAATCTGAAATTTCCATATAGAAATGTAATCTAAATTTTAATTATAAATTTATTATATAATATTTATTTAAAACAATATTATTTTTTTAAGATGTAAATCAGTACCAGCCGTATATTTCAAGTATTGTAAATTAAACTTTACTTTATTATATTATCCCATTATAAAATTAATTAATTAATTTCAGTAATCAAACATGGTAATCTTTTTACATATAAAAGAATTTTATTCAAATTTGGTGCAAAATATCCTGCCATTTGAAAATTATTAACTCAATATTATTAAAAAATGATAAATGTCGAACTTGAGGAAGAGAATTATAGAAATTAAAGTTAGAAGATGGGATATAAATATTAAATCGTAACAGAACAAAGAAAAGCCACAAGGAATAGTGTACTGAGGAGATATGTCAATTAATTCGAAAGAAAAATAAACTTTTAATACTTTCTAGACGTAGTGTGATAACTCGTAGATCTTACACATTTTTTAGAAATACTCTTAATTATTTAGTTAGGAAGGCTAAGGAGGTTTTTTATCAGAAAAAAATTAATGATAGTAGAAATAATAGCAAATACCTGTGGCAACAAATCAATAATGTTTTAAATAGAAATTTTAAGGTGAATTCTTTTAAAATTAAGCGAAATGATGTTTTTTAAATGAAATTGAAACTACAAACTATTTTAATGACTTTTTTGCAGACGTTGCTAATAAATTAGTTAGAGAATTACCAACTGTAAACTCTCCATTGCACATTTACGCTCCTCCTGTCCCTAATGTATGCTCTTTCCCCCCAATTACTCAAACAGAAATTCGTAACGTTATTTTGTCTTCCAAAAATAAACATTTTAATAAAAATGAAGTTCAGCCACAGTTATGGATCGGAACCCTAGATTTTATCTGTCCAATTTTATGTCATGTTTTTGATACTAGTTTTAATAGTAGAGTTTTTCCAGATGTTTTTAAAGTAGCTAGAGTGACCCCTGTTTTTAAATCTGGTAGTACGGAAGATGTTAACAATTTTAGACCCATTTCTAATCTTTCTATTTTTAAAAAGCTTTTTGAAAAATTAATCTATTCTAGACTTGACAATTTTATAACTAAAGAGAATTTTATTTCTGACCTCCAGTATGGTTTTAAGAAAAAATCCACTGTATCTCTTGCTATCCTGGAATTAAATTCATTCGTTTTAAATTCTTTTAATCAAAGAAAATTCACAATAGCTTTATTTTTAGACCTGAAAAAGGCATTTGATACAGTGGATTTAGACATTTTATCATCAAAACTTAGTCATTATGGAATTAGAGGACATTTTAACGATTTTTTAATGTGTCATTTTAATAATAGAAAACAATATGTCCAGATCAACG
Source organism: Caprella mutica (assembly GCA_947561585.1). Taxonomy (NCBI): domain Eukaryota; kingdom Metazoa; phylum Arthropoda; class Malacostraca; order Amphipoda; family Caprellidae; genus Caprella; species Caprella mutica. Next base: position 99,833 of record CANNZV010000944.1, on the reverse strand, counting down.
AGTCAAAATCAACTTTTAGAACTATTAATTAATGTAGGTCTCACCCAAGGTTCGGTGATCTCGCCGACAATTTTTAACATTCTTATCAATGACATATGTAACTTTAGTAAAAACCTAGGAATTGAATGTACCCTGTTTGCTGATGACGCTGTATTTTACTTTGCTGGATCTGATTTTAATGAAGCTACTTTTAAACTAGTTAATTTTATCGAGAAACTTGAGATGTTTTTAGCTATGAACAAATTAACCCCAAATACTGCGAAAACTAAACTAATGCTATGCTCTCCCTCCCAACCTGCATCATCCACCTGTATTTTTTAATAATGTTTTACTCGAATGGGTGGAGGTTTTTAAATATCTAGGAGTATTTATTGACAATAAACTTAAATTTTCTAACCATTGTACCCATATTTGCAATAGACTCAGCCAAATCCAAGGCAGTATTTATGCAGCTTCACCTTACCTCAATATACCTGCACTAATTACAATTTACCATTCACTTGCCTTCTCAATAGTAATTCAGTCAATTATTATCTATGGAAAAACCTACCCTGTTCATATTAATAGAATACAAATTTTAATGAATAAAATTTTACGAATTATTTTAAAAGTTAAATACAATGTCAATCATGTTCCTTTAATTTCTACCAGTAAAATGTTCTTCGATCTTAAACTTTTAAAATTTGAGGACCTTTGTTATTATTTTTATTGAAATTTATTAGTTGTGCTTTATATGATGATGTTAGTTTGTTAGGTAGGTATTTTAATAAGTTTTTACCACAGCATGACCATAATACCCGAACTTTTAAATTTATTTTACCTCCAGTTAGACTAGAAGTAGAAAAACAGTCTACTATTTTCCAAGCTATCAATCTTTTTAATGAATCCCCCACTTTTTAACATTACAATTGTCTAATTACTCTTTTAAAAAGCTGTACAAAGATTTTATTATGGAAAAATACCATGATGATTTTATGTAGTAATGATAGTCATTTTTTTAACTAGTCAACTATTTTCTTACTTTGTATATAACCCCCAATGTAACATTTTAACTATTCTTACTATTCCTATTTTATACTTTCATCCCTCAAGTTTTTAACTTATACGGGATTGCTCATTTTATACAATTTGATATTATCTGTAATTTGCTTTGTGTTAAATAAATTAAAAAAAATGGCAGTTCTTGGATATAACATCTCAATAAGATCCCCGTAACTCTTCCTTCATTTGTTTCATAATTATTACAATCGAAATTATCTACTTGATTAACCATAAATGTATAGAACTGCATTGAGATAAAATGTATATAACTTATATTTAAATGAAATGTAAATAAATTAAGATTTATAAAATGGGTTTATAATTATCTTTTACATAAATTTCTGTCATTTACTAAACTAAAATAATTTATTCATGGTGACATTGGATTTTAAATATATAATCGAATTAAAATCTCAATCTGCGTTATTTTTATTTATAACATTTGCCCATAGAGTTAACTGTAATTTAAGTGATATTTGAACTATCAACTGTTTTTGAATTTTCTAGTTACATTTTTCATGTTTAATACCCATAGTGTAAAAGCGGACACCAAATAAATAAATAAACACACTACTGGTATTATTAGGATAGATTGATTTAATTCCAGCACCTCCTGTAGATTAAAGAACACAATTTACCTCCTGTAGATAAGGCATCCTAGCGTCCTTCCCTGTTATTTGTATAATATTTTTAAAGAGGTTTTTTCTGTTAGAATTTGTTGTAAACAGAAATGAAGATAAAATGGTTAATTTCTCATTACGGTTATAGTCATGTAATTTCTTATACGAATTTATCCTTAGATGCCTCGAAAAGTTTTGGTGATTAGCAAAACTTTGAAGTTAGTCTAATTTTGTTCTTTTGTTAGTACTCAGAACTAATTTATTTATAGACTTATATAACAGAGATTTAAAGTACAGCAGCGCAGTAACATGAAAATCATAATTAAACTAAAAAAGAAAATTATAATTTCTTTGGTTCAAATTATGGGATTTATTCTAGCTGCAACTTCATATAAATTTTAACTGTAATCAAAAGAAAGTAAAAATAAAAAAGTGATTTTGCATTTATACTTCATTCTCAAAATTATTTTGCAATGTATTCTTTGGAAAATTAATTATCGTGGATGGTTATGAAACAAATTTCATTCAGAAGCCTTAAGAAAATTAAGAAAAATGCTCAGAAAAAAAAAACACCATCACTAGATTATTTACATCGCAAAGAATATCTTCAGTAATATTTAAAGTATGATAATTGATCAATTTATCTCTATGGATATTAACAAAACAAACCAAAATCAGATTTGTTCATTATTGACAGAGACAAATGCAATATACTTTATTTTGCTCTTAGGAGTGTCTTTTATTTTTGTTCTTGTATGATAATTCGCCATCAATATTCCGTGCGACCATTTTCATTCTAAGGCAAAGTATCGAACATGAATAATACAGTTTGAGCAACGCCACCTCCAGTACAGTGAACATGGCCTGCACACTCTAATATTGACTGTAACTGAGACTACTACACAATACATTATAATTATAAGTAGAATCCATTACGCTACTTGATAACTTTTGAGACTGCTGTATGCTACATGTTATCATATACTACTAGAGAACTATACGCTACATAACAAAGTTGGTTCAATCTACAGATCTACACTTTTCTTAAATTGCATACATGTATTCTCAGTTTCATTATAAAAGGGAATAGGGGTAGAATCGTCATCCCAGTCACGTTTGGAGTGACGATTCTACATTTCAGATTTACTGGGGTGACAGTTGTGTGTTCTTTACAAGTAACTGTGTGTTCTTTACAAGTAACTGTGTGTTCTTTACAAGTAACTGTGTGTTCTTTACAAGTAACTGTGTGTTCTTTACAAGTAACTGTGTGTTCTTTACAAGTAACTGTGTGTTTTTTACAAGTAACTGTGTGTTCTTTAGAAGTAGCTGTGTGTTCTTTACAAGTAACTGTGTGTTCTTTACAAGTAACTGTGTGTTCTTTACAAGTAACTGTGTGTTCTTTACAAGTAACTGTGTGTTTTTTACAAGTAACTGTGTGTTCTTTACAAGTAGCTGTGTGTTCTTTACAAGTAACTGTGTGTTCTTTACAAGTAACTGTGTGTTCTTTACAAGTAACTGTGTGTTCTTTACAAGTAACTGTGTGTTCTTTACAAGTAACTGTGTGTTCTTTACAAGTAACTGTGTGTTTTTTACAAGTAACTGTGTGTTCTTTAGAAGTAGCTGTGTGTTCTTTACAAGTAACTGTGTGTTCTTTACAAGTAACTGTGTGTTCTTTACAAGTAACTGTGTGTTCTTTACAAGTAACTGTGTGTTTTTTACAAGTAACTGTGTGTTCTTTACAAGTAGCTGTGTGTTCTTTACAAGTAACTGTGTGTTCTTTACAAGTAACTGTGTGTTCTTTACAAGTAACTGTGTGTTCTTTACAAGTAACTGTGTGTTCTTTACAAGTAACTGTGTGTTCTTTACAAGTAACTGTGTGTTCTTTACAAGTAACTGTGTGTTCTTTACAAGTAACTGTGTGTTTTTTACAAGTAACTGTGTGTTCTTTACAAGTAGCTGTGTGTTCTTTACAAGTAACTGTGTGTTCTTTACAAGTAGCTGTGTGTTCTTTACAGGTAACTGTGTGTTATATCACAATTTTTTTTACTATATTTTACTAATTTCTTATTATTTTCAAACCATACAATTTTGTCGTCATATACCCAAACCATTTTTAAAATATCTACAAGCATTACAACTAGTGAAGAAGTTTTTGGAAATGTGAAATTAGTAAACTGAAGAAAATCAAGACTTTTCTTTGACTGTTTTTACATAACCTGATATTCTTTAATATTAACAGTGTCATTAAATACACTGAATAGCTTTACTAATTTGTCTAAATTTCCTTCTGATGGAATAGGGTAATTTACTTGAGAGCTTCAAAGGATTTTTAAATTCCTTTCGCAGTCACAGAGAAAATATTGGCAGCCTCTTTTGACATTAATTAACTTCTGAAGTGTTATTTAAAGGACTTTCTTGGCCGATACCTCCAGTGAGATTAGCACTCTTAGGATTAGCCAAAATTGCTTGGGGAGTTTTACTCCTTTGATAATATAGTGAGAAGAATTAAAGGAGAAAGAAATTTATATTGTAAATGTCGGAAATATTTCAATGATTGATATATTATTTGAGAACTAATATTTTATTTGTAGGTAAAGAAATATATGATATTGCATAATTATATAAATGTAGCATTACATGGATATAATATTATGTATGAATGAATTATAGCTTTTTATAATTATAGAGCCTGTATAATACGTATATATATGTATTTACATTTAAAATAAAATATTTATTTTCTTTGGTCAGGTAGCGATGTGCCCCAAAAGGTTATTTTTCTTACGTCTAAAATTAAGAATACATTTTAAACAGCTCATAAGGTTTTTGAGATATTTTCTCTACCGCAAAAGTTTCTATCGATATAGTGTTGTAAGCATAATGTTCTTACGGAGAGTGGTTTTAACGATAACTCTTCTCTGATTGGTAGGCTAGTACTGAACCGTTACAGCTCCGCCCCCTTTTGGCTCCTCTTCCTTGCATATAGCTATGAGTGGATTAAATTACATAACATTCCAAATAATACGAACTTGAAAACTCTCAACATAGATTTCAGTAATGTAGTTTGTTGTACTTGCTAGTTTGCTGTACTTCATATTTCGTTTCGTGACTGTTTATTGACCAGATTAGGGGAGGGGATCTGGGGGCGGGCCGAGTGACACATTCACTGATACTCTTATTAGTCAATCTATTCAACCAATAAATGGGCTAGTTACCTCAAAACCAATATCCTAAAAAACTTATTCGTAAGAACAATATTTTGAAACTATATAAAAATGCTTTAAAAAATTCAAACTGAACTGGGGTAAGTTCTGAAATAACGGACCGTTCAACATTTCTAGACATGTAAGAATGAAATATATATTAATTATAATTTACATTTTTTATCAATTGGTACATGGCTTACTTAATTATATAGTTAAATATGCTAAAAAATACCTAATTATATATCTAATTAGGTAAGCCATGATTGGAATCCATGATAACTGCAGTTAATATTATTACGTGTCCAACAATGAGAAACCGACCGATAGCTCGGAACTTACTGGTCCAAAAGCACATAGTTTCTTTCGCAGAAATCATTTTCAGGGAAAGCTGAAATAATTTCAACACTTCCCCCCTCATGTTTCTATCAGTATCTAATGATTTGATCTCCAAACTATTCTTGCTACAGGAATAATAGTTGGAAATACTTTTTATATACAGTGCAGTAGAGTCTTCTATAGTGAATGTAGGGGACTGAGTAAGAGAACTAGCCCGTATAGTAAACAAATTTTCTTTACTCTGTTGCCATCAGTTCTAAAACTGAAAGCCATTAAAAGAATTTATTTGTTCACGACTTCATTGTCTCTCCAAATGGATATAGATTATATAAATAGTTTCATCTGAGTTGTCATGTAGACATGTCTTCATTTGTTTTCAATCATAAATGCATTAATTCATCCTTTCTATATCTATGTAGTGATGAATTAATAATTCACCCAAATTCTCCAAACACAACTTCCATTCATGCATTCACTGCCCTCAAACAGAGCAATGAATGCATTCGCTGATGTGGTACATTGTTCACAGTGTGGTACATTGTTCACAGTGTGGTACTTTATACATTGTGTGGTACATTGTACATTGTGTGGTACATTATACATTGTGTGGTACATTATTCACAGTGTGGTACATTGTTCACAGTGTGGTACATTGTTCACAGTGTGGTACATTGTTCACAGTATGGTACATTGTTCACAGTGTGGTACATTGTTCACAGTGTGGTACATTGTTCACAGTGTGGTACATTGTTCACAGTATGGTACATTGTTCACAGTGTGGCACATTGTTCACAGTGTGGCACATTGTTCACAGTGTGGTACATTGTTCACAGTGTGGTACATTGTTCACAGTGTGGTACATTGTTCACAGTATGGTACATTGTTCACAGTGTGGTACATTGTTCACAGTGTGGCACATTGTTCACAGTGTGGCACATTGTTCACAGTGTGGCACATTGTTCACAGTGTGGTACATTGTTCACAGTGTGGTACATTGTTCACAGTGTGGTACATTGTTCACAGTATGGTACATTGTTCACAGTGTGGTACATTGTACATTGTGTGGTACATTGTTCACAGTGTGGCACATTGTTCACAGTGTGGCACATTGTTCACAGTGTGGCACATTGTTCACAGTGTGGCACATTGTTCACAGTGTGGCACATTGTTCACAGTGTGGTACATTGTTCACAGTGTGGTACATTGTTCACAGTGTGGCACATTGTTCACAGTGTGGCACATTGTTCACAGTGTGGCACATTGTTCACAGTGTGGCACATTGTTCACAGTGTGGTACATTGTTCACAGTGTGGTACATTGTTCACAGTATGGTACATTGTTCACAGTGTGGTACATTGTTCACAGTGTGGCACATTGTTCACAGTGTGGCACATTGTTCACAGTGTGGTACATTGTTCACAGTGTGGTACATTGTTCACAGTGTGGTACATTGTTCACAGTGTGGTACATTGTTCACAGTGTGGTACATTGTTCACAGTGTGGTACATTGTTCACAGTGTGGTACATTGTTCACAGTGTGGTACATTGTTCACAGTGTGGTACATTGTTCACAGTGTGGTACATTGTTCACAGTGTGGTACATTGTTCACAGTGTGGTACATTGTTCACAGTGTGGTACATTGTACATTGTGTGGTTCAGTCTTCCATTAACAGTGTGGTTTATTCTATCATTCACAGTGTGGTTTATTCTATCATTCACAGTGTGGTTTATTCTATCATTCACAGTGTGGTTTATTCTATCATTCACAGTGTGGTTTATTCTATCATTCACAGTGTGGTTTATTCTATCATTCACAGTGTGGTTTATTCTATCATTCACAGTGTGGTTTATTCTATCATTCACAGTGTGGTTTATTCTATCATTCACAGTGTGGTTTATTCTATCATTCACAGTGTGGTTTATTCTATCATTCACAGTGTGGTTTATTCTATCATTCACAGTGTGGTTTATTCTATCATTCACAGTGTGGTTAAATCCGGCATGTTTATTCTGTTTATACCGATTGTGATAAATGCACAATAAATTCAATTTATACTGAACATAGAAGCATATTTAACAATTGTTTATAATTCCTAAAATCCTTCCCAGTTTAAATAGAAAGTGCCTATTTTTTACTTTATGGGATAATAATTCAGGTAATTAATATGCTGTCCAGAACCTCATTCTATTCTGGTACAGTTTAAAAATTCCTCACCGACTCTCGAAATAGATTATCCACGGAGAGATTTATTTTGTATTTTTGTTTGATACTTACATAGCTATTTTTTAAATGATAAATTTTCCTCGCTGAATTTGTGCAAACATGTTTATTTACAAGCTCAATACGTATTTCCTTTGCCATTAAATTAATTAATTAGCAGAAGGGATAGAGTAGGATGGAGGGAGACTGTATCATTAAAATAAAACAAACATTTTCGAGAAATTTTCTGTATATTTCTTAAAATTCTAATGTTATCCCGTCTCTCACAAATACTATTAATTATCAAATACTAATAATTAATAGTTTAATTACCTTCCAGTAACTTCCTTCAATTATTAACGGAACTTTGTAGTGTTGTAACTAAACGTATAAATCTTCAAGAAGGAAGAAGTGAATTTATCTATTTAATACTGAGACTAGCACCGTACACTCCTCTTCCACCCCCACCTGTTCCACATCATCAGGCAGATGTTTCACGTCATCGTTATCTTTTCAGGAGGATTATTCGATCAGGCTCAATCCAGGGAGGAAGCGGCCTTCCGCGCTGCCATCGAGTCTATAAATGGTAATAGGAAGTTACTGTCACGATCAAGACTGTCGGCCAGAGTCGAAGCGGTACCGGCCGGTGATTCATTTATTGCCGCACGAAAAGGTAAGTTTTTAATGAATCTTTGAGTTATAAGATCCTGAAGATAGTCACTATGCAGTTTAATCTAAAAATCAATAAAACTAACAAGTTCTATAACTAACTCGATGTAAAATTCACACTCTAATCAAAAATGTAACTTAACGAGAAAGATTTTCCCAGCCAATTCCAACTTCTTGCGATTTTTTGTCCAATTTAGCATTCAGTGAATCGTTAAATTCCGATGCCATTTATAGCCGACGGTTTCCAAGATGATAGAACGAAGGCTGCGGCAGACTCTGTCAATTTTAGATGATCGAATAGGTAATTTAGGGAGAAATTCTGTCTCTTACTTCTTGTATCTTGTTCACTTCGTCTTCATTTGATTATAGGTTCTTCAACCCAATATCTTTACCATGTCCAATTGCTATATGTATATACATCTACACTGAATATATATATGAAATTAACTGTTACATACGATATATAAATATTCACAGTAAGCTTATACTAGTTAAATGGATTGTGGATAACAAGTTTTTTTTTCGGCTGACCTCGTGACTCCAATCAGTCGGTTGATTAATTCTAAGCATATCATGTCCTCTTGTCTGTCCGGCAGCATGTTCAATATTGGAGGATGGAGTGGCAGCGATCTTTGGACCCTCTTCAGACGTTAGTGCTGCTCACGTACAGGCAATCTGTGATGCCCTCGAGATACCTCACATCGAGACGAGATGGGAATACAGGCTGAAGAGGGTGCCTTACTCGGTCAATCTTTATCCGCACCCTTCGTCTCTATCTAAGGTGAGAAAAAGGGACACATTGGTAACTGGGTGTGTTTATATGGTAAATAAATAATTACAGGGTAAGCTACTCTCACTGATAGTAACTGCACTCACACTCGCATTTCTCTCACTGATAGTAACTGCACTCACACTCGCATTTCTCTCACTGATAGTAACTGCACTCACACTCGCATTTCTCTCATTGATAGTAACTGCACTCACACTCGCATTTCTCTCACTGATAGTAACTGCACTCACACTCGCATTTCTCTCACTGATAGTAACTGCACTCACACTCGCATTTCTCTCACTGATAGTAACTGCACTCACACTCGCATTTCTCTCATTGATAGTAACTGCACTCACACTCGCATTTCTCTCACTGATAGTAACTGCACTCACACTCGCATTTCTCTCACTGAAAGTAACTGTACTTACACTCGCATTACTCTCATTGAGAGTTACTTCACTCACACTATAGTAATATTTTTTAAGTTTTACACAACTCACAACTCTAACTGTTAATGCTCCTTCGTATAATATTTTATTCCTTTCTGTTATTTTCATATCAATCTATCAAATGATTTAATAGAAAATAGTTTTTATTCAACAATGATTTCTTCCAAGATGTCTTTAAAGGTTCAAAGAATGATGAGTTATCCATGTCTAACATATCTTCTAACAGCTCTAGATGTAATAATTCTGTCTGTGAACATTTATCACGGAGGGACTCTTTCAGAATAATAAGATGGACTTTTTCAGAGACCCTAGTACCAATTATGTTCCTAACGGCCCATTTCACTCCTCACACCCAAACGAATCCTCTCAGCCAACACCACCAACATTTATCTGTTTGTAGAGGATGATATTTTTTCTCGTTACGCAGGCGTATATCGCCATCTTGAGATCGCAGAGCTGGAATAAATTCACGATAATCTACGACACGATGGACGGGCTGGTGCGGGTGCAGGAAATGCTCAAAGATCCGTACTTTAGGATTACGCTCAGGCAGCTTCCTCCTACTGTTGATTACAGGTGAGATAATCCGCTTATTAGTTTTAGTGGTTACCTTGGGTAAATGGAGTCATTAAAGAGGTACACGGGCCTGAACACCAATCCGTTCTTTGAGATAAAGTTAATAAAGATTATAACTTAGTTAACTAGTTAATTTTATAATATTAGGAATAGGATTTCAAAAACTACAATAAAACTTTCGATAATTTTGTTGAAATAGAATCCGTTTTCTAATCAACTTTTAAATGCATACAAAATTATTCAGAAGCTGCTAAACTAAAAATATCTATTTATCAAAAGTTATATATCCAGCCTCTTCACATTGATAATGAAAGGAATGTTCTTCTAAGATTTATATTTATTAAATTTATACAATATAGACAGTAGACATAAAATAATCTGTTAGAAAAGGGGTATTGTATGGACCAGTTCACAATCTCCTGGCGACTCCATTCAGGCCCCTTTATAGTAACTTCTGTGTTTACTTTGGGAATATTCATATTTTGCTTGTGCCGGCGTGTGACAGCTAATAGCAACCGAGCCCTCAGTTTATCACCCAGCACAACTACTGAAACAATAGCTAGGGCTCGCATTCTACACGCAATAAAGAACGTCTGGAAGCCTTGTTTTGTAACCTATGGATTCTGAATACTTTTGAAAATACGCCAAAACAGATCTGTTAGTTGAAAAAAAGTTAGGAGTGGTAAGATAGATCAACAGGAGTAGGATTTGTATGTATGTCAATATTTTGGTCCTAGGATATTTATTTTTGTCCTTTAGGCATTTTGGCCGTTAGGCTTTTTATCCGTTATGTATTTTATCCGTTATATTTTTTCTCCGTTAGGCATTTTGTCCATTAGGTATTTTGTCCGTTAGGCATTTTGTTCGTTATGCATTTTGTCCGTTAGGTATTTTGTCCGTTAGGTACTTTTCCCGTTAGGTACTTTGTCCGTTTGGTACTTTGTCCGTTAGGTACTTTGTCCGTTAGGTACTTTGTCCGTTAAGTACTTTGTCCGTTAGGTACTTTGTCCGTTAGGTACTTTGTCCGTTAGGTACTTTGTTCGTTAGGTACTTTGTCCGTTAGGTACTTTGTCCGTTAGGTACTTTGTCTGTTAGGTACTTTGTCCGTTAGGTACTTTGTCCGTTAGGTACTTTGTCCGTTAGGTACTTTGTCCGTTAGGTACTTTGTCCGTTAGGTACTTTGTTCGTTAGGTACTTTGTTCGTTAGGTACTTTGTCCGTTAGGTACTTTGTCTGTTAGGTACTTTGTCCGTTAGGTACTTTGTCCGTTAGGTACTTTGTCCGTTAGGTACTTTGTCCGTTAGGTACTTTATCCGTTAGGTACTTTGTCCGCTAGGTACTTTGTCCGTTAGGCATTTTGTCCGTTAGGTAATTTGTCCGTTAGTCATTTTGTAAGTTATGCTTTTTGTCCACAAACATTTCATCCGTATGCATTTTGTCCGCTCCCTAATATTTTGGCCCCATGTGTTCGTAACCAATAAAATATAATGCTGAAAAAAGAAATTTAATCTGTCTTTATTGTATAGGAGAAAATTTATGTCTAGTTACATAAAAGGTACTTAAACACTTCAATCACATCGTAACTTGTCAGCTCAGTTCAAATCTTCATTTTCTTTTACAGCTATTCAAACTACTCATTCCGTTAGAGTAAGAGCGGTGTAAGTGCAGCTGTATATGAGTCCTAACTCTGCTATTAGAAAACTTACGATGTGTTTATGTAACGAAAATGAATCATTTCTTTTCGAAATTACCTTCTAGGGAAGTTAATTATATTTCTATTCTTGCAGAGGAAGAAGTTGTTTAAAATTATTATACCAATTGTCTATCTATCCTAATAATATCCGTAGTGTGTATATTTATTTATTTGGTGTCCACTTTTACACGGCAGGTATTAAACATGAAGAATCTATACAAATAATTTCCCTCGAGTGTTTATTTATTTATTTATTTGGTACCGCTTTTACACGACGGGTATTAAACCTGAAGAATGTAACTATGATACGCACGGGAATATATTGACTTGATATTTAAATTCCCTTTATTTTTTATTCAAACTTTAAATGTATTTTATCTATAAAATAAATTAGACTATGCATAAAATTTAAATTTAATTGAATTCATTAAAAGTAACCAAATAACGGGTTATAAATTGGTATCATTGATGACCCGTTATTTTTAACGGGTAAAGTACACTAGTGTAACTATGATACGCACGGGAATATATTGACTTGATATTAAAATTCCCCTGATTCTATTCAATAATCTATATTCTATAGTCTGACTCTATAGTCTATACTAATAATTTCCCTAGTGTGTTTATTTATTTATATTTTTATTTATTTATTTATTAGGTGTCCACCTTTGCACTATGAGTATTAAACATGAAAAATGTAACTATGATACGCACGGGAATATATTGGCTTGATATTGAAATTCCCCTGTTTTTATTCAAATTTTAAATGTATTTTATTTATAAAATATATTAGACTAGGCAGAAAATTTCAAATGAATTAATTAAAATTAACCTAATAACGGGTAATAAATTGGTACTGATGATGACCCGTTTTCTTTAACGGGAAAGTACGCTAGTTATTAATAAATGCTTTTCCTCTTTAAAATAAATTAGACTATCCAGAAAATTGAATTTTAATTGAATTAATCAAAAGTAACCTATAATAACGGGCAATAAATTGGTAATGATGATGACCCGCTATTTTTAGTGGGAAAGTACACTAGTTACATAATATTTATCCAATAAAGCATCGTCCATATTATTTACCATGGAAACAAAAGTCCTGCATTGAATTACGCTTTTCTTGATGTTAACAGAAGTTTTCTAGAAGATGTTCAAAGAGATTCCTTGTAGGACTGCTGCTCCCTAGCAATCTCATATCCTTTGGAGATTCCTATCTACCTGCCACTCAAATCGAGATAAAGTCTCCTATCTAGATGCTGAATATAAAAAAATATATCATAAGACTTGGAAGACGGACTTCAAAAGCTACTACATCTTAAATGTATTCTAGCACTTATTGCACCTCCTATGACACTTTGTACGTCAGAAGGTACTTTGATATTTATTACTTAGCTAGTACTATTGATCAATTTCGGACATTTTTTGGAAAATGCAATTATTAAAATGATGGAATTAACCACTGGTCAGAAAATATTAATACTTGGCTGCAAGTATGTTTTATGTAAGTCCTTTTAGGCTATATATAATATGTATGATGGTTATTGAAGAGTAGTTGAATTGAATAACCTATTGTATAAGCACAGATATTAGAAGTTACATCACTTGTTCTATCATTCAAATCCGCATCGAGAAATGTTGACATAATTCACACAGGCTTTCACTTACTCATTTTAAATTGAGAATGGTTTACATGAATAATGTCAAAAAATCAGCAGAATAGCGAAGAAGATATCAAGAAAAATTGATACCGGAGAGAATCTTATTTCTGTCTTATAGTAACTTTTTTTTTCCTCAGTAACGTTCAATTGGAAAGCAAAAAAAAATTATTACTTTTCTGTGTAAATAGTCATCAATTTTTTATTCATACAACGTTTCTAATTACTTTTTTTCAGAAGAAAATTTGTTTTTATTATTTCCCTTTTTTATTATAAGTGTATATAACAAGATACAATTTACCTTTAAAGGGCAATTCCTTATTTTGAGATGAGAGAAGGTAACCGTTTGCTTATCCCTTCTTCTTTTTCTCCTCTTCAATTATTCTGTTATATGAATGTTTTGTTACACGAAAGCGTTTTCGATTCCAATGGCGGCTCCTTTATCATTCGAAATTAGAAATTCAGAAAGCTAATCTGACAGTTTCGGTTTTTTCAGGAGGTGAATAATTGAACATCTTTGAGGCTTGGTTGATAAAGACACTTCCAATGTCAACCTATCAACTTTTAGTTAGAGTTGTGGTACAAACTATAGAGTAATGAACATTAATATCCATATGCATATTTATTTTTACTAATCACCGGATGGAAAATTTCTAATGAGCAATATTATAAACTTTGGTAGTTTACATGACTATCACTACTCCAAATACATCAAACTAGATCGGGCACTCGTAGAGCGCATACCTCCGACGCCGCTTCAATTGGTTTTGACCTCTTCATGACCTTGACCTTTGACCCGATCGCTCCCAAAATCTAACAAAACGATTCCTGGATGATGACCAATTTGCCCTACCAAATTTCAGGCATTTGGTTGAATACTTTTTGGGTTATAATAAACAAATAAATAAATATCGATCATAACATAACCTTTCGCCAGTTTGCTAGGGTAATGAACTGAAAAAATGGCCGGTTTTATGTTACTTTGTAAGCAGGCAGTCTCCTTTTTATGGAAATTTGTCTTCAACTCTTTCCTCCTATTCATTTAATTCAGTAGCTTGTGACGAATAACTACCTCGTGAAAGTTACTGAAACTGTTCAGTCAACTATTGTCTTACCTAGGAAAATGCTCTGTTTTTCTTGTCACTGTGTATTATAAACATTAAACAGCAATAATTTTGTTGGTAAAACTGATGGTGCTGGTAATAATTGTGAAGTAAATTTAAAGTTTTTTAATATTTTCCATTATGCTGGTTTGTGAATGTCTTTTGTAAGCGGCGGTGAAAGTATGCGCTATACGATTGCAAGTCATCTAGTTATTATTTATTATAGTTATTCATAATTTCATTAATTTGTTCAAATTTGGAGAAAAAATTTCATGTCTGTAATTTAAAAATTTCTTATAGATTTACTCTATGGAAGATCAAAATGAAATGTGTTATCAAATAATATTTCCTGTGTGTAAACTACGATCATTTTCCTTTCATTCCGTCCGAACATATTCCTTTTATTCCAGTGTCGATGGAATGCATTCCCGTAGGAACTACGATTCTCCCTTTTGAAATACTAAATGCCCAAATAGAAGTCCTATGATTCCTAACTATCTGATTGCAGTGAAATATAGATAAGGAAGAACTCAATGAACCAGTTGGGATTTATCACCCATCCATTGGATTTCCCTACATCCAACTCATTGCTCTTGTTTATCCTGTTTATCCTGTTAATCTCCTCTACTTCCATATAAATTCTACTTCCTTAATCCCAATCCTTCATCTACAGATGGTTCTTGTACCGTCACTGCCTACATTAAAAGATGTAGATGACTGTAGAAGCGCCAGCCGATGATTTGTTCTAAACTCCCTAGAGCCAAATTATACATCTACGTAGTTTTGTGGTAGTCTAGATTGTTCCCTTTATTAATTAGAAGAGAAGTTTGTGCATCAATCTAGATTTAATGGAAGCCATTAAATACCCATGAATAGAATTTATTGACAGCACAAGTTGGTCTCATCCCGATTGAAGTGGCCGGTAGAATTGGCTTTTGGACTAAAGTACTTGGAGGAATCTTCTAGATTTTTGATGAGATTATGATGAAGAATCTCAAAGAACTCATCAACTACCTGATTGCCAGGATCATTTTTTATACACGCAATAGATATGTCAAAATACTGATTTCAAAAATTTTACCTTGATTAAAACAAAAACTATTTTCATCTGAACATTTTTCGTATTTTTCATCGTATGGGATTTTTTTTCTCATATTAAATCATTTTTAACTGGAAATATTTTATATGGAGGTATTTTTCATTTTTATTTCTCAATCATAGAGAAGTGAAGAATTTTACATGACAAAAACCTTTGGCAAATCATATTAAATAAAGCTGGAAGGCGTGCTGCTAAAATATGAATGAACGGGCTCAGATCGGAAGTGCTATTTTTACAAAAATATTAATTATTCAACAATCATGGCAGTCACTTTCTTGCAGTGTAGTTAGAAAAAACTGATATATGTCAGTGTGCTACCGTTCAAACTATGTGGACCTAGAAAGTTTAACTTATTCCCATGTGGAAACGTTTCTTGGGCTGATATTGGGACAACATTGAGATAACTTTGGCAGTATTGGGACAACATTGGCCCGAGAATCATTGCTACCTGAGTTGTATATATTTTTCCTTCATTCCTTTTTTCAATGATGATAATGTGAATGCGTAAGTAGCGTCCATGCTATTGAATGTATATTAACATATAGTAATTGGCTTCGTCATAATCGTGAGGATGCACTCCTCTAGCAGCCCATCACATTATGTGACTGGGATATCACTTTCCAGGGAGGCATTTAATAGGCTATGCAGATCTAGAAGCGGAGCGCAAACTTCAAATCATTGATTATATTACCGCCGCAGGAGGCAAAAACTACCAAAACTACTTCTGCTTTGGCCGAAACTCTTCTTCGGGTCGAATTATCTTAACTGCCTTTTCGAACATCCAAACAATAGTAGTTTTGAACTTTAGAACATTAAACTCGAAAACTGGTTTGTTTGATTCTTGAATATTTGTATTGGTAGGCTACTGGTCCCCAGACTGTTTTTATATATAACAACCATTTTAAATTGTAAAATTTGTATTCCTGAATTAGGTTTGAAAAAAATACAACTGATAAGAAATACTTTAATCTATTAATTATTATTCTGCTTATCCAAATTTTGATATTCTTCACTATTTAGTAAATCAAAAGCTGCTAGATTTGATTACCAGCATTTTACTCGATATTATTTACTATTTAGTGAACCAAAGCTGCTAGATTTGATTACTAGCATTTTACTCGATATTCTTTACTATTTAGTGAACTAAAGCTGCTAGATTTAATTACTAGCATTTTACTCGATATTCTTTACTATTTAGTGAACTAAAGCTGCTAGATTTAATTACTAGCATTTTACTCGATATTCTTTACTATTTAGTGAACCAAAGCTGCTAGATTTAATTACTAGCATTTTACTCGATATTCTTCACTATTTAGTGAACCAAAGCTGCTAGATTTAATTACTAGCATTTTACTCGATATTCTTTACTATTTAGTGAACCAAAGCTGCTAGATTTAATTACTAGCATTTTACTCGATATTCTTTACTATTTAGTGAACCAAAGCTGCTAGATTTAATTACTAGCATTTTACTCGATATTCTTTACTATTTAGTGAACTAAAGCTGCTAGATTTAATTACTAGCATTTTACTCGATATTCTTAACTATTTAGTGAACCAAAGCTGCTAGATTTAATTACTAGCATTTTACTCGATATTCTTAACTATTTAGTGAACCAAAGCTGCTAGATTTAATTACTAGCATTTTACTCGATATTCTTTACTATTTAGTGAACTAAAGCTGCTAGATTTAATTACTAGCATTTTACTCGATATTCTTTACTATTTAGTGAACTAAAGCTGCTAGATTTAATTACTAGCATTTTACTCGATATTCTTCACTATTTAGTGAACCAAAGCTGCTAGATTTAATTACTAGCATTTTACTCGATATTCTTTACTATTTAGTGAACTAAAGCTGCTAGATTTAATTACTAGCATTTTACTCGATATTCTTTACTATTTAGTGAACCAAAGCTGCTAGATTTAATTACTAGCATTTTACTCGATATTCTTTACTATTTAGTGAACCAAAGCTGCTAGATTTAATTACTAGCATTTTACTCGATATTCTTTACTATTTAGTGAACCAAAGCTGCTAGATTTAATTACTAGCATTTTACTCGATATTCTTCACTATTTAGTGAACCAAAGCTGCTAGATTTAATTACTAGCATTTTACTCGATATTCTTTACTATTTAGTGAACCAAAGCTGCTTGATTTAATTACTAGCATTTTAATCGATATTCATCACTATTTAGTGAACCAAAGCTGCTAGATTTAATTACTAGCATTTTACTCGATATTCTTTACTATTTAGTGAACTAAAGCTGCTTGATTTAATTACTAGCATTTTACTCGATATTCTTCACTATTTAGTGAACCAAAGCTGCTAGATTTAATTACTAGCATTTTACTCGATATTCTTTACTATTTAGTGAACTAAAGCTGCTAGATTTAATTACTAGCATTTTACTCGATATTCTTTACTATTTAGTGAACTAAAGCTGCTAGATTTAATTACTAGCATTTTACTCGATATTCTTTACTATTTAGTGAACCAAAGCTGCTAGATTTAATTACTAGCATTTTACTCGATATTCTTTACTATTTAGTGAACTAAAGCTGCTAGATTTAATTACTAGCATTTTACTCGATATTCTTCACTATTTAGTGAACCAAAGCTGCTAGATTTAATTACCAGCTCTTTTTCCCCAACAAAAACCATTAATTGCAGCAAATGAGAAGCACTTCTCAAATCTATAGCGCATTTCTCATCAATCTTCCACTAGTGACAGATACGTGAATTTACTGCGCTAAAACTTCCAGATGAATTACGCTCCAAGTGACAACCCAAATGTGAAGATAACTAATGATTCATAGACTGTATCACCTACTGACTCAACCTTATGTATCATTTGGTAACTGATACATATGTATCACATGGTGACTGATACATATTTATAACTTGGTAGCTGATACATAAGTGTCACCTGCAACTGATACATATGTATAACCTTTTAAATGATACATATGTGTCACCTGCTAACTGTTACATGTGAATCACTTGGTTACTGATACATATGTAGCACCTCGTGACTGATACATATGTGTCATCTGGTAACAGACACGTTTGTATCATTTTTAAGGTGATACATATGTATCATCTGGTAACTGACACGTTTGTATCATTTATAAGGTGATACATATGTATCATCTGGTAACTGATACATATGCGTTACCTGTTAACTGATACATGTGTATCACTTGCTTACTGATACATATGTATCACCTGGTAAATGGTACATAAGTATCACCTGTAACTGATACACATGTATCACCTGGTAAATGATATATGTATCAATAAATAAATAGCAATTTGATGATGAATGGGGCAAGTGACATTTGCAATTATTTTTATCATAAAAAATAGGCAATAATTATCGGATATCATTAGTTAATGACAGCAAATATTGTGTACGTTTAATAGAAACTATTAATTAATGGCATCTGTAACATTATTGGTGATTGTGATTATAAAACATTACAATAGGTTCAAATAATTATTGAAGCGTAAATTAATAATTTAATTATATCTTTGCCAGGCCGCTTTTGAAAGAAATCAAGAAATCTGGAGTGAATCACATTCTCTTGGACTTGCAACTGCAGAAAATAGAAAGCGTCTTGAAACAGGCCCAGCAAATAGGACTCATGACTAACTACCACCATTACTTCATAACGTCTCTGGTGAGTAGGAAACAACGCTCTCTCTCAAAAACTTCTTCATCTGATCCTCTAAATGCTTAATTTCCACCTCGATTTCCCCCAGGATCTTCACACTCTAGATCTGGAGGATTTCAAGTACGGTGGCACCAACATAACATCCCTGCGATTGGTAGATCCCTCAAACCCGGCACTGAAGGAGCTCATCCAGACGTGGGAAGGGGAGGGCTCGAGTCTCCTGGGTAACGGGGAGGTGGCGGGGTACACCTCTTTAGGGTCCTTGCAGAATATTTTTGAGGCTGGGGCCCGATACCCTCCTCAATCCTCACCAATCCTCCCGGCTGATTTCGGGAGAGATATCGGGGAGGGAGGATCCAAGGAGGAGAAAACTGTTGAAGCTACCGAGCCTCCTCCTATCAACATGACTGTCATGTCTGTCAGTATCTTTCCTTTGAGGTTTGATAATAACAAACTGTTACACATTGTGTATTTAAAAATGCTTTACTTTTTCTCTCAGACGGAAGTAGCGCTTACGTATGACGCTGTGCAGTTATTCGCGAAGGCGCTACACGATTTGGACAGATCGAGAAGAGTTGATGTGACGCCCTTGAAGTGCAATGAAGGGGTTCCTTGGAGTCACGGCAACTCATTGGTCAACTACATGAAGTGGGTGAGTTAACTACATGAAGTGGGTGAGTCATGAAGGGGGTGAGTCAACTACACGAAGTGAGTTAGTTAAATACATGAAGTAAGTGAGTCAACTACATGAACATGAAGTGAGTGAGTCAACTACATGAAGTGAGTGAGTCAACTACATGAAGTGAGTTAGTTAAATACATGAAGTAAGTGAGTCAACTACATGAACATGAGGTGAGTGAGTCAACTACATGAAGTGAGTGAGTCAACTACATGAAGTGGGTGAGTCAACTACATGAAGTGGGTGAGTCATGAAGGGGGTGAGTCAACTACATGAAGTGAGTTAGTTAAATACATGAAGTAAGTGAGTCAACTACATGAACATGAAGTGAGTGAGTCAACTACATGAAGTGAGTGAGTCAACTACATGAAGTGAGTGAGTCAACTACATGAAGTGAGTGAGTCAACTACATGAAGTGAGTGAATCAACTACATGAAGTTAGTGAGTCAACTACATGAAGTGAGTGAGTCAACTACATGAAGTTAGTGAGTCAACTACATTAAGTGAGTGAGTCAACTACATGAAGTGAGTGAGTCAACTACATGAAGTGAGTGAGTCAACTACATGAAGTGAGTGAGTCAACTACATGAAGTGAGTGAGTCAACTCATATTCTCCAAGTGAGTAAATTGTTCAAGCTAATGGTATTAGTGATTAATAAATTTATTCAAACATTGAAGGAATATCTTTATTGATTTAAAGCTATCCAATTTCTCTAATTGATTTTGATGGTATCCTTTCATTAAGAATTTGGAAAATTAATTGATATAATGGACACCTTTTAATGTATTTTAAAATTCACCGTAAAGATGGGAAAGCAATAGACAATAGTTTTTAATTATGGATGTAGTGTATTACGTTTCTATTATATGCTAGAGACTGTCTTATTTATTTATATAGTGGACATATATCACTGAAATGGAAACACAGTAGTATTCCTCTCCTGTATTAGAATATTCAATATAATTACCTAATGGCGGAAATAATGAGCTTAGCAATATTAATTAGCAACGACTTGTACCGTAGGAAGATTCATTTGAAATATTACTATTGACTACATTTTTTTAATTCATTTTGAAGATATCTAGGCTACATAATTTTTAACTTAAATAAAGATTTTGATCGAGGAGGTTTGAAAGTAAATAAAATAATGGGAGTAATATCCATAGACTTAAATGGCTAAAAAATACTGATAGTAATATTGGTAATTATAATGGTAATAAAATCTATAGACTGAAATAACAATGAAATACTAGTTTAATTCCCATAACCTCACATAAAATATTAAAACCAAATTAATAATTTTGATTCTATAATATTTAAATTGATTAATTCTGAATAATTAGCATTAGTAGAACGAAAAGACAATTTTTTTTCGTATCAAATTAATTTAAATTTACAAAAGTTTACCTATTATTATTACAAAAACAATAGTAAATTATTTTATTTTATACATTCACACATATATTTTCATGAAAAATATTACTTTATTATAATACAAGCAAACCAATTATTTCGATACATAAATTAATGATTCACTGAATTAACGTTAACTGTTTTTCAATTCATTCACTGATATCCTATAACACAAACAACAACGATTGAAATTAGGCTGTCATTAACAAAATAGTGGTTGCTTATGATTCAGGCTATAATTCAATAGTTATCTGAGACAGGAGGCGTTGCTTATGATTCAGGCTATATGACAATAGTTTCTTCCCTATTAAGAGTGACGGCTTGTCCCCAAGTTGAGAAAAAGTTACGTCTTACCTAACCATTCTCTAGATTGGTGTCAACTGCGGCCTTATACTTTTACTGAGAAAGTTTGAAAAAATATGACACTGAAATGATGTACTGTGAGATATTTGCGTCATAATAACTCTAAATAAACTGATATATTAGCTACTCAATACGTCATAAAAACTTATTATTCTACTTAAATATAATTGAATAATGCATGATTCATTTGTTTTATATATGATATATTGAGATTTAATCCATTGTTGAAAACTGGCAAACCTTCACAAATTATTTTATTTAAAAGTTACATAATTTATACGACGGATTTATTCACCATTTTTATAACTTTTAAATAATAATTTTCCAGTTATAACAAAACATTAACAAGCATTCGAGTATATATTGATTGAGATGAACAAATACAGGTCTTAAACTTGGAACAGTGTTATACTGAATATTTTAGCCTTATAGATTTATAGTCTAATATAATTTATTACATATAATCAGCTGTGCCATAAATCATAACAACTGCAATTCTTCAACCATCCATAATATTATTATTTATTACGAAATGAAATTATACCCATAATTTATATCTAATAAATGATACAGATTCCATGAAAATAATATTACTTTTTTACCACATATGAAAGAGTGTATGGATTTATATTACACATAGTCATACATTATGTGTAATCACCTCAGAGATATATCTAACCATTGATTATGAGTTATTTACAGTGATTGTTATAATCACATAACATCAATTGATTATTCGTTCATTCCTAATTTGAGGTCAGGCTTTAAAATTATTACCTTTTTTTTCGGTGTTACGCTCATTAAATTCATTACTCATTAAATTCATGAATCATGAAGCAGTAATGGATTCGTGGGTCATAAATTTAGGATTTAACGAACACGAATAATCAGATGAACCAATAACGAATGTCACGAATTTATGATGATTATGTGATCGTAGGAAATGTTTAATGAGATTATTGAAGAGAAAATGGATTGGTAATTTTTAGTCTGATCGTATCTAGGATACTATATCTCTTCCATTTTTAGTCTGATCGTATCTAGTATACTATATCTCTTCCATTTTTAGTCTGATCGTATCTAGGATACTATGTATAACTCTTCCATTTTTAGTCTGATCGTATCTAGGATACTATATCTCTTCCATTTTTAGTCTGATCGTATCTAGGATACTATATCTCTTCCATTTTTAGTCTGATCGTATCTAGGATACTATGTATAACTCTTCCATTTTTAGTCTGATCGTATCTAGGATACTATAACTCTTCCATTTTTAGTCTGATCGTATCTAGGATACTATATCTCTTCCATTTTTAGTCTGATCGTATCTAGGATACTATAACTCTTCCATTTTTAGTCTGATCGTATCTAGGATACTATAACTCTTCCATTTTTAGTCTGATCGTATCTAGGATACTATATCTCTTCCATTTTTAGTCTGATCGTATCTAGGATACTATATCTCTTCTATTTTTAGTCTGATCGTATATAGGATACTATATCTCTTCCATTTTTAGTCTGATCGTATCTAGGATACTATAACTCTTTTCCATTTTTAGTCTGATCGTATCTAGGATACTATGTATAACTCTTCCATTTTTAGTCTGATCGTATCTAGGATACTATATCTCTTCCATTTTTAGTCTGATCGTATCTAGGATACTATAACTCTTCCATTTTTAGTCTGATCGTATCTAGGATACTATAACTCTTCCATTTTTAGTCTGATCGTATCTAGGATACTATAACTCTTCCATTTTTAGTCTGATCGTATCTAGGATACTATATCTCTTCCATTTTTAGTCTGATCGTATCTAGGATACTATAGCTCTTCCATTTTTAGTCTGATCGTATCTAGGATACTATAGCTCCTCCATTTTTAGTCTGATCGTATCTAGGATACTATAACTCTTCCATTTTTAGTCTGATCGTATCTAGGATACTATAACTCTTCCATTTTTAGTCTGATCGTATCTAGGATACTAAAGCTCTTCCATTTTTAGTCTGATCGTATCTAGGATACTATAGCACTTTTATTTAGACGTCATTAGAGCTCTTCCAAAATTTTCAATAATGATTTCTAATTAATTCATTAAAAGCATTAATTTCAAAGTGAAATATGGAAGAATTAACGTCCCTGGTGTGTCCACGCTGTCAAAATGAAGGCGTTTTTAATCTCTAAATTAATGGATACTTCAGAGAAATGTAAAAAGACAGCTGAATTATGCGAAACTAATGAAGCCTTTGTAATTCTCTGCGGAGTTTTGGACTTTCAAATTATTTACACCTAATTTATAATGTCTAAGAATAATTGGATGAGCCAATTAGAGCAATAGAATCTTCACGAGGTTGGGACCTAAGGTAGCCCCGAGGGAGGGGACCTCCATATTTAAACGATTAGGTATTAGATCATTGGGTGAACGGCAGCAACTGATTAGACGCTGACATTTTTTTATTGCTTGGTAATTATAGGGTTCATATCTAAATTGGACAGTTGAAGAAAAATTAGACAACCGCTAACTGCTGCCAATTATTTTTCAGTTGATAATAAGAATAAGATAATATATCTAAACATTTAAATAGTTATAGTCAATTAAAACAGTTTAATTGTGTAGCAAGTAAATGCTATATTAAACATTTATTATTTAATTTGACCTTAAACGATGAATAATATATCGATGGAAATTATTCAAAGTGTTCACGTATACCTACCTCCACCAATAAATACATCAAACGCTTTCTATGATAAATACATCGAGTGACTAAAGATGTAAAGAGAGAAAATAATATCCAAACTCTCTCAGATTATTGCGAGCAATCTTTCTTGAATTATAAATAATGATGAAGAGAAGATTGTAAATATGCGGAGCAATTTATCTCCCCCATGAAATTTCCATCCCATCATTTACAAGAAACTCTAAAGATGATCACATACATTTATCTAAGTTAAAGTATTCATGCTGCCTATATTTAAATCGTGCAAACACTTTACATTGAATTTTCAGCAGTATTTTAGTCTGCCCCGTCAATTACATCGCATGACATATTCGCCCGAAGTGAGAAAAGACTCTCCGACATCGACAAGTTGTGAAATAATGAGCTACTCCATGGAGCAGATGTGACTCTCCTCTCTCTTATCCTACCCATTACCAGATCAAAATGAAGGAAAACTGAATTCTCATTTGTGGCTCTATGAACAGCTTCCTCCCTCCCTCCGTTCGTTCTATAATCTCTTAGAAGTAGAATGAAGAGTAGTAATCACAAGCCAGCTGCCTGGTAATTATAACAGGTCTGAAATACAGCCTCAGCTCTAACAGCATATGGGCCACATGATTCAGGCGGGCTTTAGCCAATTCACTCCGTAAATCTCCACTTTGCTGAGCTTTACAAAAGAATGGACTTGCGGAAGATGGGCACCATTAGTTTGGAGTCACTTTGCTCATGGGCATATTTTAAGTTGTGGATTTTTGCAGTGTGGCTGATAGAGCTTCCTGTCAATAATGATGCTCTTCTGAAGAGTTTTGCTGGAACATCTTTGTGAAAGAAGACCTAAATTTTAATGAATGCTGACACGTAAATCCCTTCTTGAATTCAATGATGGAATTTTCATTGTTGAAAAATATATTTCGAGTAAATTTGGTCCTGAATGTTAATCTATAACTAAAAACAACTTATTATTATTATTTCCTGTAATTTATTATTATTTTCCTTCATAACTTAAACAAGGACTTTTCAAATTTCTGAAAATTCAATATATATTCAATAATCATTATTTATTTTCGATCTTCTCCAAA
Organism: Caprella mutica; assembly: GCA_947561585.1. Lineage (NCBI taxonomy): Eukaryota > Metazoa > Arthropoda > Malacostraca > Amphipoda > Caprellidae > Caprella > Caprella mutica. The sequence continues at coordinate 74,480 of CANNZV010000944.1, read as the reverse complement.
CCATTCCAATATCTAGATTTGTTTCTCCCAATTCAGGTTCAAATCGATGGTTTCTCCGGACTGGTTCGTTTCGACGCTGACGGCTTCCGAAGAGACGTCAGTTTGGACATCATGGAGCTAACTGTCAACGGATTAACGCAAGTCGGAAGGTGAGAAATTGATTAACTTCTCTGGCGATGATTCTATATTGCTATCTACTTTATTCATATCTAATATTTACAGTGTTTTTCACATTGCGATGAAAAAAGTTTGGATTGAATGAAATTTTCATTTCATTGCAATAATCGCACGGTATAACGAAAACAAAAACAAACTGTGAAAGATTAAATAGAAACTTTGACTAATTTCTCTTAGACTCTTCCTAACTAATTGATTGTGGTATCTCCTCTAATTACCCTCATTTTCCATGCTATTTGGGGCCAACAATCGCCTCTTTTTCCGACATCAGGCAAGACTCGGCCAAATAAAACAAGCCATCTTATTTTTGTTGTCAGCATATCAAGTTCTTGGAGAAAGAGTTCTTTCTGCGCTGTAATAATAAATCTTGCTTTGGAATAGAAATTAAGTTATTTAAAGTTTGTTATGTACATACAAGAGCTTATGTTTATTTAAATATCGTGATAATTATATTTATTACGCCTGCACTGAAAGTTGAACATCAAAAATATTAAATTATTTTTATGATTATTTGTTAATTTTGTAGAACAATAAAAGTTTAGAAGCATTATATTAATTATATTGATAGTATAATTCCCCTTTTTTTATCGCAATCGTGATACGAAAATTTCCAAGCATATTGGATTTTTTAAATTATTATAACCATTAGCTTTTGATGACTAAATGATTTGTTTTTTCCCTCGGTGGGACATACTAACTAGGTTGCTTTTTCCCTAGGTGGGACATACTAACTAGGTTGCTTTTTCCCTAGGTGGGACATACTAACTAGGTTGCTTTTTCCCTAGGTGGGACATACTAACTAGGTTGCTTTTTCCCTAGGTGGGACATACTAACTAGGTTGCTTTTTCCCTAGGTGGGACATACTAACTAGGTTGCTTTTTCCCTAGGTGGGACATACTAACTAGGTTGCTTTTTCCCTAGGTGGGACATACTAACTAGGTTGCTTTTTCCCTAGGTGGGACATACTAACTAGGTTGCTTTTTCCCTAGGTGGGACCTACTAACTAGGTTGCTTTTTCCCTAGGTGGGACATACTAACTAGGTTGCTTTTTCCCTAGGTGGTACATACTAACTAGGTTGCTTTTTATCTAGGTAGTAAATACTAACTAGGTTGCTTTTTATCTAGGTAGTAAATACTAACTAGGTTGCTTTTTCCCTGGGTGGGACATACTAACTAGGTTGCTTTTTATCTAGGTAGTAAATAGATACTAACTTGGTTGCTTTTTATCTACGTTGTAAATAGATACTAACTAGGTTTCTTTTTCCCTAGGTGGGACACAGTGAACGGTGCTAACTACTCACTCAGTTCAGGTTATGCTCACCGGAGTGCAGCACAGTCGCTACATAACAAAACACTACGGATCGTCACACTCATGGTATGTGGTATGAAGTTTCTTATATTGCTCTTATGTGACTCATGGTATGTGGTATGAGGTTTCTTATGTTGCTCTTATGTGACTCATGGTATGTGATGTGAGGATCCTTATGTTGATTTTATGTGACTCATGGTATGATGTTGATGTAGGTATGCTGCTCTGATTATAATGTTTATTATAATATGCAAAATAAAACCTTTTTGGTAGAAGTAATTTTTTTCAAGTAGTTTAAAATATATGATATATATATATATCATCCTGTATTTCAATTTAATTCCAATATTTCATTTTTCTAAATTCCTATTTTTAATCTACTGATTTCAAATCCATTTTAGGATAGCAATAAGGAATACATTTTTCGATACAATAGGTTCAAATAACATCCTTTGAAAACCTCGTGATATTCAATATCACAAATAATTATCTTCACTAAAACTCCTTTTTCTGAAACTTAACCAAATTACCATCTTAGTGTGATGTAACCTTTGATATATAATTCCTTGCCATTGAAATCGTAATATGACTAATGTTCAGTTTGGTCGGTGGGAATAGAGAAAAAGTATTAGAGCAAAATCTGAAGAGAAATCATATGAAATGTTCAACTGAATATGCATTTCATTGTCATTTCAAGATGAAATAAGATGAGTAATTCAAGATGGTTAATTAGTTGAAATCAAAAGGTTGTTCGGGGTGAATACAATATGTAAAATAGTTTTTAATTAATTATTATCTAAAGATATAACAAAGTCCTAGCATGTTATATTCATATTTATGATGTATTTTAATATATACTTTGGAGTATTTTGATTTCAAGATTTTTCCTAAGAAAAAATATAACATTCGATTGATATTATTTTTTATGAACTTATTTTTAATAATTATTTTAAATTTATTTTATATTTTATAGAAATTGATTTATTTTCAAATGATATTTTTTTAATTTTTGTTTAGTTGCTGCTTGTAATTTACATTATTTCTATTTTTGTTTCATTATTTTAATGAATCTTTATTGTTACTGTTATTTATTTATAGAAAATATTCATATTTCATTTAATAAACTTTTTATTTCAAGTGTTTATGCATCTTTAGTATCCTTTTTCATTTAATTTATGTTTTCTTCCATAAATTCAAACAATATTAATGTCACCCAAAACAATTTAGTCGACCTTAAAGTTTGAGAATAATAAATTCATTTGAATTCACAGAGAAGGAGAATATATCCTCTGGGAAGAATGAATGAAGTGGATACGAATAGAAAAAGGAGAATAAATGGATCAGTTGAATAAATGATTCACAAATAAGTTTATCCCAGCAAATAATATAATTTGAATAAAAATAATAATTTAATCCACTGATTAGGCAGTTTTTGGCTAGAAATCTATATGAATAGTGTTAACAAATTATTTTGTTCACTTTTATTGGTCTCACGTATCTATAATCTAATCAACGGCGATATATTTAATGGTAGTACAATTACCAACGCCTCCGCTCTAATTTCCTACTAAATAATTCAAACTGACTTCAGTCACTATTCGAATAAATTGATTTACAAAAAGGCGCCATTTAAATAATGGCAATCTTTAGGTATAGAATAGTTTAGCAATTTGTTGTATCCGTAAAGGTTCTCGGGCTATTTCAGAGTTGACGAGTCTTTTAAGCCTATTGGTCCATCGGACATCGATAGATTGGACCAATAAATCGTCCTTTGTCCTCCTGGGTCATCTCCACTAGAGCCCTAGATGCCGAAACATTGGCTGTCCGTCACACCCCTTAACTAAATCTATTTTGGTCTTCTTTTTCTCCGCTCAATTCCCATATACATCCCAAAAATAAAAATTAAAATAATTTATTATAAAAAAGCTTGTCTTCACAAAAAAAGTCCTGCATACAAATAGATTCATGTATTTAAATCTAATTAATTTTCATCCTTTAACTATTAACAAAACTTCCTTCAAATAGAAACTCTAAATATTACTAATGATACTAGCCTCTTTATTTACTCATTAATTAGCAGCAATGACACAAGAACTCTTTTACCCGCACTAAGATAAGTATGAAGGATAACTCTCAATATCTCAGTCGCCTCCTCCATCAAAATGCAAATTTAATCGTTCCGAGAGTTCTTGACTCAGAGGCTGTAATGATAGACCATTTCGTATTCACAGTACTGAGACGACAAAAGATTCTATTCTTAAAGCCACAGTCTTAGAGCCGTACACACGTAGGGTTTTTTAAGTCTTTCCACCAGATCTTTTGCTAAGCTCCTCCTAGTTTTTCCACGAGACTTTTGAATCATATAAGAAAAAAAGATATAATTGCTATTTTAGTTGGTATCCAATTGAAATAAATAATATATTATATTGTTTTTTCTTATGTTATTCAAAAGTCTCGCGGAAAAAGTAGGAGAAGCTTAGCAAAATGTCTGGTGGAAAGACTTAAAAAACGCTACGTTTTCACAGTACTGAGGCGTCAAAAGAAAGCCTTCGTACACTCTTAGATATTTAATCCCTCTGTCGCATCCTAATGGAGCGTCACGTTCATTACTCTAGCTTTGCCCTCCTCTACCATTCGCATATATTTAATTAAAGAGTCAGATTATCTTGCTGTGGCTGCATAATAGCACTCATAATACCGCAGTGATAACAGTGATATAGTCATTAAAACCACAGTAAGTAAATAGAGAAGTATGCTAAGTTTCGAATTCATTGACGGTGAACTTGATCCATTCTTCAAAAACTGAAAACAGATGAGTACCGTCAAAAATTAAAAAGGATTATTAGGTGATTATAATAAGTGAACAGAGTGTAAAACGTGATAAAAACAATAATATATTTAAATTTATCTACATAAAAATGCTCATTTAACTTATTAATAACATATTTCTTACATAAAAACTGAAAAATACTCTGTGTGACGTCACACACAATATTTTCGGATGTTCCAATATTGTACATTCTCTTTTATTTATTCACTATGATTCAAACAGTCACTGATTTCGACATAGTATTTCGCTCAAACAGATATCAATATAATAATAGTAACTAATGCTCCTTCTCAATTCGCTTTCCTATCGATATATTCCTGATAGTTTGTATTACTGCATAATTCCATATTAATCACTGAGAGCAACACCGTCATTCATCTCTGGTAAAAATGTAACTTATAATGAATGTAGAAATAGTTCCATGGAAACCTTTATTTTAATTATAAATAGACATGGCAATGAATCAAGATCAAATGACTCCTTTGCAATGACTAAAAATAATAAATTGAATTGACATCATTTCATTCGCTGTGATATTCAATTATTATGCATAATTACAAACCTAATAACAATTGTATACTTTTCAAATTGTTTTTAATTTCGCAAAAGAAAAATGGAAAATTAATTCCTGATAGTGCAGGTAATTATATCTGTAAATTGTGGATAATTTTAAAGATAATTAAATCTGACTAATTATTCTAAAACATACATTTAACTATTTTTTATTCTTCCAAACATACTAAATCAATTAAATAAAAAACATTTTTCTTTAAAACTTATTTACTTTTTACCGACATTTTCCCCCTTCGAATGCAATGCATTGTAGATGAGCGATGCATTCCTCATCACATTCTTCATCACATTCCTTATCACATTCCTCATCACATTCTTCATCACATATCTCATCACATTCTTCATCACATACCTCATCACATACCCCATCACATTCCTTATCACATTCTGCATCACATTCCTTATCACATACCCCATCACATTCCTTATCACATTCTGCATCACATTCCTTAACACATTCTGCATCACATAACCCATCACATGCCTCATCACATGCCTCATCACATTCCCCATCACATACCTAATCACATGCCTCATCACATGCCTCATCACATACCCCATCACATACCCCATCACATACCCCATCACATGCCTGAGGACTGACATGATGCTGTTTATGGTAGTGTTTCTGTGTGCTCCATTTCTCAGTGTTAACAGCCACTCATTACACGAAGTAAATAATAGAACAGGGAAATCCGTGATATGTGGAGAAATATACTCTCGGGGAAATTTATACCAATGTATATTTGAAATAAAGAGCGGGGAATTGAACTAATTATTGGTAACGGATTTTATTTTCAGTTACTCAATCACGCTCCAAAAATTATCTTCCTTTCAATTATTTTCTCATTTCAATAAATGAGAAAATAACGTTATTCCTATAATGTTAACGTATTTTTTAATCACCACTGACCAGGTAGCAAAGTTTATCGGGCAACATTGTCCCAATACTGTTACAATATTTGGGCAACATTGTCCCAATACTGTTACAATATTTGGGCAACATTGTCCCAATACTGTTACAATATTTGGGCAACATTGTCCCAATACTGTTACAATATTTAGGCAACATTGTCCCAATACTGTTACAATATTTGGGCAACATTGTCCCAATACTGTTACAATATTTGGGCAACATTGTCCCATTACTGTTACAATATTTAGGCAACATTGTCCCAATACTGTTACAATATTTGGGCAACATTGTCCCAATACTGTTACAATATTTGGGCAACATTGTCCCAATACTGTTACAATATTTAGGCAACATTGTCCCAATACTGTTACAATATTTGGGCAACATTGTCCCAATACTGTTACAATATTTGGGCAACATTGTCCCATTACTGTTACAATATTTAGGCAACATTGTCCCAATACTGTTACAATATTTGGGCAACATTGTCCCATTACTGTTACAATATTTAGGCAACATTGTCCCAATACTGTTACAATATTTGGGCAACATTGTCCCAATACTGTTACAATATTTAGGCAACATTGTCCCAATACTGTTACAATATTTGGGCAACATTGTCCCAATACTGTTACAATATTTGGGCAACATTGTCCCAATACTGTTACAATATTTAGGCAACATTGTCCCAATACTGTTACAATATTTGGGCAACATTGTCCCAATACTGCTACAATATTTGGGCAACATTGTCCCAATACTGCTACAATATTTGGGCAACATTGTCCCAATACTGTTACAATATTTGGGCAACATTGTCCCAATACTGCTACAATATTTGGGCAACATTGTCCCAATACTGTTACAATATTTGGGCAACATTGTCCCAATACTGCTACAATATTTGGGCAACATTGTCCCAATACTGTTACAATATTTGGGCAACATTGTCCCATTACTGTTACAATATTTAGGCAACATTGTCCCAATACTGCTACATATTTGAGCAACATTTTCCCAAAACGATTATAATTTTCTAATAGTGTTTGGGCCAATATTGACCATCATTATTATTTTGGCAATTCACAACATTATTATTTCCTCAATGTTGTCCCAAGAGACTCCACAACTTTGCTTTTTTACGAATAGTTCACTGCAGTACGAATCACCAGTTGAATGAATCGTATCATTATTCTGTAAACAAATACCTATTGACATTCAGGTCGACTGAACCTTTTTAATAAAAAAAGTAGAACAAATTAGATTATTACGTCTACAAGGCAGTTATTTATCAATATTAAATTAAGGAAAGCTTATCAATTATAGAAAATGATCCAGTATGTTATAATACACTCACTAAAAGTACTGTCAATCTATCCTAATAATACCCGTTGTGTGTTCATTTATTCATTTATTATCCGCTATTTACCTGTGATATGCACATGAATATATTGACTTGATATTTAAATTCATAATTTTTATTCCATTTTTATATGAATTTTATCTTTAAATAAACCAGTGTATGCAGAAAAAAAGTGTAATTGAATGCACTAAAAATATCTAATAACGGCTAATAAATTGCTTTTGATGAAGACCCGTTATTTTTAACGGGAAAGTACACTAGTGCTATAATACTTCCTTTGGCCTCTGTGTGGTTTTGATTCCCCAAAGGATGGGGAAAAGGTCTGGCGTATTAGGAAGAGTGAAATTTATATCCTAGAGCTGCACTGTATTATACACCATTCTGTACATATTATGCTGCTGATTATCTAGTAGAGAAAAATAAGAAGAAAAGAGGAGTTCTCCTTTACAATTCCTAGACGTCAACAGGAACAATTCACTGCGATAGCTACATTCCGAGTTAACATTAAAAAACAAAGTGAGTTGTTGTTGCAAAGCTCTTGCTTACAGAGTGTCTATTTCTTCTCAAGTCCTTTTCTTGGATGCTGACAATATCTTCCATCTCCTGAGATTTCTAGAAGATTTACAGCATTATTCTCATCCATAAATAAATAAAGAGGGGAAAACATTGAGATGTTCCTCATAATGGAGGTAATATTGTTAGATAAAAACAACCAAAGAGAGAAGATTGTGTTGGATGTATCTTGCAGACTGATGATTTGGTTAACTCATCTCTGTAAAAAGAGAAAAAGATGATGGATCAGCGATTCTAGAGTTACGGGCTCGACCTTATTATTTATGTATTATGTCATTCTAATGCATTTTTTATTATTAAGATAGAACTGGAGCTACGATTTCAATTAATTCTTCATCTGTATCCAAAAATACTCCGTGTGATTTTTATCAATAACTATCAATAAGATTTTTAATGAAGATAGTAATGTAGAACATGATGTGTTTATATTTTTAATTCTATCTTAAAATCGACATTCTTAGAATAGACAAAAATGTTTGAATTTTCTGTGCAAGAAATGTAATTATATTTTTCTCCAAAAATAAATATCGGAAGGGCAAAGTTACCTAACATTCTAAATACAAAATTAATTCAGCAAAAAAAATATTAATAAATAACAGAGTATTAATTACGTTTTAGTAGAAATAAATTATATTATTTCTTAATATTCTCCACCAGAATTCCCCGTACACGATGCTACGAGAGTCTGCGGAGACTCTCGTAGGTAACGACCGCTACGAGGGCTTCTGCGTGGACCTGGTGGACGAAATAGCGTCTCTACTGGGCTTCAACTACACCATCGAGATAGTGGCTGATGGTCAGCACGGTAAATTCAACGCAGACCAACAGAGATGGACTGGAATGATTGGAGACCTGCTGGATCAGGTGAGGCTTAGAACAACAAACTAGCGGATACAACAAACTACATAACAGACATTCATGTTGAGAGTTTCAAAGTAGTTTTCATTTTTAGAGCTTGGCTGATATTTCGACCGATTTTATTTAAAAAGTGAATGGATAGACAAAGAGAGAGAGCTTGAACCTTTTTGAATAATTTACGGAATTTAACAACGAAATTAATGACAGATAAATATTTTTCATTAATATTGCGTTTTCCTTATAATACCGCTGAAACCAATATACGTACATAGTTCAGTGTTCATTTTTTAAACCAAATGTGTGGTATAAGTTTATCTGTCAGGACTTTCTAATCTCATTCCGATTTAATTTCTCTGCAAAATTAAGCAACAGACTATAATGTTTTTCTCATTTGTCTCACCAGAGGGCAGACCTGGCAATTGGAGACCTTACTATCACTTACGACAGAGAACAAGTAGTGGATTTCACCACACCCTGGATGAACTTGGGTGAGAAAAATGACTTTTCTTAGCATCTAATTGGGGTGAGTTTATTGCCTTAGAATAGCATTAAATTTGAGTAAGATATTAATTAAATACCTACAGGAATAAATACCTACAGGAATAAATACCTACAGGAATAAATACCTACAGGAATAAATACCTACAGGAATAAATACCTACAGGAATAAATGCCTACAGGAATAAATACCTAGAAGAATAAATGCCTACAGGAATAAATACCTAGAAGAATAAATACCTACAAGAATAAATACCTACAGGAATAAATACCTACAAGAATAAATACCTACAGGAATAAATACCTACAAGAATAAATACCTACAAGAATAAATACCTATTAGGAATTTCGATCAGAGCAGCAAATTCTTTTTCATATTTAAAATATATTCTTTCCTGTTGATGTCAATTTAACTCAAAAAAAATAGATTTAAAGATTCATTATCACTAACTATATATAATAATTTATTTTAATTCGTAATAATTTCACGATAATTATGCAAGGGTTACACAGAGAGAAAAAAAGTACAACCCATATGGTCATATCTAATTTAGGTCACCAATTTATGCTATGAATCAATTTATTACGTGAGTTGGTTGGACTTTATTCAACAATTATGACATGGTGTGTCATCAAACATTAGTTAATTTAATTCATTTTATGGATTGAATTAACTTGCTATGAGAGTTAGAAGTTACTTTTTTGATAATTTTAACGTATGTTGAAACAACTATGACAGAGTGTATTGTGGTAACTCACAAAGACTGTTAATCCAATGTATCTGGTGTATAAATTAACTTACTATGAGAGTTGACGCTACTTTTTTTTAAGTTTAGGAGTGAGTCAAAACGAATGCTTTGTTTTAACCAACGTCAATTTAACTCATTTTAAATAGTACCTGCAACTCACCACGTAGGTAGGCGTAAAATCAAACCATTCATATGAGTCAAAACAAATCAAATTTGATTCGATTCAACTAATCCTTTCTCTGTGTGTACCGTTATGTAAAAATAATGTCTATCTAATTATGAATCATTAATCAATCTAATTATCAAGTTTCAGACTGATTCTATACTAGCAAATTTTATGAAACCTGTTTTGAGAATAATATGCAAATTGCTAAATGCCTATTACGTACGTTTTACCAGAAAGAAAAGAGATATCAAATTGGATATTATCTGGTTTCCATGGAGAAATTACATAATGTAGCTCTTTGAAATTATTCTATAGAAACATTATCGCTTTATCGAAATTTTACCGAATCCAGAGGAAATATTTCTCGCTTGATTGAATACATTTTTTTTAATAATGATAATAAATTATGATGGGCTTAACCTTCAAAATAAATATTATACCTATATTACTAAATTATTATAAAAAAAATTATATTTATTATACAATGTACAATATTGATCAGATTATTGGCAATTATTAATTATTGGCCCTAGCAATTGAATGTCACTTCCAATCAATAGCAATTAATAATTATTGTCCATCATAAATATAACCCTAGATTAGCTATTTTAAAGATAATTATTAGTATTATTTAAGTCATTCCTTTAATCTACGATAAAAGTTTATATGTGAGAGTATCAACCAAAGGCTAATTGCAATTTTTCACCTGTACAGGTATAACTAATTGCTATTTCTCACCTGTATACTGCACAGGTATAACTAATTGCAATCCATCACCTGCACAGGTATCACTAATTGCAATTTCTCACCTGAACACTGCACAGGTATAACTAATTGCAACCCCTCACCTTCATAGGTATCACCATCCTCTACTGGAAGGCTAGCAAGACTCCCCCCAACCTGTTCAGTTTCCTAGCACCTCTCTCCATTGACGTGTGGCTTTACATCGTCACTTCTTATCTGGCTGTGTCTGTACTCCTCTTCTTCTTGGGAAGGTTCGTACAAAAGGATATAACGAACTGTGATAAATAATATCTTCAAAATTGGGAAATGGGAGTGTTTTTCATTATAGCTAGTTAAGCCTCAACAGCTTCCTAACTGTTACATTTAACACAGAAAATCTGGGGCCATGAATATTGTACAATATTCAATATAACGTACAATACTGCAATATTGAAGTATTCAATAAATGACCAAATTACAGAACTATATTGTCATGAAAATTCCTTGAAATGTTATTTTTTCTTTTGTGACAGACTGACGCCCTACGAGTTTTTGGAGAGGTCAGCCACTAACCATCAGTTTAGCATGAGTAACTCGCTTTGGTTCACTCTAGGCAGTCTCTTACAACAAAGCACAGAGCATACCCCCAGGTAAGTAGTGGATGTGTCCAACCCACGGACACAAGGACCCTAATAACCTAACTGTGGCTCCGTTAATAGGTGGTGAGTGCTGATTGGCTGAGCGCTGATTGGTTACGCGCTCATTGGCTGACAAATGTGCTTCATTCTTATTGGCTACGCACGCGATGCCGCGCTACACCAATAAAGCTACTTCTGTACTACCTAAAATACAATAAAGACGAAACTAAAGACTCATCATCAATATTTTAAAACATTTACTAGATTGTAAACACAGCGAAATGCTTCTGTTTCTTTTTCCTCAGTGTAATATAACCTGCCTGTGTAACCTCAAAGTCAAACCAAATTACCATTTGCGCACAAAAGTTTACCGGCGCAGGAAGCATCTCCAAACCATTTAAAAGGTGAAGTTATAAAGGTTCGTAACTATCGGACAAAAGTTAGCACAACTTCAAAGTCCAAAAATATTCTATTGCACGTCTCTCATGGAATATTATATCAAAAATGATTCCGTGTAAAATGTGTGAAATTATTTACAAACACGCTGCTCCTTTCCTTTGAACGTCAAGAAGATCGTTGACGATGGCGTGAAAAATGCCTAGAAGCAAACTTCTACTCAAAGTAATACAAACTCTGTCCCAAATCCTATTGTTGGGGTTAAGTGCTTTTCATTATGTTGTGTGATGATACCGTATTTATAGCTTATTAAAGGTATTTCTAAATGTATATGTTTATTGTAATATTGCAACTTTTAGAGAAACAACAAGACATATTAAAAAATGTACTCTACGATTTGAAATAGAAGAGCTCTGAACACAAGTACTTTAATATTAAACTAAAATATATTAAATAAGATTACCTTTTTCTAAGTTATTAAAAAATACTGATTTTAATATTCTTATTAGAGAAAATTACATTATCAAACGTTATTCAATTTCATAAGCTACATTCTTCAGCCTACGAGTATATTTTCAAGACCTTCCTACCATCAGACAAAAAATAACGCCTTCCAATAATTGGTGGTTATTTTTTTAGAACATGGTACAGATTTTTGGTCTTGCAGTAAAGGTCATCCTTTAAAGAATATTCCACGTCATGTGAAAGAGGATGAAGGTTGTTGTCTTTAAGACGTTTCTCAAGACTTCACCGTAGTAATTTATTGTTTTGAGGTAAACTTTTCTTTGTTATTTATCTATGATATAGGAATATGATCGAAGGAAGCATGAGGAGTGAACCTTTTTATTGTACTAATACCCACCTGCTCGCCCTGTAACAGCACGCTCTATAATTACTAACTAATAATTCTTCACGAATAGACATTGGGTCTATTTCAAATGAACTTTCATTGAATTCAATTCACTTGCTCTGAAATTATTAATCAAAACATTAAAGGAAATCCAATCTCATTAATTTTGATTCCTGAAGCATGTCGTCCAATATGTCTGACGAACATTTTTGCACCTGTTATTTGTGTCGAAAACTGCATCGCTCTGCCTACTGAACCTCTTTGAAATTAGGAAATTAATTATCTTACCTATACTAGCTATCTAGGTTATAAATACTAGAATGTTTACGTACTTGACACTTAGTGTTGATATCAGATATATTAGATTAAAATTGAATATTTTCAATTGCTTTTATTGCAACACAAAATTATATGCATATCATGAACATTTATAGGTTAAGAATTTAATTGTGTTATTTGACAGATAATGATAAAAAGTTATTATTATATGTCACAATTTGCATCAGAAGTATTTTAAATATTAATTGAGTAGAACTATTAAAATAATCATAGACTGAATTTAAAATGTTACTAGAGAAGAAAACAATTTCACATCTGCTATTGCCAATACAAATATCTTTATGTCTCTTCACAGGGCAGTATCGACCAGACTGGTGGCAGGCATCTGGTGGTTCTTCACCCTGATCATGATCTCTTCGTACACTGCCAACCTGGCAGCCTTCCTCACGGTGGAGAGGATGGTGTCCCCCATAGAGTCTGCTGAGGATCTGGCTGCTCAGACTAAGATTAAATACGGGTCTCTAGTAGGAGGCTCCACATGGACATTTTTCAGGTAATACCGGTACAGAAATTAATTAAAAAGGGCGTCTCTTTGCCGCAGTGTTCTTTTTTTCTTGTGTCAAGAATTGTCCGTTTTTTTAAACTCTTTTAACATGCGTCCAAAAAACACCTGTTTACCCACATACCATAGAGTTAAAGATATTTTAGGAAATTAGGGTCATGCGTGAATTGACGCACGTCAAAATACGCTCATGTTCGAGGGCCCCTAAAGTTCTTATACTCTCTGATATCTTATTATAATAATTTAATAATAATAATTTATTCAGAAAAAAGTTTGTACAAAGATATTATAACGGTTACAATATAATTTGCTAAACAAATTCTGATGCCCTTCCAGGTACCCTAAAATAGGGTATTATTGGGCAGTTTATTTATTGTTGAATTTCTATTAAAAACAATACAGCATATCAAAAGATAATCCTACATAAGAATACAATATAATTAAATTTAAGCATTATCATACATCAATTTTTTAAGTTCAGTTTTGAAATCTTTACACTGACTAATGTTCCTCAGATTTAGGGGTAGTTTATTCCACTCCAAAACGGCATTGTGGAAGAATTGGTTTTGAGTAACAGTTTTCCTCAATTGAGGTATATTTAAATTTTCATTTGTATGAAAACGAGTTTGATGCGCATGGACAGGGGATAGTTCTGAAATTTTGATGTGAAAGTAACTACTGAAGTTATCATTTATAAAATATTTATGGAAGTACAAGAGAATATTAAAAACAAAGAGTTCACTGAATGGGATATTAATTATATTAATTAATGCTAAATAATAATATCCAATACTCGAATTTACGGTTAAATATTTATGAATGCTTATCATGAAGATGTGTATTTATTAAAAATCCTAGTTTATATGATAAATTCGGCAAGTACATATCATTCCAGGCTTCAGATTTAAGTATCGACTTCTTCATATCTCTGGTCTTAGGAATAAATCTTCAAAATCTCATGATCAATTGGACGCTTTAAATTATTGCTTCACTACATTTATCCTTTTTAGTTTTACTTTCACTCTTTTAGAATTTGAGAATTTACCAATTGAGTTACATAATGAAGGTTGATGAATAAGATATTATTGTGATAATAGTATCTTTAGAGCATTAAGCAGGAGAAGTAGATATCAAAGACTTTAAAAGTCACAGATTCTGATAATAAACTTCATTATACACAAGAACATGGTATTCTACACAAGAACATGGTATTCTACACAAGAACATGTATTCTACACAAGAACATGGTATTCTACACAAGAACATGGTATTCTACACAAGAACATGGTATTCTACACAAGAACATGGTATTCTACACAAGAACATGATATTCTACACAAGAACATGGTATTCTACACAAGAACATGATATTCTACACAAGAACATGGTACTATACACAAGAACATGGTATTATACACAAGAACATGGTATTCTACACAAGAACATGGTATTCTACACAAGAACATGGTATTCTACACAAGAACATGGTATTCTACACAAGAACATGATATTCTACACAAGAACATGGTATTCTACACAAGAACATGGTATTCTACACAAGAACATGGTATTCTACACAAGAACATGGTATTATACACAAGAACATGATATTTTACACAAGAACATGATATTATACATAAGAACATGATATTATACATAAGAACATGATATTATACACAAGAACATGGTATTCTACACAAGAACAAGGTATTATACACAAGAACATGGTATTATACACAAGAACATGGTACTATACACAAGAACATGGTATTATACACAAGAACATGGTATTCTACACAAGAGCATGAAATAATACCGAGGAATATTACATTCTATCGCTACCTACCTACACATCAAATAAAAAAATGGCTGCACGTGCATGTTTGATGGACGGCCTATATGCAATGAGAGAAAACCAATGCATACATTATTGCCACAGTCTTGTTTTTGATATTTGCTCTTAGTGTGGACATTTTTCTTTTCATTGGACACTTTTCTTTTTTCATTGACCATTTTTTGTTGTTTCTGATCCCCTTTCTGACCTCTTCTCTTTTTTGACCTTTTTCCTTTTTTGACCTTTTTCTTTTTGGATATATTTTTCCTTTTTTGACCTTTTTCATTTATTGACCTTTTTCCTTTTTTTGACCTTTTTCCTTATTTGAACGCTATCCTAGTTTCAGATCTTTTTTTCTTGTTCCAGACTTTTCCCATTTTTGACCATTTCCTTATTTTGATATTTCGTTCAATGATTTACTTTATATTTTGACCCAGTGACCTTTTATTATTTATCGTGACCTTTACATTGATCTTGCCCTTTGACCTTTAACTTTAACCTCAGTCCGAGAGTCTGAACTTAGAATTATAATTCTTCAGCGTTAATATTGATAATATCACTTTTGCAACAACCAACTACGCTTTTTTAAAGTAAATATACTTATATATCTCTCATAGATTTTGTTATCAAATTTAGCTGAAATACTTGAAAGGCACTAAGCATATCTTTACAACACAGCTTTACTTAGGCGAAATAAATTATAGGCATGTCTTGCGGTCTAAAAGTTTGTTTTTTAGAATATTCGAACATGGCTTCGAGTAAAGCTGATGAGGCCGAAAAGCAGCCAAAGTGGTTTTAGCGCTAGCTAATATATTCCCCACACACTTTCTAGTTAACTCTAATGATGAAAACTATAAAATGAATACTATATTATGAATATACTAAATAATTTATATTATATAATAAATACTATATACTTCTATTCCCCGGAAATATGAAACCTAACTGAATATTATTTTACATCCTATAAATGAAAAATGCAAATGGATATTTTACGACTTTGCTTTTACGTAAGTATAGTAAGTTTTTCTACCTGGTATTCTGGAATTAAAATCTCAGTTTTTGATGTTGCTTTTAGTAGGTTTAATTTTTCTCATTTTCTTGGCCTTTGACATTTGAACCAAAAAATAATATTTAGGTAAAATAACAGGTTTCTTCGTCATTAAATTATTAGTGTTATGAAGTAAATAGCACTGAAAAGTGGGTCTAAATATAATAAATTATTATTATGATATACATATGTAAATGTCAAACTTAAAGTAACACAAACTTTTCTTTTCTGAAGTTAATTTAATATACCTGTAGAAAAAATTATAAATAATTATTTAATAAATACCTATATTTCATTATCAAGTGTTTCAGATATCTCTAACGATTGGATAATTTTATTTTATTGTTCAGTGTGTGAAATTAGGTACTAAAGATGACCATATATAGGATTGAATTCCATTATTATATTTATATCATTGTGCCATTTGCAACAATTTATGATGGTTGAATTGATTCCATGTATTTGAAACTTAGAATTATATAATCAGTTCAATTTACAATCATGCACAGTAAACTGTCACAAATTTCAAAGCATTATTAAGTGATATTTACAATTAAGTTGAGTCTGTATAATTATTATTATTCCACATTAACATCGAACACATTCCTACCTACACAGACAAGCCTGCAATAAGTCTCTCTATAAACTATATCTATTCCACTGCCTGTTGTATTAACAAACTAACTAAACCTTCCTATAATAATAATGATAACTGTGCATATATAATTAATATCATCTTCCTGTTATTACAGGAAATTCCATAACAATTGCATCTTGATATCAATTATCTTATTTCTTTTATTAAGTGGAAACAATTACCTAACCTCACCTTAGAAATTATAGAAAATATTATTGTGAGTGCATTTTCTTAACATTAATTTGCTTCTGTTATTAAAAACAATGTATAATTTTATCTTCAGTAGATATTCAAATGATATCAATTTTTTAGCAATAATTTCTTGAATACAAATTATCCATATTTTTAATTACTATCTTACTATGGTTTACTGTATCTTTTTAATAACCAATTTTGCCTTTTGTTACGAGTTATACGGACTATTAAATTTTTCATTTATATTTTTTTTATAAAAACTGTTTTGAAATTTGTCTCTAAAGTTGAACACTTGCAAATATTTGTTCAATAAAAAGAATCAGCATATTTAAGTATGTTTTATCTTTTACTCTGTTCATCTAAATAATACTTAGTAAAAAAACCATTCAGAAAAAGCGCCATCTAGTTACAAAAAATAGCTCAAATATTTCGAGAGTTATTGTCACCATCTTGAATTTTCATGCGTTGTGCAAAGAACGTTTGTTTAACGGCATTTAATATTCTTAGCAATAACTCTAGAAATAGTTTATAAGTTAGTATAGTGATATGTTGCTCGATAAGTGCCGATTTCCTTTAACCCCATAATGTCGAGTGTGCCGCACCCCGAACCCCCCTGGCAGGTCATTCATGAAGTGTGCGGTACAACAATCTAGCGGATACAACAAACTACATAACGGCCATTTATGTTGACAGATGAACAAAGTAATCGTCATATATTTCTTCTCATCTCTGTTGAGATTTTCAAAGTAAACTTCATATATTCATATACATAAAATATAAATGAAGATTATTCTGAAACTGTTGACATTCTTTTTTTTTTAATATTAGACACACCCCTCCTTTAAAGATTAAAATTATCAGGATGACTAAATCAATAGAATCATTAAAAAGGATGTGAGCAAAGGAAACCCCCTAATCTATTTGGTGTCCCTCCTCAGGTCCTCTTCTGTCCCAACCTACCAGAGGATGTTCTCCTTCATGGAGTCACAGCGCCCCTCCGTCTACACCAGCCACAACAACGAGGGCGTGGAGCGGGTCATCAAGAGTGCTGGCAAGTACGCCTTCCTGATGGAGTCCTCCAGTATCGAGTACATCACCGAGAGACACTGTCAGCTCACCCAAGTGGGGGGCTTGCTTGACTCCAAGAGTTACGGCATTGCCCTTCCACCAGGTGAGGCTGTAGTGTAAAAATATTGTATTTCAAGATTTATCATTTATAGGTAGAAGATGAATACTTGTTTTGTAATCATTTTATACTTAAATGTTGACCAATATGTTGAAAACTACTATAGAATTATTTCTACCAAGTGTTAAAAGGT
Source organism: Caprella mutica (assembly GCA_947561585.1). NCBI lineage: Eukaryota > Metazoa > Arthropoda > Malacostraca > Amphipoda > Caprellidae > Caprella > Caprella mutica. Next base: position 55,984 of record CANNZV010000944.1, on the reverse strand, counting down.
TTATGATCAAAAATTCTATATATAAATTCTAAATTAATCATTTTTCAAATAGAAGATATTCATATAGTTATATTATGAACGCTAGAAGCGCATTTCGTTGTAGCAGAGATGGCAAGTCAGGACCTGAATAATTTCACTTTGCATGTCATTGCTAATGTTCAATGAAGCCATGAGATGTCGTTACGTCACAACAACTACAGCCAATCACAAGCTCTGATTAACTAAATGCGAATAGACACGAAATTGATGAGTGTTGTTGCGAAACTTCAAAGGCGAGAAGCTCTTCAAAGTCTTGCCTATAGATGACTTGTTGGTTTGTTTGAGTAGCTCCATGTAGATGTCAAATGCTAATAGAATCCTACAATAGTTCCATCGGATTTTAATATAATACCACACTAGGGTAAATTACAAATTATCGGTCAGTTTCATATCGTCGGTCATATAAGAAAAAACAATATTATAATTGTTTTTTTATTTTTATTTTAGTTGGTATCCAGGTATCATGGATACCAACTAAAATAAAAATAAAATAACAATTATAATATTGTTTTTTCTTATATGACCGAAGATATGAAACTGACCGATAATTCGCAATTTACCCTATCTCAGACTACTATACAAACAAATTCTACGACGGTACACAAAATACCAAATTAGGATTTTAATCAATCAGTGCTATTTATCACGGTGCATGCAAATGAACAATATTTATTGATTGCCAATGCAACATGCAAGAAATTGATTGCATCGTATATCACAGTGAAATGTTTTACACTCTAAGTCTTAAATTACACATTCTCGCTAGTTGGATTTGATAGATGGGAGGCCTCCATTAAAGCAATGGGAGCACCTCCCTCCATTTTCTGCTATTTTTCCTTTGGAATATTTAGCGCACGTACGCGATAAAATTGATGTTCTCAAAATGCTGCCCACTAAAATATATAGAGAGGCGATATTTACGCCAAGGCATGAAATTGATATCGATGAATTTGTCTGAACCAGCTTTTATTATAATTATTTTCAGTATTTTTATTTAATTTTGTAAATAGGTATAAAATTCACAAAATGAAATATTTGGAATCGCTTTTGATTTAAATAAATGTTTGTTCTTTAAAAACATATTCAAAATGTTTATGCACAAATGTATTGAATAATTAGAAATTCACTGAAATAATTTAACAAGTAACTTCATAGCACAGTATATCCAGTCCATCAATTAGTTACCGCTGAATTAATTACAAACTTGCTGCAAATGAAGAAATCTGTCTAAATAGATTGCCAACACTCTGTACGAACACATTAGTAATTCAGTCGACTGAAATAATTAACAGCATCACTGTTCTCAGCAATGCTTTTCGATTCAATTAATCATTTTTCGGACAGCAGTTCAACAGGGAAAACGATTGAATTTCAATGAGACCATAGAGGTTTGAAATTCATGAGATATTTCATATTTAATGGGTATTCAGACTTTAGGATATAAAACTGCATACAAAAAATAAAGTTATCTATGATAATGTAATTTTGCAATAATAAATATTGGGAAATAGGTATTTATTATTTATTTATTTTTGATGAACAAAAGACTTATACATCACAGTTGTGAGATTTCTAATTACAAATAGCATCTGTTTCTTGGCATTGAATAAATATTTTTGTTCCCTCTAAATTTTCTTACTTTTTGATTTAGATTATTTAGAAAATACAATACAAATTATCAGGGTAATATACATACATGTGTTTCCTACCATGATGAGTAATCAATAATCGGTTAGACATTTTTTAACAAAATAATAATAAATAATTTTAATTAATATCCTAACTATTCAACTGAGTGAAACAATTACCTCTTGTATCAATTAACAATTCAACGAAACAATTACCATCACCACTCTTGTATCAATTAACAATTCAACGAAACAATTACCATCACCACTCTTGTATCAATTAACAATTCAACGAAACAATTACCATCCCCACTCTTGTAGCAATTAACAATCCAACGAAACAATTAACAACAGAACTCTTGTATCAATTAACAATTCAACCAAGTAAAACAATTACTCTTGCACCATTAAGTGAACGATGTCAACCATTTAATGAACAGTTAACAACTTTTCACTAATTTCAAATTAATTCGAATTTCACTTTCTTTATTTACCTTTGAAACTTCTATTTATCATCACAAAAAATATCCAAATTCATTCTTGCAAATATGTTTTCGATAGTCAATTTTCCTTGTATTTGAGCCTATTTTGTGAGTGGTAATTGTAACAATGGAAGGCAGTCGCCTCCACAGTCAAGATGTCCAAAACAAATTAGAGGACTTGTGTCTCCATTAATTATTTCGCTGCTGCCTGAGACGGCTGAAGATGTTGTAGCAATTTGTGTGTCGCCAGTGAAAGAATGACCTAAAAGATTCTCTCTTACAGGGAGAGATTCCTCAGACTTACAATGATGATTGCCAAATATTCTACAAAAGAATTCCTATTCTACCAAATAATCAAAAAAATTCTCTTATACCTTCATGAGATTAAAAATTTAGGTACATTATCTTTTTTATGAATCAGAAGAAAGGAAATTTTCTCCGAGTTTTATATTTGTTATTCTATTTATTCACGAAATAATCTTTTTAATATCTCACCTTAAGAGCGTTATCTGATCTTCTATAAAATCCTCTCATATTTTAGCGCTTCATATGAAAATTCCAGAGGTTCCATTCTTCTAGTGCTTTATTTCAACTTCAGCTTTTTATTACTCTGCATGCAAACCATTTTTGAAAAATAGGGAGAGGGAGAAAATGAAAAGCGTGTATTGCTGTAAATACTCCATTAGCTTTATGAATAGGAAAAACTTAGAAACGTGTATTTTGCGTTATATTCAAAACACGAAACTCTATAAAGTCAATACAACTGGTGATCGTTAACTTCTCTCTTTTCCTTAAAAAATTCTCGCAATTTAGCCATCGTTAACGCTTTCTTTCATTTCTTTTAAGATTCTCCTTACCGAGCCATCGTTAATGACTCCTCTCTTTCCTTTAGAGGTTCTCCTTACGGAGCCATCGTTAACGTCTCCTCTCTTTCGTTTAAAGGTTCTCCTTACCGAGCCATCGTTAACGTCTCCTCTCTTTCGTTTAAAGGTTCTCCTTACGGAGCCATCGTTAACGTCTCCTCTCTTTCGTTTAAAGGTTCTCCTTACCGAGCCATCGTTAACGTCTCTTTCTTTTAAAGGTTCTCCTTACCGAGCCATCGTTAACGTCTTCTCTCTTCCCTTTAAAGGTTCTTCTTACCGAGCCATCGTTAATGTCTCCTTTCTTTTCTTTAGAGGTTCTCCTTACCGAGCCATCGTTAATGTCTCCTCTCTTCCCTTTAAAGGTTCTCCTTACGGAGCCATCGTTAGCGTCTCCTCTCTTTTGTTTAAAGGTTCTCCTTACCGAGCCATCGTTAACGTCTCTTTCTTTTAAAGGTTCTCCTTACCGAGCCATCGTTAACGTCTCCTCTCTTCCCTTTAAAGGTTCTCCTTACCAAGCCATCGTTAATGTCTCCTTTCTTTCCTTTAGAGGTTCTCCTTACCGAGCCATCGTTAATGTCTCCTCTTTTTCCTTTAGAGGTTCTCCTTACCGAGCCATCGTTAATGTCTCTTTTCTTTCCTTTAGAGGTTCTCCTTACCGAGCCATCGTTAACGTCGCTTTCTTTTAAAGGTTCTCCTTACGGAGCCATCGTTAACGTCTCCTCTCTTTCGTTTAAAGGTTCTCCTTACCAAGCCATCGTTAACGTCTCTTTCTTTTAAAGGTTCTCCTTACCGAGCCATCGTTAACGTCTCCTCTCTTCCCTTTAAAGGTTCTCCTTACCGAGCCATCGTTAACGTCTCCTCTCTTCCCTTTAAAGGTTCTCCTTACCGAGCCATCGTTAATGTCTCCTTTCTTTCCTTTAGAGGTTCTCCTTACCGAGCCATCGTTAATGTCTCCTCTCTTTCCTTAAGAGGTTCTCCTTGCCGAGCAATCGTTAACGTCTCTTTCTTTTAAAGGTTCTCCTTACCTAGCAATCGTTAATGTCTCCTCTCTTTCCTCTAGAGGTTCTCCTTACCGAGCCATCGTTAACGTCTCTTTCTTTTAAAGGTTCTCCTTACCGAGCCATCGTTAATGTCTCCTCTCTTTCCTTTAGAGGTTCTCCTTACCGAGCCATCGTTAACGTCTCTTTCTTTTAAAGGTTCTCCTTACCTAGCAATCGTTAATGTCTCCTCTCTTTCCTCTAGAGGTTCTCCTTACCGAGCCATCGTTAATGTCTCTTTCTTTTAAAGGTTCTCCTTACCGAGACATCGTTAACGTCTCTTTCTTTTAAAGGTTCTCCTTACCGAGCCATCGTTACCGTCTTTCTTTTAAAGGTTCTCCTTACCGAGCCATCGTTACCGTCTCTTTCTTTTAAAGGTTCTCCTTACCGAGCCATCGTTAACGCAGCTGTTCTCAGACTACAGGAGCTGGGACGCCTCCACGACCTGAAGCAAAGGTGGTGGAAGGAGAGGAAGGATGGGGGGAAATGCAAGGTGAGGTTATCGTATTTTATACAAGGATCTAAAAATCTTATAGCAGATAAAAAAAATCCTAATCTGAATTGACTGACTCCAATAATACAATCATAATACTTGTCTGACATAACATAAAAATGACATCGATCAGTTTCATCATAAATTTCAAGCTTGTCCTTATGGTTTTGGATAAATGTGAAAAAAATTCATAATTATGCTAATTAATTTTTCCAATACAAAATCTATTCAATTTGCTTTATTATTAAAAAACAATTATTCAAATTTCTCTAACCTAACTATATTAAGAATTCGAGATGGTAATCTTTTAGGGACAGATTTTCTTCCAAAATCTTGATTAAATAACTAATGCTTCCGATAACACAAGATCGAACAACTATTAATTACTGATGAGATTTGGATGAAGTAGAAAATATGTTCTTTTCATAAAAAAACATTGTGCAAATAATATGCATGACAGAGTACATTTTGCAAGTCATCATATGGAAGTACTGTATGCAGGCGCTGTCTTTCCTAATCAATGCTGCAGTATAATTAGCTCATGCAAATTCTGCTTATTTTGCCGAATTTCCAAGTCAGTGAACTGAATGGACTTACGCCGAAAGAATATTAGGCATTTTTACTTTGTTCGTGCATATACTTTGCTGAAAATGTTCTGTAATTAGGTAATATCACTTTATTTGAATTAGCTATTTTGATATTATTTCCTAGTACACGTACCTAATTCATTTAGGGACGTGAACTAGGAAGGGGTAATTTTATATCTATTTTTTTTTTAAATCTAGATACCTTTTATGTGATTATAATATATTGCATTAAAAAATATTAATTGAGAGAAAATCTAGTATCTTAACTATATATACAAATAATACCAAAATAAAAAATAAAATATTTCAAATTTAAGAAATATTTAGCAAATTTAAGAAATGTTTGTTTTTAAATGATTATCATAATAAGAACATTATAATTTTAAACAAAATCCTGTATTTTTAATGCAGATTTTAATATTTGTTAATATAATATATCTAGGACGTTCACCTCTTTCCTAGTTCACATCCGTAAATGAAATAGGGATGTAAACTAGGAATATACCTCATTTGCTTTTAAATTAATTAAAGGTAGTGGACAAGTAATAACAAAATTTTCGCCATAAAAGTGTATTTAAATCCGAAGCTAATGGCTGAAGAGTACTTTAACAAGAAATATTATAATTAATGTATTTAATGCCATATACGTTCTAGATATAAAAAAAAGCGAAAAATATTGTTAATTTATTTAAATTGTATTAAAATATAATTCTGGTATTAATATATACCTAATAACGTATTCGTGGTTTGCATAAGATGTACTTTCTCTATTTTTAATCTAATTACAGAATTCAGAAATCAATTATTTCCTTATATTCTAATCTGACTGATGGATAAAATATCCGATAAACTTACTAGCTATTTCACAAATATTTATATGGAGGTTCTCGATCGATTAATTAACTAATTTTATCAATTCTTCTTCTCAAAAACCTTACTAACGGACACTTAAAAAATACGAGTCAAATTGACTCAAAATTTGAGTTTTCAGTTTGTCCCAAAACCGACTCAAAAATGTGAGTCAATTTGACTCATCCTAATATTTTACCCAAAAACCAGAGTCAAGTTGACTCCTAATTCAGAATCAGATTGACTCAGGTAGAGTCAATCATGATTTTGTCAGTCTTGACTCAAGCCATGAGTCAGGCTGACTCGCAATATTTTCTCAGTGGGGTGTTGAATTATAAAGGCATTCTAGTCACGTATCTTTAAAGGTCCTCTCAAGACTTCGAAGAAAAAATGAGTTTGTTAGATAATATTATAGAACTAAGGTCTAGGATCATTATTCTGCATATCGCATAAAATTTAGTTAAGTATATATTTTTCTTTTTGTTTATTGTTTTTGATACTCAGAGTGCTCCAATAGTACGAAATATTATACAGGGTGATTGAAAAAAGGCATCCGTGTTTTTGAACGATAATATTTTCCGAACTATAACAGCCACTATTTAATATTTTCTTACCTATGAAAGATAATCTTTTTCTCTATTAAATGATTGAATTCAATTTACTTTGTGACAGCAAACAATGGTGTGACATCAGTTACAATAAAGTTAGTCATAATTCGAATCCCGAAGTAAAAAAATGTGATAATATAGAACAGGTCTCTTGTCACTATTCTTAATGAACAATAAAATATTGCACATAAAATTAAAATACGCTGATAAAAAATTGCAAGTCAACCTGACTCATCGCTTGAGTCAAGGCTGGCAAAACTCCAATATTGGAGTCTCTTTTTCTTGATTGACTCTGCCTGAGTCAATCTGAATATGAATTAGGAGTCAATATGACTCTTGTTTTTGAGTAATAAATTAGGTTGAGTCAAATTGACTCACATTTATGAGTCAGTTTTGGGACAAACTGAAATTTTGAGTCAATGTGATTCGTATTTTTTTTTCAGTTTATATGCCGTAACAAAGTCACAAACATTTTATTTAATATTTTAGTATTGGTCTCCATGTCCGTCCATGTAGCTTCCATTCCTCTCGGTGCACAACTGCTCTCTATATTGGTTCCAGGAATTTTCCTAGAGTGGAATTCTCTAGTTAGTTTTTTGCGGGATTTGATTTTGAGCAACTTTATTGCAATTGCAATCACACCATCCAGCTTTCACTGTCACAAATTAAAAGGAATTCGTCTCAACTGTAACTTTGCTAATGTGCCACATCTACAGATTACTGTCCTAAAATATGGCCACCCTCCGTGTACGGGTTAATGGAGAAAAGTTTATCTTTCATATGCAACAAAATATTAAATAGAAGTTCCTAAAGTTAAGGAAATATTATCATCCAAAAACCAGGTTGCCTTTTCTCAATCAGACTGTATAATTTGACGCTGAAGAACGCTCTTTGTTTTGATTTTCGGTCAGAGTTTTATAAATAAACATGTCATGTTCGGCCTTTGTGTTTATGTTGTAAATGAATAGCTGAATTAAATTAAGGTTTTCATGAGGAGTTTCTCCTTGAGAATATTTAATATTGAACAGATTATACCTACTTAGCTGACATTCGAAACAAACAGCGTAGGTATATATTCTTTTTCTTTCCAACTCAAAATTAGCTAATCGACAGAAAAGCGGGTATTGAATGTATCAAATTTAAAAAATTAAATCATATTGAAACAAATATTGGCTATCAAATTTCATGGGGTTTACAGCAAAAGGATGAGGGACATTAGCTGTATTGATTGAAACATACAAAAAAATTCTTGAAGAGGATCTTTAAAGTTTCGTTCCGTTTCTTGAAGTGACATACATATGTTAGCCGTAAAAAACTGATTGATCAAGTAAAAGAGATGTGTCTTTGAGATGCATCTGTGTGTTCTAGTTAGCCTGAGTGTACCATATTCTTCACATATATATTTTTACTGTAATTCAATTGTATATGAGGTACTCTAAAAACACATTTTTTGAATGTATAATTCGTTATTCTATTATTATAGAGTATGAAATAAATGAGAGTCAATGAAATACTTTCGCTATTATTGAATGATTTTCTGTTTTACATATATTATTAAACCCGTCTGTAAACTCAAAATATTAACATAAAGCATATTCATTCTGTTCAAAACTTTTCATTGCATAACATTTTCCTATGACTGTACATTTGCTTGCTTATGCTAATTACAATCTATATCAATACCTAGAAGCCTTTCATCTTCAGAAAAGCCTAGTCAGCATAGCGTTCTATTTAGGCCATCCACATATCAATCATGATACAAGATATGGCTTCTCCTCATCTTCAAATTATGCTCAATATGCAACCATTTCATGACGGACCGACCGCAACTTCGATTGATTGCAATGCCAGAAGTTTGTGTCCCATCTCTAATATTCAATTCGCCTAAAAGGTGGACGAATCCAAGGCATCCAATAAGGCAAATGAATTGGGGCTGAGTAACGTGGGTGGCGTTTTCGCGGTGCTTGTGGTGGGAATGGTGGCGGCGCTTCTGGTCGCCTGTTTTGAGTTCTTCTGGAAGTCGAGGAAGTTAGCCATTGAAAAGCACGTGAGTTAAGCATTAAAGTTATTTGAATATTGATAGAAAAAATAAGAAAATCAGGTTATAAACTAATTTGAATGTTGGTAAACAAACTGAGAAAAAAAGGTTATACCTAAAAGTTAACAGTTAAGAGTTGGCAGAGAAAATATTTCAAATTTTTGTCTTTCAGACTATATATACCTACTGATAAATTCATTAGAAAAGTTTATCATAACAAATTTATTATAATATTCCAATAATATCCCTAGTAATATATATACATATGTATATAAATTCTTCTGAATGACATCTCCTAATTTCCTTTATTTTGAGCAAGTCTTTTGAATAGAGCTTATTATTTCTATTAACTATTTTAGATATAAAAAAACAAACAAGTTTCTAACTTCCTTTATATTTTATATCCTTAGAAAATGGCAGCTCGTTACACTTTAAGTGGTAATTCGATACACAATGCAAACAGCTCTTCCCCTCTTCTATGTTCTCCTCTATACGCTACCAGCAAAAATCTTTTCCTAACAATCCTCTTCGTATGAACGGAAATGAATTACCGTTGCGTTTATAAAAAATATTCATAGAGATACGTATTGAGGGCAAATGTATATTAAATAACTAGGTTTTTAGATCTAGTGAAATTAATTTCATCAAAAATATTTAAAAGTAATTGAACTGTTTGTAATTTTACAATTTTTTGAAGGCTTTTAGAGGTCTGATTTTTTATTTATTTCAATATTCCATGCATTGTATAGTGATAACCGATTATATTGACCATAGTGCAATTTTTTATTGACTTACAGTATACCATTCCCCATTTATTTTTAATATTTTCCTCGTCTTTAGAGACACGATGTATGTATAATGTTTATATGTGGCATCATGGGTACCAAATAAAAATAAAAATTATTATATTGTTTTTTCTTATATGACCGAAGATGTTAAGCCGACCGATAATTCGTGCGTTAGCCTAAATCTCTTTACTCACAGGCCTCTATCTGGAGCGAGATGTGCCAAGACTTCAAATTACTGGCCGCTTGTTCCAGTCCCAGTCACTCGGTTGACAGTTATGTGAGCAAAAAGGCAGAGTCTCTTCCCATGTCCGAGAATCTGACAGCGCCCTCACTGGTGACTGTGGCCGGGACATCTTTGGACGGAGTGGGGGGCGGACACGATCAGACATGCGGGGCAAACTGCTCCCTAACCTCTACTCCGTACTCTATGCAGGTAAAGTGATAGTCTATGCAGGTAAAGTGATAGTCTATGCAGGTGAAGTGATAGTCTATGCAAGTAAAGTGATAGTCTATGCAGGTGAAGTTATAGTCTATGCAGGTAAAGTGATAGTCTATGCAGGTAAAGTGATAGTCTATGCAGGTAAAGTGATAGTGTATGCAGGTAAAGTGATAGTCTATGCAGGTAAAGTGATAGTGTATGCAGGTAAAGTGATAGTATATGCAAGTAAAGTGATAGTCTATGCAGGTGAAGTTATAGTCTATGCAGGTAAAGTGATAATATATGCAGGTGAAGTGATAGCCAATGCAGGTGAAGTGATAATATATGCAGGTGAAGTGTCAGTCTCTTCATTTTTCATTATCTAACGAAGGTGTTTTTGTGAACAGTAGAATAGGTAATCAAAATTATGTAATCAAAATTTATAAGGAAAAGCTATACTCCATATTAAAATATTATGGATAATAATTTGAAAGATTGTACTATATTTGATGAGTAAATAAAGGTATTCCAAATAACTGAATAAGTTTATACTCTAAGCATTATGTGTAATGTTTAAAGTTTTCAATTCTTTTCATAACATTATCGTTCAATAAAACTTATAACAAAATCCAAATTACAAATAAACAATTTTAACAAAAAGAATTCATCTTTCCTTTTGTTAGTTCTTTCTAAATGTGTTTTAAGATGTTTTAAGATGTTTTGAAGATGTTTTAAAATGTTTTGAAGATGTTTCATAGAATTTAACCAAACAAACAAAACAATTCATTGCAATCTAGACAAAAAGATTATTTTCCAAATCTTATAATTTGTTACAGACAATTGTACTACACTTCCCATTAATAGAAATATAAAAATAAATAGTTGAACGTTTACTCGTAGAAATTGAAATTAATTATTGAAACCAGGGGTGTTAATTTGAAATCCTAATGAAATGCTTTTTATGTTTAAAATATAATGGATGGATTTTCCAGAACGTTCGAATACAAATTTATTTTGATGGATGTATAAAATTATTGCAAAAAAAAATCACTGAATTTCTTTCTTTATGATTTGATAAATGGTATATTTTATAATTAATTAATTTACAGTGATAGATATAAATATTAATAAGATAGCACCAGTACATCACTTCTATCCCGCCTCTAAATCAATTAATACTCTCAAAGTTCTTTGCATCTATCTTCTAACTAGAGGTTTAGCAGAATACATTAATATGAATTATTCATATAAGCTGTCAAAAAATAAACCACAAATTCTCTCCTTTAAGTCAAATTGATTGAATTAAAATCAATTAAGTGACGATTAAACATTATAGATAATGCAGATGAAATGAATGCAGTTGAAGATCTAGAGCATTTTCAAATTTGGTCAGGGTAAGTTACGAATTATCGGTCAGTACTACATCTTCGGTCATATATGCAAAAACTATATAAAAATTGTTATTATTACACAGTGCTATCTAATACTTCTGCAAACCCGGTTTCGCAGAAGTATTAGATAGCACTGTGTTATAATAATTTTTATATATTTTTTTATTATATGACCGAAGATGTAGTACTGACCGATAATTCGTAACTTACCCTGTGGGTGCGTTACGGGTAGAAAAATGTGAAAATGTAATTCTTTACATGTAAAAAAGGTATTCTTCACCTTTGATTAGGTACATAAACTACGTGCTTTTGTATTAAACTAAATATTCTATTTCACATCTTTTTTTCCTTCTTCATTTTGCCGAGTACATGGACGGCTCAGTTGTCCATAATTATTAATAGAGAGAGCTGAGGAACTAATTCTACTCTACTTTAATTGGTTTTAGAAGGAGTAGAACCTTTCGAAACTTACCTAAAATATATCGGGGCAAGGAAAGATAACGAGTCAGAAAAAAATTCTATAAGTTTGATAATAATATATGTACTGTAAAACACTATAAATGATTATTTACCATTATTAATGATCATATGTTATAATAAATGACATTATAAATAAGAAAGTAATGTTATATACCATAATGAATGTTTCAACTTCTTTGTTTACTCCATTAATATATGCATTCCGTTCATTTCTTCAATGACAGCAAGGAATTGAATAAAAAAGAATAATTCTAATTAAAGTGTTGTGTCCATAACTTGTACAATCCTTAGTACGACACCTCCAAGTATGTCCATCCTGTGTGTTTTTGATGTTGTGAAAAACAAGTAATAAGCAATGGGAAAATTTTCTGCTTGAATCTTTGAATATAATATGGTATCTTTAATTCCAAAATATTATTCAGATTACAATTATTGTTTAAATTTTAAGAATTTAACCTAGTAAAGATAATGAACTCTGATCCGTTATCTTTTCTTGTTCCTATTGGCTATATCTCTTCTAATTTTTTTTCAGCTGAAACATGAAATTAAATTTTGTATCAATTATTGTTAACGAAACTGATGAAAGATATGAAATGACACCTTGTGTAAAGATTGTTTTAGTCTCCAAGAAACTTTGTGTCAGTGTATTTTTGTTGTATTGAACGATTTTGAATAATTTCGGGTTTTAACTTTGTATTTTTTTTTTTTTGGTGTGAAAATAAAGAAGTTTTTTTGTAGTGAGAATTATATTGATTTCTTATTACAAACATCAAGATAGAATATGGCATACCTGACATTCATCCCTAATACCACTACCAAAGTAATGGTGGGGCCATAGAAGATTATGTGGGGTATTACTCTTAATGTTCTCTGGCCCCACATTTATTTATCATGATGTATAATGTGGCTGAATGAAAACAAATTCACTGAACTCGAATAATTCTACCTATCCTTCATCAAATCTTTTCTCAATACCTACTTACTTCAAGGGACTAAATATATGATCACAAGATCAATGGAGGATTTTAAAATTTGTTCCATTCATAGTATATAACCTAATCATTTGATTTATTTTCCTTTTTCTCTGCAGTCTGAACCGCGGATGATGAGGAGCGAGTCCCGGGGCATGATGAGTGTGGCGCCATCTAGCGAGAGACTCCACTACCCGGTAGGTGTGTGAACAACACCCTATCCTTGTCTGGTTGTTGTGATTTATACAATATACAAAGTCTTACCTAATAAACATCATTTAAATACCCTCTCCTTGTCTTGTTGTTGTGGTTAATCAGTATATTTTATCCAGGGTACAGGAACATAACGGGTATAGTAACTAGTATACGACGCCAAATATGACGTCACCAAAACACACATTTCTTGTTTGTGACCAAGCGGCTCATAATTCCTCGTATTTGCATGTTAATATCGAGAAGTTTAAAGTCATTTTATGAGGGATTCGTGTATAAGAAAAGCGAAAATGGCGATTGAACCTCAAAGTTGAATATATACATAGATATAATTCAGGGGTGTTTTTATTGTTCATTTCTTTAACTTATTTATAAAAAAAATAGGGTCTCGAACATATGCTACCTAGGAGCCTAAACTAGTACTAGTTAACTGCTAAATTGTAGTTCCTATGAATAACGATTAAGGAATAAAATAATAGAAAAACAATTCAACTAATGCCAAATTAGTAATTGATTAGAAAAAAATTAAATTTAGAAGTGACTAAGTTTAAGTAGGTAGTCCCATGTTTCAAAGTGTGGTCAGAGTCGCCATTTCCAGTCACCCGGTGGTCACGTCAAACTAGATTCGATCAGCTGATTACCATACCCGTTATGTTCCTGTACCCTGATTATACCTACTAAACATTCAAATACCCTCTCCATGTCTGGTTGTTGTAACTATTGAACACATTTCACAACAAGGATTCATTATTTTTATATACATTTATTTTAAAATCTCATTCGCAAAATGAAGGGTGGGACAAATGATGCGTATGACAATATATTACTTGCTATGCATAACTTCTCATTATAATATTATAAAAATCCATCTATTTATTGTATTATGTTCTGCAATAAGAATTAAAATGAAAAAAAGAGTAGATGCTAAGATTCTTTTCTCCGGTTCATAATAAATAAAACTTTTTTCCATTCCGTTATCGCCTCACAGTAAAAATAAATCCTTCAGTAAAATATTTTCATTACTTTGTTGTTGTTCAATTAATGTAATTAAGAAATATGGAATTCTTGAAATGAATAAAATATGCTTACGATTTTATGTAACATAAATTAAATGGAACTAACCGATTGATTATAATAATAAAGATTTGTTTCAGTTTATAATAATATATAAATATAAATAAATATATACTAGTATGTAAATCCTTTCAATTAGTTTATTATCGTAATAGTAATATATATTTTATCTTTTTTTTATCACAGCATGTGAATAATATGTATATATTAATTATAATAGAACAATTCAATATTGATTATAGATATTGATTTAATCGATGGAGTAACTACTGAGAAATCATTGAAACCCTTAAAATCTCTTATTAGTAGAGTGATATATTTTAATTATTATACTCTGGTTTCTAATAAATTCTATCAAAACCTAATTACATTTTAAGTGGTCTTGTCAACCTGGAATTCTTTTTACTTGAAAAGACTTTAAGTATTATCTATTTTTCGAATATTTTCTCAATGAAAAAACCCCGTTGTTGAATTATCTTTTCATTCTTGACAATTTATTATCGTAAAATAAGCATACCGATGAATATTTGTCATCAGGTAATTTTGTTCATCATCAAAAACGCATTATCATCATAATAACTAATAGGAAAACAAGTATATCTTTCATTCAAAATCAAGTTGCATCTTTTTAATACTGGTCACATGAAATTATTTTCTTTTATCTTGTTGACTTCTGATTAACTGATAATTTTTCACAGAATCCCATTCGTTCCGGAGGTAGGTTCAACGTCCACGACCTCCCCTCCCCCGTAATCCCGGAACAGCGTCCTTCTTCAAACCTTCTCACTCCAAGCCACGATTTCCACCAACAAGATGTCAATCTTTCTTGCTCCGCCAGCATTCAAAGTGATTTCATCCCTAGAAACTTTGAAACAACTAGAGGAGTGGATACAGTCAGAACTTTGGAATCTTCTCGATTGCTCGAAAGTTCCCCCATGCCAATGCACACCCCACGGCCTCTCGACACCCCAAGACCTTCTCACCATGAGGTTCAAAGACCTCTTGACGCTGTGAGACCATATGGAAGTACAAGGACTTTAGTCGAGCGCCCAGATCGGGGATGTTTAGCTCCTCCGTCGCACCACATTCACAATGTTATGGGGAGAATGCCCAGGTCTCCGTCAGAAGGCGAGTTGTCCTCGGAAAGTTCGAGTCTTCAAGCTCCTGACCTGCCCTTTCAGCTCATCAACAGGGCTCAATGTTTATAACATGGAGACCCTGTGTGCGGTCAACGATCAGCTCGGTCTTGTCTTTCTCTTTTATGAGGAGGAGATTACAGAGTATCGAGTTTACGAATATTGAACGCTTTAAGTATATTTATACTCGATTGTTCAGATTGCTGTAAAATATAACCTGATATCTATTTTCAATTCAAATTTAGCATCATTAAGCTTTAGGAAAAAATCAACAATACTGAGATTAATTTCTAGATCCCACTTGACTTACAGCAAAAAAAATTCCAATTCTTTGAAATAAATTAGAAATAATAGAAAACGATAATAATATTTCATTCTGATTCTATTATTTAATCATAGGATTTTTAAATGTGCTTGATGAATATTCTGATTTAAAATAATCGATTTACTGTTAAGCTAGATATATATTTTAAAAAAGGTGTCATGAATGTGTTTACAAAATGAGAAGAAAACGTTCCTGTTGTTTTATATTTGCATATTAATCTGGAAGCAGATTTTTCTTTACAATGTTCAATGTACATAGGTGATTTTATAATGTATGTATGTAAAATAAGTTAATGAAGTTGTTATGTCGATATAGTTAAATTGATAAGGATAATATGTACAGTATTAAAGACGTACCTCTAACAAATATAGTAATGCAATAATTCCTAAGACAATACGTCCTTTTAAGTATTTCTGAGCATCTTTTGTCTATGAACTGTTTACATCTAATACTCTTGTGACACACAATCTCTAAACTAAAAACTAATATTAAATATTTTAAAATTGTAAACCCTCTAACAAGTATCATATTGAAAAATTATAAATAATTTTACAACCTACATTTATCTTAAAAATGTAAATTTCATTAAAATAATTCTCTCGAAATTATGATGTATATTTCATACAGCTGTTCTATAATAGTGACATCATTGGTTGAAGATACCCAGGTAGAAATTGAGGCAGAGTTACTGATGAAATTGAATATCCTCTAAATCTTCTATCTCATCATCATTAATTTCGATGTGGGTAGTAACCTTCAGTACAGTTACACATCATTACACATCATTTCTATGTACTCTTACACATCATCACACATCATTTCTATGTACTCTTACACATCATCACACATCATTTCTATGTACTCTTACACATCATTACACATCATTTCTATGTAGTCTTACACATCATTACACATCATTTCTATGTAGACATACACATCATTTCTATGTAGTTTTACAAATCATTACACATCATACATACGAATAGATTCTTCCAAAGAATAATTATAGGTTTTTATCAGATATTTTAATATTTTTTATATATTTTTTATCAGTATATTTAATTTGATATGAATAAAATGTTTTACCCCTTTTGTTTTATAGGTACAATTTAAAAGATAGATCATTGTTAACATTTTAATAAATTGATTATATACCAATTTTTAAAGTTTGATATTAATTCGATGTATTTACACTCTGTTACTCTTCTGTATTATTTGACTATATATTCTTTTATTCGATGATAAAATGTTTATTAATGACTGTAGTAGTTTCAGTAGAATATGTATATAGTTCAAATAAATATTTAGTAAATGTGAACATTCTTGTTTATTTTACCTTTAAAGAACATATTCAAATATTATTTTTGTTGGAAAATATCACGAAACGAACTAAAGGAAACAAGTCTACGGAAAATTTCACAGTTTGAATTAAAAAACAATAGAGTATTCCAAGATATTGTGATTAATATTCAATTATAATTAGGTTTACATCAATTTATTAATGTACTTTTGAATTCATCGAACAGAGAGAATTATAGTTATAGAATTCTATTTAAATAAATAGAATTCTAAATAAATAATCACTCTAAATAAAGTAATTAAATTCAAATACTGTATATAAAATTATATATAATTATAGTGCAAAATTATTTATATAAAAAATAAAGAAGTTGACAAGTTTAGGCTGTCGACAAATAAATATTAATCTGGAAAAGAATTAAAAACAGTAAAGTTAGTTCATTTTAATGGGCTGTAGTACGCTAGTGGAGTTCTTGATTACCACACAGTAGATTAATAAATTTCCTAATATAGAAACTACATGTAAAGCTAGCACGGGCACTCGTAGAGCACATACCTTCGCCACAGCTATTGAATAATTTTTGAGTTATAAATGACCTTGACCTTTGACCCGATCGCTTTTAAAATTTTTCCTAATGATATTGAACAATCGTTCCACCAAAGTTCAGGCAATTTAATTGAATACCTTTTGAGTTATGCGAATAACAAAATTACCATTAATTTGTGATAATAAGATTACAAATGAACAAATGCTTATTTAACATAACCTTCAGCAATTTTGCGAGGTTAATTAAACGCTTGGCGTTTCCTTATAGTATTGACATAATAAACATTTGTTTATTTGAGGTTAATTGATAAATAGATTATTTAATATAAACTGTTATACGGACGATGCCTTATTGAAGAGGTCTTTGTTCTATTATGTATAACTCTTCGTTTGATAATGATTATAAAAGCTAATTATAGAATTATACCTAACTTACATGACGTAATATATTCCACAGTAGTTTTCTCTTCACGTAATTACATCTTTGAAGATTGTATTATCACAAGGAAATAACGTTTTCATAAATTGCCTCTAATTATCTAATTGACGGAAATTCTAATAACGCCATTTACAGTCGAATAATTATGGTACGCATGAATCAACTTCAAGTGCTTTTATTTAGGCTTATAATTCAAAATCACAAGTGACATCAGTCGTAATCCAGTTTACTGTGCTATCCCTCGGCGATTTCATTACCATACAATAATTAACTGTGATTACTCTAGGAAATTGGTGCTGGCTTCCGCACAGGCATGGCTTGTACTTAGATTTATTGGAGTCTACTACAGGGACAACGACAGCTATCTGCTCTATTGATGTGGAATCTGCATATGCAGAGTAGATGCTAAAATTTAGTCTAAAATATACATAAATTTAGTTCGTCTCTCACTTTTATCGATGGTTAACATAATGCCAAATTTAATCATTAAGTTGATTTTAAATGGACGGAAAATGAAGAAAAAGTATAAGGGAAAAGTACAACATTAAACGATCAATGTTTTTAAGATTGTTTGGAAAATAATTAATGAGTTTCAATGACTTTTCCCTACATAAGTCTAAGCGAATTAACTTTATTTTTTACTTTGTATCAAACTACCATTAGTTTATAATACAAATATAATGATTCAATAGTTCGTAAAAAGCAATGTAATTAATTTTCTAATCAGGCTTCAACAATTACTATAACTTGATATAAAAATAGTTTTTTTATAGATAGATATGTTTACCTACCATTTTTATCTGATTATTTGATTAATTAATCGTATTAGAAGCTATTTTGGTGAAAGAGATGTGGAGGGCAATAATTATATTATTGAATGACCATTACGATAATAAATGATCTAAGTAGTATTTAAAAAACTCAGATTGAAATATTATTAATTAGTGAAAATCACGGGAAGATATTGTACATAAATCTCATCACTCATCAAAGTAACAGAGTGGCGCAAAAGTAACAGAGTGGCGCTAAAGTAACAGAGTGGCGCTAAAGTAACAGAGTGGCGCTAAAGTAACAGAGTGGCGCTAAAGTAACAGAGTGGCGCTAAAGTAACAGAGTGGCGCTAAAGTTGGGGAAGTCCTCAGATTTTGGGGTTTTGTTTTCACAAATTTATTCTGTTAAAAATGTATATGAAATATTCTAATAACCACCAAAATGGTAAAATCAGCTTATATACCAAGAAATTCGGAAAAGAAAGATGGGACGACGGATAACAAAAATCCGACTAAAAAAATCCAGATAATAAAAGAAAAAGGATAAAAAAAATCTAAATTATTAAAAAAAATAGTCCGTTATTTTTACGGGTAGAACACTAGAGAGATCCAGATAACAAAAAAATAAACTGATACTTAATATAAAAAAAATAGTTCACCATTTATGACGATTAAATATATAGTATTCAAATATATATAACTGTTGAATATGCGGTGTTCATGGCTTTGGAGTATGTGGTGTTGAATTATTTATTTGGGGTAGATAGCTCATTCGACCTGCAATTACATCTTTCTGAATGTTATTTTTCGTTTTCTTTTTTGATAAAAATAAAAATTAAATAGATATATCTACTAAACGGCGACCGGAAAGCAGACCACAGGAAAAAATCCCGCAGGAAAATGTCCAGATGAAAAATGCCCACAGTGAAAAATGCCCACAAGGAAAAATGCTCACAGTGAAAAATGCACACAAGGAAAAATGCACACAAGGAAAAATGCCCACAGTGAAAAATGCTCACAAGGAAAAATGCTCACAGTGAAAAATGCGCACAAGGAAAAATGCACACAAGGAAAAATGCTTGCAGTGAAAAATGCTCACAAGGAAAAATGCTCACAAGGAAAAATGCTCACAGTGAAAAATGCTCACAAGGAAAAATGCTCACAGGGAAAAAGGCACACAAGGAAAAATGCTCACAGTGAAAAATGCACACAAGGAAAAATGCTCACAAGGAAAAATGCTCACAGGGAAAAATGCTCACAAGGAAAAATGCTCACAGGGAAAAATGCTCACAGGGAAAAATGCTCACAGGGAAAAATGCACACTGGGAAAAATGCTCACAGGGAAAAATGCTCACAAGGAAAAATGCTCACAGAGAAAAATGCTCACAGGGAAAAATGCACACAGTGAAAAATGCTCACAGGGAAAAGTGCACACAAGGAAAAATGCTCACAGTGAAAAATGCACACAAGGAAAAATGCTCACAGGGAAAAATGCTCACAAGGAAAAATGCTTACAAGGAAAAATGCTCACAGGGAAAAATGCTCACAAGGAAAAATGCTCACAGGGAAAAATGCTCACAGGGAAAAATGCTCACAGGGAAAAATGCACACAGGGAAAAATGCTCACAGGGAAAAATGCTCACAAGGAAAAATGCTCACAGGGAAAAATGCTCACAGGGAAAAATGCTCACAGGGAAAAATGCACACAGGGAAAGAAGCCCAAAGTTAAAAAAGCGCACAAGAAAAAAACCCACTACTACATAATTTTAAAATACAGGAAAAAATATAGGTGTTTTAAATAAGGGCACAATTTTACAAAGGCACGAATATTCAATTAGTTTTCTATGTCTTGCACCTTTTTGTCTCATTTTGAAAGTCTTCATCGCTAAGATTAATTGTATACTTGTTGAAATTAAATTCTATAGTATATAAATTTGAAGATCTTCCGTGTTTTTCATTTTACCATTTCAATTATATTTGACCCCAGGGACTCTATCCTGAAGCTGTTTAAGGTGAATGGACAAGAAGGGGCTAGGGTTCCTTGGGTTCCGAACTGTTGTAATTCGGATTATATATTGCCTTTTTTATATATAGGATATTTTTATTTTTTTAACGCTACTTGTAGTTTTAGAGGATAGCACTAGGGTTAAGCTCTTCAACTACGAGATCTCAGATTTTTGTGTTAGGTAGACACGTAGGCTTCATTTACTATCACCTCTTCATATTCCTCTTCCATCGTGAGTGTGCCCCTTTTCGTCACAGTCTTTGTTAAATGACTGAATTCACGGAGTAGCTTCTCTGCATCCATTAGATTTGTCACCGACGCTGGTAAGTGACTTAACTGCTTAAAACCTTTTAAAAATTTATTTCAGACTTCGGGGATATAGTCGAAATGGCTGAAAGCTGTCGTTAAACCCCATACTAAAATAAATTAAATACAACTGCATCTTAGGATATTTGAAGTTAATTTATTCCCTTATTTAAACACCTTCATGTTTTTCTGTTTTAGATAGTTGTGGACTTTTTTTCTGTGGGATTCTTTCCGGGAACCATTGAGAAGACAATTGCGCAGAAACAAAAGCTTTTATTATGAACTGAAGTAAACAAACATCTTACAAGAATGCACGGCGAGAACTGAAAACTGAAATCTGCCGCCACTACCGTGAAACAAAGGATATTGAACATAAAGCATAGACATAGTTTTGATACCTACTTCTCGTTAAACAAACCATACATAATAAAATGAACTTGACCACTAGATGGCGCTATAACACAAAATAACCTCCATAGGTAAATACCAGTGAGCAAATGATACAAATTGTGAGCACTAGATTATTGTTGGTCAATACATATTTATATTTGAATACAAGTTTATACTTGTGTTAAATACACATTCCTTCATAATGAACCAATAAATATTAAGTATAAATCAACATATAGCTATAATAATTTTATAATATTTCTAATATTAATTAGTATGATGTAATCACTGATTCGATTTCATTATTTAATGTCGTTTTTTGAGTCCGCTAGTTTGTTGTAAGTACTTCACACTTCATGATTATTTATAGGCTGTCGGACTAATTGGGCATCGGACTAATAGGGACGAACCAAAGGAATAGTATCCATTCATTTGTTTGTAAATACCAGGGTACAGGAACATAAACGGGTATAGTACCTAGTAGATGACACAAAAATATGACGTCACCACAACAGGAGTACGGTCAAGAGCCCCCATCCCCCCCCAGTCATGAGCCCCCCCGGTCACGAGACCCTCCCCCCTCCCCGGTCACGAGCCCCCACCCCCGGTCATGAGCCCCCCTAGGTCTTAAGCCTCCCCGGTCACGAGCCCCCCCCCCCCTCCCTGTTTTTTTTAATCCTTATTTACCTAGTTAAACAAATGAAGAACTACTTAGATAGAAATAACTGAGAGTTGTTAATGTAGTTTGTTGTATCCGCTAGTTTGTTGTACTGCACACTTCATGATCGTTTAATGACCTGGCAGGGGGGTTATACATATATGTATTTTATGTCTTAATCAGTAATGAACTACAAAAGTGTCAATAAGGATTAAATAATATAGGTAAATGAGGATTAAAAAACAGGGGGGGGGGCTCGTGACCGGGGGGGGGGGGGCTCTTGACCGGGGGGGGGGGGGGGGCTTATGACCTAGGGGGGCTCATGACCGAGGGGGCTCTTGACCGGGGGGCTTATGACCTACACCCACCACAACAACACATTTCTTGTTTGTGACCGAGCGGTTCATAATTCCTCGTATTTATATGTTAATATCGAGAAATTTAAAGTCATTTTATATGGGTCTTGAGTAAAAGATAAGCGAAAATGGCGATTGAACCTCAAAGTTTAATATATAAATATAATTCAGGTGTGTTCTTATTGTTCATTTCTTTAACTTAATTATCTATAAAAGAATACAGTCTTGAAAATATGCTACCTAGGAGCCTAAACTAGTGCTAGTTAACTGCTAAATTGTAGCTCCTATCAATAACAAATAAGGAAAAAATAATGGAAATTCAATTAATTTAATCAATGCCTAATTAGTAATTGATAAGAAAAAATTAAATTTGGAAGTGACTAAGTTTAAATAGGTTTTCTCATGTTTCAAAGTGTGGGCAGAGTCGCCATTTCCAGTCACCCGGTGATCAAACTAGATTCGATCAGCTGATTACCATACCCTATGTTACTGTATCCTGGTAAATACTACATACCTAAGTATGTTTGCATGTTTATCTTGTCATATATTATTTCTATGGTACTCACAATTATTAATATAAAGTTATATTATCAATATAATATTCTAAGGTACCTATTTATAATCGATCATTATTGATTGCCATACTTGTAATCAATCTTCTTTGTTGCGTCATCTAAATTGTTATATATTTTCTTATAAAGTATTCCTTTATTCACCCTATATTAACATTTATATTCGTTTCTCTAAATATGAAGTCATTATTTAATTATCTTTATACATATCAATATTATTATTCTCCAGGACAAGAATAATATAATAATGCTGAAGTCCAGCTCCTCCAGTCTATATAAGATTAATACTCTCATAGTCCAGTCAGTCCAGTGTGAGACTGTGAGTTGTCGTTCGTTAGTGTGACGACGTGACTGTTGCGCTCTATTTAAATATAATTATTATAGTTTATAGGTATCTAACAGTAAACTACTAGATATTTAATATCAGAAAATAGCTAGTTTATTTCGTGTTTTACTATAGGCAGCTTATATATATATATATATATATAAATAATCAGAGGTCTATTACTAAAATTTCTTTTTGATCATCTGGTAAAAGAATTGAAATTTATCTATTTCAAATTGGGGGATAACAAAAATAATATAAAATCAATGTCACTACATGTTTTAGGTGAGGTGCACCGATCTGCAAGTAGCGAGTATTGAGTCAAAAAATGCGAGTGCGAGTGTAAAACTGCGAGTGCGAGTGTAGAACTGCGAGTGCGAGTATAAAAGTGCGAGTGACAGTCAAAAAGAGATATTATGAGTGAGTATTTTGAAATGCGAGTGGGAATTTCTAAAATTGATATTTTAGACTAGTTAATGTGAATCGTACGTGGTCACCACCTGTGGGTCACATTTATATTATTTGAGTGTGGTTAGCATACTCTAATACTATTCTCATGGTATAATATTAAAATGCACACTTCAAGATACATAAATCTTATAGAACTTTGGGACATGACATGAATCCGTTAATGCAGTTCACTGTATCCGCTAGTTTGTTGTACTGCACACTTCATGATTGTTTAATGACCTGGCAGGGGGGTTCGGGGGGCGGCACGCCCCCCGATATACGTATTTTTAACAGTTCGGGAATTACGTAATCGAAGGCAAAAAAAAAATCCCACTCACAATTCCCACTCGCAATATTTTTTACTCTCACTCGCAACTCATCACTTGCACAAGCGGAACACTCGTTTTAGGTACCTCTAACATGTGTTATAAAATAATTTAGAAAAAAATAATATGCAAAACACCTCTCTGATCAAAATAATCATAAAAAATCTAGATCTGTATGTAGGCTGAAATATAATCCAGTTCAAACGACTCTTCCCTGATGATCATGATAGCGATCAGGGATTGTCAACTGTCCTGGATAAATGTTTATCTATATATCATATATGGACATGATTCCCATTATTCATGTAGGTAATTGAGGTGAGGACTGAGGAATTTAAGATATCACGCATTGACACGGTCACAACTCACATGGCGGCAACAGTATCTAACTGATAAGTTTTTATTTACACCTCAGACTGAAAGTTTACAATAGTTAGCTATACCCCATAAAATTACAATTACAGTTTTCTATGATGAATTTTATTCTCTATTCCAAATTAAACATCTCAATCAATTGAATCAAAGAATTAATCATTGGATTCAGGTACCGTCAGGCGTCAGACTTAAATTTGATTCGACAATTACCTACCTATCAAATTTGTCATGACAAATTCACTCCATTTATCATTAATCTGTATTCAAATTTCCTATCTAATAGACTAATACAATGTACAGTGGTGCGCCGCTCAGCTTTTAGATACGTATCGATTTCAACATAATTGTCTGTTATGTAGTTTGTTGTACTGCACACTTCATGATTGTTACATGTACTATAACTGACAGTTTTATTTACACCTCACTGACGTCTGACCTCAGTCCTCAGACAGAAAGTTTACAATAGTTAGGTACCCCATACCAGTCTGTATTTGGTGCACAAAATTCCACTGACTTTTTCAAAAAGCTAAAAGCCTGAGGAAAATCCAACATTAATTTCCAGTAATTTGGCTGATGACTGATCCACCAACATTTTGCTCATTTTTCCACCGAAAATGAATGGTAACCTAGGAATAAATAGCTATAAATCTACCAACTTTGACAGAATATTATTTTCAAAGGGAATAAATTCCACTGACAAGTCGGTGGAATTCCAAGTAATAAGGCATGTCCAAACTCGCCATTTTAATGGCGAGTTTGTGACAGTTATTTTGAATCCTTCTATTGCAAATGACGAGTTTACTCTATTTTTCTCCTATGCTATAATGTTATTTTGGAGAGAATTGATGATAATTTGATCATTTTGGAGAGAATTTGTTGAATTTTGGAGAGAGCTGGAGAGACAAATGGCGAGTTTATGAGACATACTATTTTACTTGGGTGGAATTTACCCAGTCTGCAGAATGTGTCTTATCTCCCTCAGAGATTTTAATTTGAGAGACAGTTACTCTCCGACTCTCAGCAGCAGATTCAAAATATCCCGCAGCTAAATTAATGGTAACATAGGAATTAATTCAAAATCTCCCGCAGCAAAATTAATGGTAACATAGGAATTAATTCATGATCTCCCGCAGAGATCTCAAAAGTCTAAATTTCAATCGAAAACTCCCGCAGAGAGTCTTGGAAAAATGTTCCATATTCTGCAGACTGGGAATTTACCACGAAATACAGTGTAAACCCCATAAAATTATATAATAATTATTAGTTTTCTATGATTTTTTTTATTTTCTATTCCAAATTAAACATCTCAATCTAAAAATTAAACTATATAGTATAAACAATGGATTCAAGTACTGTCAGTCATAAATTTGATAGCCTTCAAAAATTATCAAATTCATTCCATATATCATTAATCTTCTTTCAAATTACCTAAGAATCTAATAGGATGTACAGTGGTGCGCCGTACTGTGGAGCGCCACTCAACTTTTAGATACGTATCCTCGGCGGACACACAACAGCCACCGCTCGCGATGTTGTCAAATGGCAAACTTTTCAAGGATTCAAATTATCAGCCCTTTGCCCATTCTACATTTTCGGACATGTAAGAAAAATATATATAAGAAAAGAGAAATTAAATAATTATATTTTTTCTTATGTGTCTGTCACCACTCAGCAGAATGTGTCGTTTCTCCTGGCGCCCGCTGAGATTTTAATTTGAAAGAGTTACTCTCTGACTCTCAGTAGCAGATTCAGAATCTCCCGCAGATAAATTAATGCTTACATATGAATTAATTCAAAATCTCCATCAGCTAAATTAATGGTAACCCTAGTTCAAGAGTATGTACCATGTCGCCGATTAATTGTCGACTTAAAATTTGTGAAAATAAGTATCTTTCACATATATATATACGACTAATGAGCACTTAAAAAAGATTTAAAATTAAAATTGGTGACTCATAATCATAGTCGGCAGAACCGCGCTATGCGAATCTCTGTTGAAATGTAAGCAAAGCAGCCATTTTGTTTTGATATGGCGTTCTACTTGCACGATGTAGAATTCAAATTGTATGTCTGTTTTCTTTTGACTTTAGTTATGAATGATGTGGTCTCTCTGACTAATTATCGAAAAAATAAAAATGAATAACTATGAACTGTATGAAAGAAAGTATGCCTCTCTCAGAGACTCAGGCTCACTGTGATTGGCTGATACGCTCTCAATTAATTTAGGTAGTTATAATAATATAGATATATTGACGACTGTTGACTTTTAAAATTGGAATTATATTATGATGTCTGATGACTGCATTACTAATTTTTGTTGACTTATTTTTGAAAAAAAAAATGGTGACTCAATGAACATTCTCTGAAACTAGGATGGTAACATGGAAATTAATTCAAGATCTCCCGCAGAGATCTCCAATTTCTAAAATTTAGTCTAAAACTCCCGCAGAGATCTCCAATTTCTAAAAATTCAATCATAAACTCCTGCAGAGTCTTGTAAAATGTTCCATATTCTGCAGACTGCCCGAATGGGGACCAAGCCGGATCTAATCGGGCCGAAACGGAGCTAGTTAGTACTATACATTGGAGAAAAATAATATTTAGAATGAGCTATTTAACTGATAATAGCTACCTACTTATGTTGAAAAAAAAACAATAGCTACTTTGAATGCTCATATCCTATAAGCCAGAAATTATTCTTTAAAAAATATTTTAAAGGTGTCCTCCCCTCAAATTTTTTTCGGCCCGATTAGATCCGGCTTGGTCCCCAATCGGACCGTTTTGGTCCTCAATTGGTCCGTTTTGTTCCTCAACTGGTCCGTTTTGGTGATTATATGTGTCCATATCCATACTTTAAAACAAAGGTACCTCTTTCGAACTTTAGTACTTACTACTCTGCATAATGTCCAAGCCAGTCTGTATTTGGTGCAAAAAATCCCACTGACTTTTTAAAAAAG
The DNA here is from genome assembly GCA_947561585.1 of Caprella mutica. Lineage (NCBI taxonomy): Eukaryota > Metazoa > Arthropoda > Malacostraca > Amphipoda > Caprellidae > Caprella > Caprella mutica. The sequence continues at coordinate 28,789 of CANNZV010000944.1, read as the reverse complement.
CTGAAAAAATCCACCATCAATTTCCAGTAATTTGGTTGATCCTCCAACATTTTACCCATTTTCCCACCGAAAATTAATGGTAACATAGGAATAAATAGCTCAAAATCCACCGACTTTTCCAGAATATTATTTTCTATGGAAAAAAATTCCGCCAATAAGTCAGTGGAATTTACCACGAAATACAGATTGGTGTCAAAGTAAACTAGTATGGCTCATAAACTCTCCATTTCTCTCCTAAATAGTAAATGATCAAATTATATTATCATAAATTCTGAGTTCTCTCCAAAATAACATTTTAGCATACTAAGCATAGGAGAAAATTAGATTTTTCTTGCCAAATGCCAGCCTGACTGTATTTCATGGTAAATTCCACTGACTTGTCGGCTAAGTTAAATAGTATGGGCCCAGATTGTATTTGGTGGTAAATTGACTTATATTCAATTTCTCTAATAAATAAATTCCTGCAATGTCTGAGGATAGGTATTTAGCTATTTATTCCTATATTAACATAAATTTTGGAGGAGAAACTGGAAAAATGTTGGAGGAGAAACTGGAAAAATGTTGGAGGAGAAACTGGGAAAATGTTGGAGGAGAAACTGGGAAAATGTTGGAGGAGAAACTGGGAAAATGTTGGAGGAGAAACTGGGAAAATGTTGGAGGAGAAACTGGAAAAATGTTGGAGAAGAAACTGGAAAAATGTTGGAGGAGAAACTGGAAAAATGTTGGAGGAGAAACTGGAAAAATGTTGGAGGAGAAACTGGAAAAATGTTGGAGGAGAAACTGGAAAAATGTTGGAGGACTTGACAAATTGATGAAAAATGTTGGAGGACTTGACAAATTGATGAAAAATGTTGACAGCTATTTCTCAGATTTTTGAAAAAGTCAGAGGAGTTCAGTGCACCAAATACAAATTGGACTATATGGCTCCCTAGTTTCAGAGAATGTTCATTGAGTCGCCAGTATATCTTTTTTTTTTTCAAAAATAAGTAAACAAAAATTAGTAATGCAGTTAATTCCAATTTTGAAAGTCGACAGTCGTCAATATACCTATATTATTATACCTACCTAATTTAAACATACCTTAATATATAATTGAGAGCGTATCAGCCAATCAGAGAAAGTCATACAACTGATACCAGACAATCACAAAGAGCCTGAGAGAGGCATACTTTCTTTCATAGTTATTCATTTTTTTCCGATAATTCGTCAGAGAGCATCAAATTAAAATGACAAGTAGTGACCACATTATTCATAACAAAAGATTGCAATTTTTCACTGAAAACTAATATACAATTATACATCATGGAGCGCGCCATATCAAAACAAAATGGCGGCTTTGTTTACATTTCAACAAAGATGCGCGGTTCTGCCGTTTATGATTATGAGTCACCAATTTTAATTTTAAACCTAATTAAAGTGCTGATTAGTCGTCTATATATGTGAAAGATACTTATTTTCACTAATTTCAAGTCGACAATTAATCAGCAACTCGGTACATACTCTTAAATTAGGTATGGCCCAATGCTCATAAACTCTCCATTTGTCCCAGTCTGCAAAAGATGCATGAAGTTGTGAAGTTTAGCCGGCAACTATTTAGGCCTTTAAATTAATCTCCTGAATTATCTGGAGACGATTTTCTGATTAATTCCAATGTTTACATGTAATTATTGGAGAGTATTTTGAAATTTTTGGTTATTTTGGAGAGAAATTTGAAAATCATTGTTGAGAAATTACTGCAGAAGTTAAATATCTGGAGATAAATTGTGCATGCTTTTCAGACTGGCATTTGTCTCTCCAGGACTCCAGCTCTTTCCAAAAATCACAAAATATCTCTCCAAAATGATTAAATTATCATTAATTCTCTCCAAAATAACATTGTAGTGTAGGAGAAAATTAGATATTTCTCGCCATTTGCAATTGAAGGGCTCAAAATAACTGTCACAAACTCGCCATTATTGGTGCACTGAACTCCTCTGACTTTTTCAAAAATCTGAGAAATAGCTGCCAACATTTTTCATCAATTTGTCTAGTCCTCCAACATTTTTCCAGTTTCTCATCCAAAAATGAATGGTAATATAGAAAAATTCCTCTGACATTGCAGGAATTTTTTTATTAAGAGAAATTGAATATCTCCCGTCATATCATTTGAATTTACCACCAAATTCAATCTGGCTATTAAAATGTCTAGTTTGGACATGCTTTATCACTTGGAATGTCAGTGGAATTTTTTCCCTTTGAAAATAATATTCTGGCAAAGTCAGTGGATTTTTAGCTATTTATTTCTATGTTGGCCCCAGTCTCTATTTGGTGCACAAAATTTCACTGACTTTTTCCGAAAACTGAAAAAATCCACCTTAAATTTCCAATAATTTGGCTGATCCATCAACAATTTCCCACTTTATCCACCGAAAATTAGTGGTAACATAGGAATAAATAGCTAAAAATCCACCGACTGCTGGAATATTATTTTCAAAGGAGAATAATTCTGCTGACATGTCGGTGGAATTTACCATGAAATACTGACTGCTATGTTACTATTAATTTTTGGTGGTTAAATTGGAAAAATGTTGATGGATCAACCAAATTATTGGAAATTCTTGGTAATTTTTTTCAGCTTTTTGAAAAAGTCAATGGGATTTTGTGCACCAAATACAGACTGGGTTGACAGTTTGCAGAATATGGGATAATGGGAGATATTTGAGAATTGGGATATTCTCTCAGAACAATTTTGAACTAATTCCTATATTCCACTTCCAGTCTGTATTTGGTGCAAAAAATCCCACTGACTTTTTCAAAAGCTGAAAAAATTCACCAACAATTTCCAGTAATTTTGCTGATTCATCAACCCACTCCAGATATTCAAGAGTCTCCAGATATTTAACTTCTGGGGCAATTAGTCTCAAAAGATTTTCAAATTTCTCCAAAATGACCAAAAATCTCAAAGTTCTCTCCACTAATTAAATGTAATTATGTAATTATAGGAATTAATTAGGAAAATGTCCCCTGATAATTCAGGAGACTAATTTCAAAGCCTCAACAGTTGCCGGATAAACTTCACAACTTCATGATGCATCTTTTGCAGACTGGAACCCACTCTGGAAAAAGTAGTCTTTTCTGATGGATTAATCTCTCTGTTGGAGTTTTCAGTTAAGTAATAGATTTATGGGAACTGCATTTAGCCTCTAAAATTAATTCATCTGTTAGCCTAAGATATTTTTCAGAGTGGCCATCAACATTTTCCCTATTTATCCACCAAAAATTAATGGTAACATAGGAATAAATATCTAAAAATCCACCAACTTTGCTTCAATATTATTTTCAAAGAGGGAGAAATTCTACAGACATGTTGGTGGAATTTACCATGAAATACAGACTGGCCAATATTCACATTAATTTTGCTACAAATAGTATAACACTTATGAATTCATCCATATATTTACTTTTATTTTGCTACGAACAGAATAAGATACTATTTTATGTTTCAAAGCCAGTCTGCAGAATATGAGACATTTTTAACATTTTCTGTGTGAACAACCCTTAATTTCCTCCTATGTTTACATGTATTTTACTGAGAACAGAAGTATCAAAATAGAATAGTTCTTAGAGAACAGTTTACCAGTTCCTGCAGTCTGGTTTCAAAGTATGAACAAAATCGCCAGTCTATTGACAACTTTGAGGTGTGAAATAAGTTGAAAAACATGCATAAAACTAGTAAATCACTCTTAAAATAGTCTCAAGAAATGCACATTGACAATTTGACAGGCATCAAATGATCAGACATGAAGCATGAGGATATTTTAAAGTGTAAAATCTTCACTAGGAAGTCAAATTTCTTCTTCTAAGAAGTATCTTAAATGTGGCGACTTGGATCCATTTTCTCAGTAAACTGGTGACTTTCCTGCCACACTTTGAAACATTAGATATCTCTACGATCACTTCACCAGTTTCTGCAGACTACAGTCTGTATTTCATGGTAAATTTTTCCCTCGTTGAAAATAGTATTCTGGCAAAGTCCCAGTCTGCAAAACATGGGACATTCATTTAAGATACTCTGAAGTAAAGAAGAAATTTGACTCCCTAGTGAAGATTTTTCACTTGGAAACATCTTCATACTTCATGTCTCATGCAAGTGTAACTCTTTGAGATTATTTTAAGAGTGACTTACTTGTTATTTGTAGGCTTTTAAATTTATTTCACCTCTCAAAAGTCTCCAATATACTGCAACTTTGTCCATACCTTAAAACATGGGACATTTTTAACATTTTCTATGCAAATAATCCTTAATTTTCTCCTATATTTACATGTTTTTTACTTTACCAGTTCCTGCAGTCTGGGCAAAGTTGGTGGATCTTTAGCTATTTATTCCTTTGTTAACATTATTTTTTGATGGATAAATTGGGAAAATGTCGGTGGATCAGCCTAATTATTGGAAATTGTTAGTGGATTTTTTCAGCTTTTTGAAAAGTCAGTAGAATTTTGCGCACCAAATACAGACTGGGCCATTTGCAATTGAAGGACTCAAAATAACTGTCACAGTCTCTTCATCAAAATGGCCCTGACTGTATTTCATGGTAAATTCCAATGATGTGTCAAATCTTTTTCCCTTTAAAATAATATTCTATCAATGTTGGTGGATTTTTTGCTATTTATTCCTATGGTACCATTGATTTTTGTGGATCAATTGGGAAAATGTTTGTGAATCAGTCAAAATATTGGAAATTGTTGGGTTTTTTTTCAGCCTTTTTGAATAGTCAGTGGGATTTTGTGCACCGAATACAGACTGGTTCATAGAGATCTCTCATTTTATTCTGTTTGTAGCAAAATTTATGTAAATATAGTGATTAATTCAGAAGTGTTTGTAGCAAAATTAATGTAAATATAGGAATTAATTCAAAATTGTTCAGAGACAATATCCCAAATATCTCCTATATTCTTCAGACTGGACTCTCAGCAGCAGATTCAGAATTTCCTGCAGTTAAATTAAATTGATTAATGGTAACATAGGAACTAATTCATGATCTCCTGCAGACAGCAGAGATCTCCAATTTCTAAAATTGTGCTCAGATTTGTCAGAGTTTTGGAAAAATGTTCCATATACTGCAGTCTGGCAATATAATATTGTAGCATACAAGCATAGAAGAAAATTATATATTTTTCGCCCTTTGGAATTGAAGGGCTAAAATTAACTGACGCAAACTCGCCATTGAAATGGCAAGTAAGGACTTGCTGGGAAGACTAGCCAAAATTAGAGGATATTTTATAGTTTTTTGGACAATGTGTAAGATACAATCTGACCGGCTGACCCCCTGCCAGGTCAATCATCAATCATGAAGTGTGTGTAGTAGTACAACAAACTAGCGGGTACAACAAACTACAAAAAAGTGCATGCACAAGCAGTCTCCAGATATTCAATTTTTGGGGAAATTTCAATCCAAATATTTTGAAATTTTTCTCCAAAATAGTCAAAAATCTTAAAATACTCTCCCACAATTACATGTAAACATAGGAATTAATTAGAAAATTGTTGCTGCCTAATTAAGGAGACTAATTACAAGTTCTCAATAGTCGCTGGATAAACTTCATAAGTTCATGCATCTTTTGCAGACTGGACTGAGCGTATTTCATGGTAAACTCCATCGACATGTTGTTGGAATTCTTTCCCCTTTGAAAATGATATTCTAGCAAAGGTGGATTTTTTTTATTGTTATTCTTCTGTTACCATTAATTTTTGAAAAATGTTGGTGGATCAGCCAACTTATTAGAATATGTTAATGGATTTTTTCAGCTTTTTGAAAAAGTCAGTAGGATTTCGTGCAGCAAATACAGACTGAGACTGGCCATATTGTAGTGCGCCTGGTCACTGCATTGTAATGTGCCAGTGGTTATGTGATGCACTGCTCAGCTTATAGAATAGATACTGTTGGAAAATGTGGAACTGACCAATCATTCAGAACTCTTAACTTACCTACCGGGTCCTACCCTACCTACCTTACGTGCCATGTTTCAAAGTATGAACAAAGTTGCTGATATATTGATAGTATTGGCAATTTTTGATTGGTGAAATAGTTTGAAAAGCTGTAAGTGTATCTCTTAAGACTATTGATGCAGTGAATATTTGTATTTTGTGCGATAAACTATATAAATATGGTGTGCGTGGTCTCCCACTTAACTGGCTCAGAAGTTACCTCTCAAACTGCACTGGTGTTGTTTGTGTGGGAGATTGCGAGTCTGAGGAGCGTTTGTCTAACATAGGTGTTCCCCAGGGATCTATTTTGGGACCTCTTTTATTTATAATATATATAAACAATTTACCTAATGTTTCTCCTCAATTTACCAGCATTTTATTTACGAATGATAAGACTCTCCTTGGTTCCAATAAGAGTTTGCCACACCTTATCACTGTATTTGAGGAGCAATTGGCCTAAATGGAAGACTTGTGTCGAGCTAATAGACTCACTTTAAATGCGTCAAAGACTTTCGCTATACATTTTTCTACTGCGAGAGCTGAAGTTGTTGATCCAATTATTGTTATGAATGATAACCAGGTCAATTTTCTTGCTGATGGTAGTTTTCTGGGAGTGAATATCAACTTGATAGTCAATGAGTTATCTATAACTGTTGGCATCTTCTTTAAGTTGTGTGATGTTCTAACTGAAAAGTCCTTTATTAATCTTTTATGCTTTTGTATATCCTTATTTGATCTATTTTAATATTGCTATGGGTTCTGCATCTGTTTCTTACTTAGATAGGTTCTTTAGAATTAAATTTAGAGCACAAGCAACATGATGATCAGTTTTGAACTATTTGTAGGAACTGATTTTACAAATCAGCCTGCTAAACTTTGAAGTATGGCCTTGACTTTAGGGTTATCCCACTTGGGTCAAAAGGGTTAACTGACATCCAGGTAATAAAGCATGTCCAAACTCCCCATTTTAATGGTTAGTTTGTGACAGTTATTTTGAGCCCTTCAATTGCAAATTGCGAGAAATAACTAATCTTCTCCTATGCTACAATGTTTTTTCGGAGAGAATTTATGATAATTTGATCACTTTGGAGAGAAATTTGATGAGCTGGAAACAAATGGAGAGTTTATGGTACATACTATTTTTCTTGGACTGACATATGCTATAACATGACATGTGCATCCCTTATGGCTATTTTATTAGTGATTTAACAGTTGATTACAGTTTTTTCAACTTATTTCAAATTTCTGAAGAAGACATTAAATCACTACTAAATCCTGATTTAAAAATACTTCAACTCTAATTTGGTACTCATATATTCATATTATTTATCATCAAGTAGCGGTTTCTTTATGATTTATTTTATCTCCTTGATTGTTAAAATTGATTATCTATTCCAGGTTCAGTAGATCTATTATTGAATTATTTTTTTAAACAAGAAAAACAAGATGGATCCCAAACCGCCCCCTGATGTTTTTGGCGAGTACTCTAGACTTTCTAAATCAGAATTGAGGAAACCAGTCAATACACTAAAGGTTAGTCTGATTTAACTACCGACAAATTACTAATTTTATTATTTTGTCAGATTTTATTCAGTGGTTAGATAATGTCTTCTTTTTTAGTAGCTAGCTAATTTCAATACAGAATGTCTTTTCAATATAGTGTGTGTGATTATAAATGTCTTGTTTCTGAGACTAAAATTTTTCTTTATTCACTGGAAAGTATAAAATCAGGCAACTGTTGTTTATAGCTAACGTTATGATAATTAGCTACCTAGCTAAGTCATGAATATTTTTAATAAAATTCAAAATGATCATATTAGAACAAATAGTTGGACAAATTTGCTAATATTTCTCTGGTCAAAATGCTATACTGCAAAATTGTATTATTCTTTTGTAACATTTTTATATTTGTAGATTTTAGCTTATTTGATTATTTCATTCAAGTTATTAGCTACTCCCTGAAATTTTTATTCAATTAAACACAAGATCAATATTTGTTTTATGATCTCTTAAATCTATTTCTCCATTACAGGATAAAGATGAACTGGTAACTGCTTTTCTTAGCTCCAAAGGTCTTGTTGGACAGCATATAGACTCCTTCAACTACTTCATTGAGAAGGGTATTCGCAACATTGTCATGGCTAATAAGCGCATACAAAGCACTGCCGATGCTCATTTCTACCTTGAGTGAGTCCCTTTCAATTTTCCTGTTTATTTTTTCTCAAATATCTAGCCACTAGATAATTTACTTATTTTATTAAGGTTATTCATTGAATGATAATTATTTGATGAGTTACATTAGCTTCCAAACTTCATCAACTATATTTCTGTTTAACTGAACTTATTCTTTTGTAACAGGTACAAAAATGTTAAGGTTGGTAAACCTGTTTTAGTTGATTATGAGGGTTGCCGACATTTGACTACACCCCACGATTGTCGCCTCAGAGATCTGACTTACTCTGCTCCCATTCATGTTGAAATTGAATATGTGAAATCGGACAAGATCACAAATAAGAATGTTGAAATTGGTGAGTTGCTGACATGTTCAATTTTAGTTACATTAACTCACTTAAATTAATTTCTTTTTACCTACTAATTCATACTAATGAATGTTTAATTTCATTACTTTATATTTTATCACACTTCAATGTGTCACAGTTCACAAATAATAATTACAATGAAAACATGATGATCCAGAGACCAACTTTTTTGTATAAAAATATAGTTTTCTTCAAATTTATTTGATTACAACATTCTAAAATTTTATCAGTTTAGCTCAATATTAGCTAAACCTAATTGAGGTTTAGCCCTCAACTGATAGAGGATTAAACAATTTAGATTCAAAACTAAATATTTGTCAACAACTTGGGTGCCAGCTATCTGTAAGCAAATTTCATAACATCCAATATTTTCTTGTTTTTGTAAACATTTTTCTGTTGCAGGCCGTATTCCAATTATGCTGAAGTCCTCCAAATGTGTCCTATCAGAATGTAGAAGTGAGAGTGAAATTGCTGCTAAAAAAGAGTGTCCTCTTGACCCTGGAGGATATTTTATCATTAGAGGAACAGAGAAAGTATGTTTTGAATCATCAAATTTGTTTGTGATAAATTTGTCTATCGTCTTTGCGATTTAATTCATTTAATCCTACCTTTCTACAGGTGCTGTTGATGCAAGAACAGTTGTCCAAAAACAGAATGATTGTCGAAAAAGACAAGAAAGGAATTATAACCTGTCAAGTGACATCATCCTCTCATGATAAGAAAGTAAGAACAAATTTGATTGCGAAAAATGGAATTTATTACCTAAAGTACAATTCCTTCACTGAAGACATTCCCGTCAGTATCATTTTCAAAGCAATGGGATTCACAGAATTGGAAATAGTTGTGATGACTTCCCTGGATGAAGATGATCACACACTATTAGTATCCACTTTTTTCGAGTGTCACAAGAAAAATGTGAGCACTCCAATGCTTGCTTTGCAGTACATCGGAGAGAGGATCAACCAAAAGCGAGATATGTTCAGGTTTGGTCCTAAGCTCTCTCCTATTGATGAAGCGCGGGAACTTTTGAGTACCACTATTTTAGCTCATGTTCCAGTAGTGGATTTCAATTTTCAAAAGAAAGCTGTTTACCTTTCTTGCATGTTGAGGAGAGTAATTCAAGCTCAAAAAGATGAGAAGGTTATTGACGATCGTGATTATTATGGCAACAAGCGCATAGAATTGGCTGGTTCATTAATCTCTCTTCTCTTTGAAGACTTGTTCAAGAGCTTCAATCAGAATATAAGAACTACGTATGATAAGAATTTTGGCAAAGCAAAAATTCTTGCTACAGATGCATCTGTTCTTTTATCGTCTTTCAAAAATGATATCACCATGGCCTTAGAAAATGCAATTTCATCAGGGAATTGGAATATCAGGAGGTTTAGGATGGAGAGGCAAGGAGTCACCCAAGTTCTCTCCAGACTCTCTTATATTGCTGCGTTAGGTATGATGACCCGCGTGAATTCTCAGTTTGAAAAGACTAGGAAAGTGAGTGGACCTCGTTCTTTGCAAGCCTCTCAAGTGGGTGTGATTTGTCCATCTGATACACCTGAGGGCGAGTCCTGTGGATTGGTGAAAAATCTGGCTCTCATGTCTCATATCACCACTGAAATCGATCCTGAACCCCTCATACAGATTTGTTTGAATGTTGCGGTCACGGATATTGATGTTATGAACGTGAACGACTTCAGTTATGCTGGTGTGTTCATTGTGTTTATAAATGGTCTCATTGTTGGTACAACTGAAATGCCTAATTACCTTTTAAACACATTCAAGCTCCTTAGACGTAAGGGGTACATAAATTGTTTTGTCTCGATTTATGTCGACAAGAAGCACACTAGTGTTCACATTAGTTCAGATGGTGGAAGATTATGCCGACCCTACATTATTGTTGAAAACGGTAAATCATTACTTACTCAAAAACATATAGACAAGATTAAACTCAAATTTTGGTGTTTTGAAGACTTGCTGCATGCTGGAGTGATAGAATACTTGGATGTCAATGAGTTAAATGATAGCTTTGTGGCAATCTTTGAGAACAACATTGAGGAAACTACTACTCATATGGAGATAAAACCCTTCACCATTTTAGGTGTATGTGCGGGTCTGATTCCTTATCCTCACCATAACCAGTCCCCTCGTAACACTTACCAATGTGCTATGGGAAAACAGGCTATGGGAGCTTTGGGCTACAACCAAATAAACAGAATTGATACTTTAGGTTACCATTTAGTGTACCCTCAGAAGCCTCTGGTTAAGACTAGAACTATTGAGCTAATTGGCTTTGAAAGTCTTCCGGCTGGTCACAATGCCATTGTAGCTGTTGCTAGCTTTAGTGGCTTTGATATTGAGGATGCTGTTGTGCTGAATAAAGCCTCCCTTGACAGAGGATATGGCAGGTGCATAGTTTACAAAAACCGAAAGGTACACCTCAAGACTTATAAAAGTCATAAAACAGATAGGATTGTCGGTCCACCAATGGAGATCCAGAAGGATGGTACAACTAGAGTTAAACCAATGCATACTGCTTTAGATATGGATGGTTTGCCTTTTGTTGGTGGTAAGGTTGAGCCTGGCCAAGTGATGGTGAATAAGGAGGTTCCAACTAACACTCAAAATATTGAATCTGGCTTTGATATGAATACTCCAGACGAATTCAAAGAGAATAGACAATATCATCGTGCAGCAGGACCGTGCTACGTAGAGAAGGTAATGGTGTCAATCAATAACGACAATGAGCACATTTTCAAGCTCAAGTTAAGAGAAGTTAGACGACCGGAGATTGGGGATAAGTTCTCCTCGAGGCATGGTCAGAAGGGTGTTACAGGAACTATTATAAACATGGAGAATATGTTCTTTACAGAATCTGGTATCACACCAGATATGGTGATGAATCCTCATGGATTCCCTTCTCGTATGACACTCGGTAAACAGTTAGAGTTCATGGCCAGTAAAGCTGGAGCCATAGAAGGCAAGTTGAAATATGGAACTGCTTTTGAGGGCACTCCTCTTGAAGAGGTTAAAGATTTCTTATTGAAAAAAGGATTCAACTACGAAGGGAAGGATATAATGTACGAGGGAACTACTGGCCAACCAGTCAACTGCTATATCTATGTGGGGCCTGTCTATTATCAGAAACTGAAGCACATGGTCATGGATAAAATGCATGCTCGTTCTAAAGGTCCGAAAGCTCCTTTGACCAGACAACCTACTGAAGGAAGAGCTAAAGATGGAGGTTTGAGGCTTGGAGAGATGGAAAGAGATTGTCTGGTGGCACATGGGACTAGGTAAGAAACTATTTTATGAAACTACTGTAACCTTTAAATAATTACACAAAATCAGTTGCACATATTATCTCTTTACATTGTTGCGTATGATAATTCAATCTTTTTTTTTATTATTTAATCCAGTAGCCAGCTCGGATAAATAATTTAACCATTCGTTTGAAGACATTTTTAACATTTGATCATTATTTCCTACAAGCAATAATTTTTATTGTTCCAATCAATGTAGCTTTTGTTTTCATCATTTCGCAGGAAACTCCATGAAATTTTATAGCCTGTAGTTACTTGTTTATATGTTTTAATCAAAGAAATTAAAGATTTCTATAAGCAATACACCAAAATATCCGTTAAACTTCAGAGTTGCTAACTTTATATTCAAAGAAAAAGATCGTGGACTATTTTTTAAATTTCAGATATAGCTAGCTACTCTATTTAGAATTTAATATTCGTGTGAAAGTACAGAAAAATATAAACTTACTATGGAAAACTTAACTTGCATCAGTTAATCATTTACACTTTATAAAGTAGGCCGATTGTGCAATGTTTGTTTATAGCTAAAGTTTTATCAGAAAATAAAAAAAATGCACATTTTTTTCTGTTAGATTAGTTTTTCGTACAATTGGGGCACATTGATTATCAACTGTAAAACCACGTAAAATATATTCTTTGAACTAAATTTTATTTGGGTTTCAGATAGGTGAAAATTGTACAATATTAAGTAATTTACTTCTTTTTTTCCTCGGAGCATTTAAGGACTTAGTTTCATTTTGAAAAAAAAACTCCCCGCAGAGTACCTAGATTGCCTTTTTAATTTTTTATTGCATCTTTCTATCTGTTTGATGTTGATCAAATAGATTATTTTTGAAAATTAAAAGGATCAAAATGGAGAACTTCTTTTTAAAATTTAGATTTCAAACGTGTATTCTTGCTGGTTTTGTTTTCAATTAATGTGATTTTGTTTCAGTTGAAAGATTTTCAAGCTAACTAATATTTTTTTTTCTCTGAAAGTATGTTGCTGGTAGAACGCTTGATGCTCTCCTCTGATGAGTACATAGCAGACGTGTGCGCAGAGTGTGGCTTCATTGGATACTTGGGCTGGTGCCAGTTCTGCAGATCGTCCAAAAATGTCGCCCAAATTAGGATTCCATACGCATTCAAACTCCTCTTGCAAGAACTCATATCCATGAATATCAGACCTATGATCAAACTCAAGAACTACTGCTCATAGAGACAATAGTTAACTAGGATTTATTGATGTTAGATGGAATTAGCCTATGTACTTTGTGATAAATGTTGCTGTTACATCAATTTGTGAATGGTAATAACTAATAATATGGGCAGCCAAGGATAATTGTTTATTATTTCCTCTTAATTTATTTCTCTACCATTTTCTAATAGTATACATTTGGTCAAGTTGTTTGGCAGTTCTATGTACTACAAATTGCGAATGGTAGCTATATACATATATACTATACAGGGTGTCCGACACTTTTGTTGCCAAACTTTAAGATAAGGTTGCATTCGTCGAAATAAAGGTATGGTCTAAAATGCTTAGTTAAAGAGTTACAAGGTTAGGAAAGTAGTATCTGTACCATTTATTGTTATTAGTTAACATTATTTTTTTAATGTTGCGATGAGAAGCAATACATTTTTAACAGTAATTATAAGGAGCACAAAAAACATAATCTTAAATTAGGTTACATGTTTGCGGAATGTGTTCAATTTGTCGCCCATTTGTTGCGATGCAAGCGTTCAAACGATTTTCCCGCAAGGATTCGTGAAACTCCTGGTGTCTTTGCTCGCGTCCGTCAATCCATGAATTAAATAGTTAGAAGGATATTCGCACTTGAAAATGATGCGAAAGTGTGACGTCACGCGAGCGACTCATGACGTCACCTGGTACACAGATACTCGCATCCGAAATATTTGGTTATAGATCTTCATGAAATAACTTTTGATTACTTGGTCAAATAGATACTTAAATGCATCGTAAATGTTAATATATAATTATATATATAGTTATATACCTAATACTGAAATCATTTATTGAATTTAGCTCATGATATTCAATAATAATTGGATTTGTGTCGACTACGATCGATTGTGTATTCTCCAACAATGATTGAAATTGAAGAACTATATAGAATAATTTCTAATATTAAAATGTATAAGAACATATAAGGTATAAGAACTATTTATCACGATAAAATCGATATGGTGAAATATATATAATTAATAGTGGTCGGCGGATTTCTTCAATTAAGGAATGAATGAAAATCATAGATCGCTAATTAACTTTATATTGTTGTTCATAATATATATACAATTTAACAAAAGGAATAAAAAAACGAACTGTATAGAATAAAGTAGCAAATAGCTGTATTCTGAAAACTAGTATTAAGCTACAGAAAAGCTAGTATTGAGCTACAGACTCAAAGTAAACAATACAAGAACCTTCAAATCGTATTCCAAGTGACGTCACCTTCTTTTTCTTTGTCGGTTTTTCTGTCGAGTGCGAGTATCCTTCTAACTATTTAATTCATGCGACAATCATTAGACAAACGTTTGAACGCCTGCATCGCAACAAATGGGCGGCAGTTTGAACACATCATTCAAACATGTAACCTAATTCCTTGTGCTCATAATTAGGGTTGAGACAATATGCACTGCATATTATGCAGTGTATGCACATAAAAATTTAGTGCATATTCGCTTGAAATATGCATTTCCATAAACTGCATATGCATTTTATAAAACGCATATGCATTTATAAAACGCATATGCAAAATATATGCATTTATAAAACGCATATACAAAATATATGCAGAAAATAATTTTAATTAAAAAAAATTAAACGTATATCAGTTAAGTAGACATTATAGATTTCCATCTATTTCTCGAAATAGGCTGTTACTAAGAAGCCCATGTATTTTTCACCAAATATTTTTTTTTTATTAATTGTAGAAATAATAAAACACTGAGATGTAGAATGAAAGTTAATATCTTTTAATTGTCAATTTTTATATATTGAAACACTTCTTATAAAGTCTGCTTCCAAGTACATTAACAAGTCATAAATATGAAGTATCTTTTATACAGGTAAAGCTCGTACAGCGCATGATCTTTAAACGGTCACCCACTAAAAAAGATCAAAATTATCCGTTCTTCTGACCATGCAAATCCTACAATGGCCCCTCAAATAATATTATTTATAATTTAACAAATATTTTATTAGTTTACCTAGTATCTAGTCAAACATTGATTATATTCAGAGGTAATACAATTTAAAACCAACACTTAACTTATTGTTTTTTCAGTAATTTTATCTTGTTAACCTTTTCCTCCACGTTTTCTTTGATTAGAAAAGTTCTATAGAAATTAAAAAGATGTGTAACTATTCTAAATTATATAGTAATATATTTTTCATTTATTTACACAAAAAAAATATTAAGATAGTAAATTAGTTATTTTTATTTTGTTTTTGGTTTAATTAACGAAATATACCATCAATGAAAACTCCCAATTACAATTGGCCTTATTTCAAAGAAATTAGAACATATAAAGCTAACCTGAACGCATATCGTTGAGCATAAAACGCTAACCTGAACGCATAAAAAGAATATTTTAAGCATAAAAGAATAAATTTTTAAGGCATAAAATGCATATATATATAAAGCATAAAAGCCTATTTATCAAGCTTAAAGCATAAAAGCCTAATTTTCATAAAGAATATTGTCACAACCCTAGTGATCACTTTTGAGATTGAGCCTCGCGCCTCAATTTGCTTTATTGTTGCTGGAATTACTGAGAATGTTGAATCTATGAACGCAAGATATATTTTCATTATTTCTATGCTCTGTAGAAGTTTTCTCTCTGATAAATATTTGGAATATTAAGAAGTAGAGTTCAACCAAGTTCCCACCTCGTTATAAACTAACCTATAATATTTAATTTTCAGAAGTAGAATAAAAATCTAGCTCGTGTTCATATTCGCCTGATGTTTATCATTTATTTATGTAGAAGTTTATCATTTGAACATCATTAATCAATTTATTTACAAACACTTTTTATATGTATATTAAATAGAAATTTCATGTGCAAATAGAAAATGCATATGCAAAATAAAAAATGCATATGCATTTTCTATTTGCATATGGAATTTCTATTTGCATATGCATTTCAAGATTTGCATATGCATTTCAAGATTTGCATATGCATTTCAAGATTTGCATATGCTTTTTCTATATGCATATGCATTTTTTCACCAATATGCAAGATATGCAAAGTCACAACCCTACTCATAATAATTAATGTTAAAAATATTTTGTTTCTTATCGCAACATTAAAAAAATGTCGATGGTACAGATACAACTTTCCTAACCTTGTAACTCTTTAACTAAGCATTTTAGACCACACCTGCATGGAATAAAAAGTGTTTATTTAGACGAATGCAACCTTATGCTAAAGTTTGGCAACAAAAGTGTCGAACACCCTGTATAGTCTATCTGAGACTTGGAGCAATATTATCCCCTCCCGTCCTTGTAGGTCTGAAAATTTTAAAAATATACGGATTAATCCTCAGTCTCAAATTAAAGTCAGTTATTTGATTATTTTAATTGTTTTGGATACACTTGTCTGTATTTGTTCAGAAGTGTTATTTTTAGTTTGTGAATTGGGATATTTTAAATGCTTCCAGTCGTATTATGTACACCCCACCCCATTTTGCTCGCAAAGAGTGTATTTTCATTCATCAGTATACACTACCAAGAGACGTTCTCTCAGAATAACTTTTCAGCAGATTCCACCTTGAAAACCACGTTTTTTAGGTCAGACATGAACTTGGTTTCCATTTTTATCATTACACTCCAGTTCAACCATTAGCTGATGTCCTCAAAGCACAAAGAAGGCAGTTTTGTCAGTGGATTCTGCACCAACCATCGAACATGTTGATAAAATCGTATGAACTGACGGCAAGATCCTTTGCCTCCATCGAAAAAATTAAAGTCCTTGAAATATCTGCGAAACAAATGATAGGACCTTCGTTGCCATTATTAATTGAATAGTTCCAATCGTTTATGCATTCCTTGACGATGATGGCAACTTGTCATAAGTTAATTGTACTTCATTCGGCATTCCTCAGATTGCTCCAGAAATTTTTTGGCCCATGATGCACATTTCTGCAACTCGTTCTTCACTTTTGTTGATGCAAGGTGGCGCTCTTGAGCTAGGGAGTCTTTTTTCAGAACCTCGAGGAGATGTGCCTCATACGATATAGGACAATTATTTTTATTAATCGTGAAAATCTACTCTTTTCCTTCTAAGTGATGCATCTATAATTATTAATGGCATTTGAAGCTTTCTAAGTGTTTCTACTATTACAAAATTACGATTCTGATGGAACACAGTGTATGATGAAAAATATTGCTTTGATGATTTTCGTTTCAATTAATGATTGAATATTATGATTAAATTAATCTTAAAGGTCCTCTCCAGGCTCCGGAAAAAAATGAGTTTATTACTTAATATTATAGAACTAAGGTCTACGATCATTATTCTGCAAACCGCATACAATTCGGTTCAGTATATATTTTATAATTTGTTTTTAAAGTTTTTTAATACTTTGTGAGCAACAATTGAGCGAATCACTAATCTGATGCTCAAGAAGAAGATTGTACACTCTTTGTTTTGATTACAAATTTGAATTTTATAAACAAACCATGCGTTTTCGGCCTTTATTTAATTATTTTAGATATTAATTGTTTCCTAAAGTATATAAACGTTTCTACTGTAAGTTCATTCAATATTATACCTTTAAACGAATATTGAATGGATTCATTAAACCTAATACCTAGTTGACAATCAAAACAAATGGTGTACATTCTTTTTCTTCAGGCTGAAATTTTCTCAAATTAGTAAGTCGGAAGTAAAATAGGTTTTGTAGAGTTTTGATTATAAAAATCTTTAAAAGCATATAAAATTAAAAATATGCTATCAAATTCAATGCAGTTTGCAGCAAAATGATGAGAAACATTGGCCTCGTTAAATAAAAAAATAAAAATATTTACTTGGAGGGGACCTTTAAAGGCTTATAGAAAAATATATACCTACTGAACTAAATTGGATGCGGTTTGCAGATTGATGATCCTAGACAATACTTCTACAATATTATATAGTAAATTAATTTTTCATTCGGAGCCTGAAAGGTCCCCTCCAAGCAAATTTTTATTTAATAGCATATTTTTAATTTTATATGCTTTTAAAGATTTTTATAATCCAAACTCTACAAAACCTACTTTACTTCCGACTTTCTAATTTTCAGTCTGATGAAGAAGAATGTACACCATTTGTTTTGATTGTCAACTAGGTATTTGGTTTAATAAATCTATTTATTATTCGTTTAAAGGTTTAAATTTGAATAAACTTATTATAGAAACGTTTATATACTCTTAGAAACAATTAATATCTTAAAAGAAGGCCCAAAACGCATTTAAAAATTTAAATTTGAAATCAAAACAAAGAGTGTACAATCTTCTTTCTCAGCGTCAGGTTGGAGATTCGCTCGATTGTTGCTCACAGAGTATCAAAAAACTTTAAAAGCATATAATGAAATATATACTGAACAAAATTGTATGCGGTTTGCGGAATAATGATCGTAGACCTTAGTTCTATAATATTATGTAATAAACTCATTTTTTTCCGTAGCCTGGAGAGGACCTTGAAGACTAATTGTGGTGATCAACTCTAGCGACGATCTAGAATCTAGATTAATGTATTTTATAGTAGCTACATATCTAGATATATAAGTTTTACATTTAGCATTTCATAAAAAAATAATTCCTAGCTGTTTTACATCATTACCTTATAGCTTATTATTGTTTATATAGCTACATCATATCATTCAATATATTTTTTCTTATCTCTTTTCAGGACATTATTTCAAAGTGTGTTTATCACGTTACCATTTGTTGTTCAACAGCTTTTGAATTCATAACATTTCTGTATCCCTGTGAAGAGTTTGTCGCGTGTGTACCTACTATTTGTGAGTGAAGTGAGTTATTAATTACCCGGCATTAGTTAACAATTTGACGTTTATTGTGAAAGTTTTATATTTGTGTGATGTATCGGTGATAAAAACAAATTTATCTATATTCATTACTGAAAATACAGTGAACAATATATATTATTTGCATAAGACAATTGTGGTAGCATAATATTTGTTGTGCCTACAGCTTCTTGAAATCTTAGTGGTAAGTTTTGATTCAATTTAAACCTTGTTCTGTTATGATTGTTTACTTGTATATTATAAGTAGTGGATTGCAAATTAAAAATTTTGCGTGCAACAGAAACGCCATGTTTCAGAGGCTCCCAAATTTAAACTATGAGGCTGAGCCAATTTTCGATTTGAATTTTGATATTTTGTTTGTGCTTAAGGGGAGTCTGCCGTCTGGGACTGCCCCTGGATGTTGAAAACATTTTTAAGAATGAAGTTATGGTTCTGAAACTTAATACATATATATAAAATTGAATTTCTAATCATTTTTGTTTCCTGTCATTTTTTGTGTTGGGACTGGACGACCGGTCACCGATAGAAAATGAGTTTTTGAATTTCGAACAAATTTTGACTATTGTCCTAAAAGTCTTAAGGTGCTTATAATTTTGAAGCTAGAGCATTGCGGTTTTTGCATTCAATTTATTATGAAATTACCTACAACCCATGTTTCAAAGTGTGGCAGGAAAGTCGCCAGTTTAGTGAGAAAATAGACCCAGGTCGCCACATTTAAGATACTTTAAAGAAGAAATTTGACTTCCTAGTGAAGATTTTACACTTGAAAATATCCTCATGCTTCATGTCTGACCAGTCTGCAGAATATGGAACATTTTTCCAAGACTCTCTGCGGGAGTTTTTGATAGAATTATAGAAATTTGAGATCTCTGCGGGAGATCTTGAATTAATTCCTATGTTACCATTAATTTAGCTGCGGGCCAGTCTGCAGAATATGTGAGATATTTGGGATAATCTCTCCGAACAATTTTGAATTAATTCCTATATTTACATTAATTTTGCTACGAACACTTTTGAATTAATCCCTATATTTACACCAGTCTGCAGAAACTGGTTGAGTGTTCGTAGAGATCTCTTAATCTGTTCGTAGCAAAATTAATGTAAATATAGGAATTACTTCAAAATTGTTCGGAGAGAATATCCCAAATATCTCACATATTCTGCAGACTGGTATTTACATTAATTTTGCTACAAACAGAATAAGAGATCTCTACGAACACTTTACCAGTTTCTGCAGACTGGGCTGCGGGAGATTTTGAATTAATTCCTATATTACCATTAATTTAGATGCGGGAGATTCTGAATCTGCTACTAAGAGTCAGAGAGTAACTGTCTCTCAAATTAAAATCTCTGCAGGAGAAGAGACTCATTCTGCAGACTGGATGTCTGATGCATATGCATCTCTTGACCAAGTAAAATAGTATGTCTCCCAGTCTGAAAAGAAAATCCTCAAATCCTGCTCTACTTTTCAGACTGGTATGTCTCCAGTCTGCAGAATGTGTCTCTTCTCCCGCAGAGATTTTTAATTGAGAGACAGTTACTCTCTGACTCTCAGTAGCATATTCAGAATCTCCCGCAGCTAAATTAATGGTACAGGTAACATAGGAATTAATTCAAGATCTCCCGCAGAGATCTCAAATTTCTAAAATTCAATCAAAAACTCCCGCAGAGAGTCTTGGAAAAATGTTCCATATTCTGCAGACTGGGTATGTCTCATAAACTTGCCATTTATCCAAGTAAAATAGTATGTCTCATAAACTCACCATTTGTCTCTCCAGCTCTCTCCAAAATTCAACAAGTTCTCTCCAAAATGATCAAATTATCATTAATTCTCTCCAAAGTAACATTGTAGCATAGGAGGAAAATAGATAAAACTCTCCATTTGCAATTGAAGGACTTAAAATAACTGTCACAAACTCGTCATTAAAATGGCGAGTTTGGACATGCTTTATTACTTGGCCATTTGTCTCTCCAGCTCTCTCCAAAATTCAACAAATTCTCTCCAAAATGATCAAATTTTCATAAATTCTCTCCAAAATAACATTGTAGCATAGGAGAAAAATAGATAAAACTCGCCATTTGCATTTGAAGGTTAAAAAAACTGTCACAAACTCGCCATTAAAATGGCGAGTTTGGACATGCTTTATTACTTGGTGACTCTTGAGACTATTTTATGAGTGATTTACTTGTTATATACATGTTTTTCAACATATTTCACCTCTGAAAAGTCGCCAATATACTGGCGACTTTGGCCATGCTTTGAAACATGGCCTACAACATCACAGTATACGATTTTTGAATTGGTTTTCAATATTTTGACTGTTTTGTGAAAAAAAATTTTAAAAAAATTTGCGACAACAAATTTGAAAATCAAAAATCGTATACTGTGATGTTATAGGTAATTTCATACCCTGTTTCAGAGGCTGGAAAATTGTAAGCCAATTTTTGAGCTAAAATTTCACTAAAATTCTGAGCCAAGCCAATTTTGCTCATATTTTGAAGGTTTCAAGCTGAAATTAACATGGAAACAGAGGAATTAATTCAAAATTTAAAGCGAATTAGACATATCTGAGATTTGACCTTTTGAAATCTAAGCCAATTAATTTAATTGGCTTTAACTGACATACTCTGTAACATGGATTTCATAAATTTCATAAATTGAAATTTGTAAACGCCTTAGGCCAAATAATAAAGCATGTTAAAATTCACCATTTTAACGTCGAGTTTGTGACAGTTATTTTGAGCCCTTGAAATGCAAATGGTGAGAAATATCTATTTTTCTCCTATGTTACAAATACAATGTTATTTTGGTTTTTGGAGAGAAATTTTGATAATTTGATCATCTTAGAGAGAAATTTGGTTATTTTTGGAGAGAGATGGTGAGACAAAAGGAGAGTTTATGGTCCATACTATTTTAATTGGGCCTTAAGGCTTTTGAATTACTAAATTTGTTGATTTTTCTTTTTGAACTACTAGAAAATCCCATTCAAAGTTTGATAATCTGACACGCTGCATCCTGCCCGTATGAAGGGTTGCGGGTAACTGAGGCATATTTCTTTGCCTGTCTTAGTGTGTTTCTCATTAGTGGCACGTTAGATACCAGATATAGCAAGATAATTAAGTATTACGAATTATAATTGGCTGAGACTGTGAGATCGTTTTTAGAGTACATATTGACTCCCTAACCCCTGCATCGCCGCTTCCTTTTCTCTCTCTCACCAGAGGAATAGAGTAACATTAGAGCTCTGATATTTTGCACACACTAGTGACTATTAGAACCAGATTGCATTAGTTGTTGCCCAAGAGCCGCCAATTCACCAAAAAGTTATTTGAAGAGCCATGAGAATATCATATCTGAGCCGTGGGATAAAAACCGCGAGCCGTGGGATAAAAACCGCGAGCCGTGGGATAAGAACTGCGCGCCGTGGGATAAGAACTGCGCGCCGTGGGATAAGAACTGCGCGCCGTGGGATATAAAATGCGAGCCGTGGGATATAAAATGCGAGCCGTGGGATATAAAATGCGAGCCGTGGGATATAAAATGCGAGCCGTGGGATATAAAATGCGAGCCGTGGGATATAAAATGCGAGCCGTGGGATATAAAATGCGAGCCGTGGGATATAAAATGCGAGCCGTGGGATATAAAATGCGAGCCGTGGGATATAAAATGCGAGCCGTGGGATATAAAATGCGAGCCGTGGGATATAAAATGCGAGCCGTGGGATATAAAATGCGAGCCGTGGGATATAAAATGCGAGCCGTGGGATATAAAATGTGAGCCGTGGGATATGAAATGCGAGCCGTGGGATATGAAATGCGAGCCGTGGGATATGAAATGCGAGCCGTGGGATAAAAACTGCGAGCCGTGGGAAATAAAGCGAGCCGTGATGGAAGGAGCAATTACTACATAGATTTAGTTACTTATAATAAACCGAGAATATTTGATGAAGTAAAAATTCACATTTGATGAGCCGCGAAGTTTTGAAACTCCATATAAATGTCTTTTAGAAGACCGCAAGTTTCGAAAAAAATTCACATAGCTAGAATGCAATCTGGTATTAGAAGGTTATAAAGCAATTATTTACACATTAAATTTTTTTCTTTAATTATGCCATTTCTCCGAGGGGCGGTCCCTTTAAAAGAACTTCTAACAATATGGAATGTTAGATTGTTATAGGTCCCATGTTTCAAAGTATGAACAAATTCGTGACTTGGGGGTGAAATGCATTGAAAAACATGTATTACTATATAGAGATTCATAAAAAACTTAGTCATATGTGGCAGATTAAACTAAATATGATCACTATACAGGATTCTACTATTCAGGATGCGGTTCACTATACAGGAGTTCAGTATAGAGGACTCCTAATTTACTGCATATATCCAACGTTATAATTAATTACATTTTTGAAAGTTAAATTGAAACAACAGTATTGGTTTCATTGGTTTATTACAATAAAATAAATCTAGAAAGGAAAATAATATATTGATGATACATAACTTATCTATTTCTTTTTATTAGAAAACTCATAAAATTCATATCTATACCTAGATAACTACATTAAATATCCTGGATAACAACATATCTATAGTTAAATCATAATCTAAATCACCATTAAATGGTTAATCAGTAGTTTTACGCTTTTTCTTCGACTGTTTGGTTTGTTTATCACACACTTTACATATTAAATTGAAGTTTTGAATCTCCTCTTCTGTCATTATTTCCACATCGCCAGTTAAACAGCTTCTGTGGAACCAACGAGCGCATTTATTGCATCCAATCCATTTCCTATCTTCATGCCAGTCCTCATCACCTAAACATCCTTGGCATGTGTTTTCGTAAGACTCCATGTCTATCTCCTCATCAGTTGAAGCAAGGTTTAGGTTATCTACTGATACAAGAAGATTTCATTTTTCGTTTTCTGCTAGCTTTTTCCACTTTCTCTCGTTTCTTTTTCTCCCTCTCTTCTTTCCGTTTCTGTTTGTCTTTCGTTTCTTGCTCCTTCTTTGCTTGTTTGACTTTCATCAAGGTATAATACTCCCCAGAAATAGCAGCTGGCACTTCAGCTTTGAATGAAATAGATTTTTTTCTAAGAATTGAATTCTCGGACAGTTTTAAGTAATCTTTAAAAGGGGGCAAATCATTAGAATCAACATTATTGGATGATAATTTTGAAGACAAAGTTGCAGAAGGTTTAATTACAGGAGAAACAAATGGTTTAGAAGTCCAATTCTTACCAGTAAAACCAAAAGATTTACTTCTTGGTTTTGTTTGTACGAATCCAGCAACTAGAGTAGCAAATGTCATACATGATGATATTTACCTAGTTATTTATACATAAATGATATCTAGCTTGATATTCATACATGATTATATTTACCTAGTTTTTTATACATGATGATATTTACCTAGTTATTCCTACATGATGATATCTACCTAGTTATTCCTACA
This sequence comes from Caprella mutica, assembly GCA_947561585.1. Taxonomy (NCBI): domain Eukaryota; kingdom Metazoa; phylum Arthropoda; class Malacostraca; order Amphipoda; family Caprellidae; genus Caprella; species Caprella mutica. Next base: position 4,482 of record CANNZV010000944.1, on the reverse strand, counting down.
TGATGATATCTACCTAGGTCCTAGTTATTCCTACATTGATATCTACCTAGTTATTCATTCATGGTGATATCTACCTAGTTATTCTTACATGGATGATTTCCAGTTAGTTATTCATACATGATTATATTTACCTAGTTTGTCTTGCATGATGATATCTACCTAGTTATTCCTACATTGATAATATCTACCTAGGTCCTAGTTATTCCTACATTGATATTTACCTAGTTATTCATTCATGGTGATATCTACCTAGTTATTCATTCATGGTGATATCTATCTAGTTATTTCTACATGATGATGTCTAACTAGTGTGTCATACATGGTGATATCTAACTAGTGTGTCATACATGGTGATATCTAACTAGTGTGTCATTCATAATTTTATCATGATATCTAACTAGTGTGTCATAAATGATGATATAAAGGTATCTTGTGTATCATACATGATGGTTTATAGGTACGTTGTTTGCCGTACACGATTGTACCTACCTATTTAGTCATACATATTCATTCAATCCACTCTAAAGAATAAAGCCATCAGTTAGATGGAAATTCCACTCAATATATTTTTAAATTATTGATCAGTTCGTCATTACATCAATTTCCTATTTTAGAATGTATTTCAATCACGTACTAATTAAATAAGGTTAAAAATCTAGTGTTACTTACGAATGTCTTATGTATGTTTTCGTATTCTTTATATACTTATCAACAAAGTATCTATTCATTTTCTATTCGTCAATAGAATAAGAAAAATTAATCTGTAGCTATAGTGTAATTCAATGATCTGTTAAATTAATCAATATTCAATATTAGTGTTCTAATATTAACCCGATCATGTATAAATTTATTTCCTTTTGCTACACTGTGTTCAGTAGCATGTTCATTTTATGATTCTATTAGCTCGTTACATTTCATTACGATGTACTCTGTCATCATTCAAGTAATTAATATGTTGATGTGAAATGCATTCTTCTGCTGACTACAATTAGTTTTTGCTGACTTGGCATAAGATGCACAATAACACAGTTAAGAGACGCAGTTGTCAGTTGAATGTAATAAGAGACCAATTCGCTTTTGTACACTGTTCTAGGTGCTCTCCACTCTATATTCTAAAAAATTCTAAAAGTGCTTTAAATTTGTGGAGCTAAGGATATAAAACATATCACAGTTAACAGAAAAGAAATTAGTCCAATAATCGCTTCGTAATTAATTATATAAGAAATATTAACTAAACCGTCAATGTCTGACATTTCGCTATATTCCTAGTTCACGTCCCTATTTCATTTAGGGACGTGAACTAGGAAGGGGTCTTTTTAAATGAATCTTTCTTTTAATTAGTTTCCTTTTTCTGATTAAAATATGTAGCACTAAAAAATATTAATTGACAGAAAATCTAGTATCTTGACTACATAGTAATATCAAAAATGAATAATTTAAATCGAAAGTCAGTAAATTAAAATATATCCTATCGTTTTGAAAAACAAATGAATTAAGATGTTTGACGTCGCTGTTTGAATATACTCGATATTGAACTGTCAGTTCGAGATTGGACTATAGTTTGATAGAGCAGCCCAACTTAGTGAACTTATCGCCAGGTAATCTACTGCAATAAGTACCAAAAATCTTAAGACAAGAGGAAGATGTGATTTTGGGACCATCTGGGTCGTATGGTGCAAAAGAAGGTAGTGTTTCTTTTAGTTTAGAATTAGGTTTTTCTGAGGATGATTTTTGAATAAATCGAAAGCTTGAAAAGAAAACGGCAGTTTTTATTATTTCTCTTGTTTTACATATCATTATACTTCATCCAATTACCCCCTTCCTATTTCACGTCCCTAAATGAAATAGGGCCGTGAACTAGGAATTTACCAACATTTCTATTGTATTGAATAGATTCAATAGAAGAACAAGGCAGTGATGCCAACTGTATTTTGTACCATCGTAAATTTAATGGTAATTAGGAATATAGGTACACTTTTAGGTATAACTACTTAAGTTTTTTAGGGTAACGGTATTTAGGTAACTGTACAGTTACTCATTTATGGTATGTCTATCAGCTTTATTATGGTTTTAAATTATTCAGTAGTATCTTGCTCTTTTTCTTTGCTTAATCGATCAGCTTTGAAACCACCCGATCAACTTAAATTACATATTGCAATATGAAAATATTGAACCAAATTTGAAACGGTTTGCAGTTTTATAACCTTAACCTTAGATCAAATGAATAGAGTAATTTACAAATTGGAGTGGAGAGAATTGTTATAACATTACTGCAGTTCTGTGATGTTTTGCTTATTTTGATACATTGACATGACATTAACTCAAATTAAGGGTGAATGTCTGTTTTTTGCTGAACGATAACAGGTTGATGATATTCCAGAAGCCTTATACCCATTTCATATGTATCCATGTATAGCGCGACGCTTTTGGAGCGTTAAAAACGCTCGTGTGACATGGCCCATAGAGAGCCCCATTATTTACCACGTGGTTATTATTCACGTATCAAACACAAATTACGTATGTGTTTTATGATACTGCAGTTAACATTTTTGTCAAAGGAACTCGTAGGCTTCATTTACTCTCACTTCATTTTCCATCCTTGAGTTCAGTCACCGGTGATGTGTTCCATTAGCCTTATATCGAGTAGCTTTTCTGTATCCATGAGCCTTGTCACCGAATGATGGTAGTTGATTTCGTTTATATTATCATTTTCTTTCTGTTTCTATAACATTCCTTGTAATTCTTTTTCTGTTATCGTCTGCGATTTATCCTACAATTGACAAATATATATCAGTTAAATATCATAACTGATCAATCGTATCTTATACAGCACTGTATTAGAATGTTAGTTTTTTTTATGAAATATATCAGTTAAAAATATTAGATTTAACAATCCACGTGATCTTCAAACACGTTCGCTTCAATAATGAAATAAAACTATTAAACTAAACCCATTAACATATCAAATGCAATCAATATTGATTGTTACTTTGTCTGATGCTATATACTAATGAGTTGTCAAACCGGTAACTCGTCACTGCTGTTCATGCTATCAAAACATTCGATAATTGAACACTTGTTTGCAATTATTAAAAGCATACTTTTACATTACTAATTTGAAGTGCACTGTGGGTGTCCGGAAAATTGCTAAAACGTAAAACTGCCAGTCGGAAAATTGCGAGTCACTTTGGTTTTATATACACATTTTATCATTTTATGATTTAACAACATTTTCATTTATAAAAAAATGACGATTGTCCTTCGTTAAGAAGTTGAGGGGTATATTATTTGCAGCAAAATTAGTCGTAATGTAGTTTTTTGTATCCGCTAGTTAGTCGTTCTGCACACTTTTTGATTGATTTTTGACGCTTTATGACCTGGCAGGGGATTTTGGGGGGCGGCACTCCCACCCTATTTACATTTATTTGATATCATATCAGAAATAAACTGATATCGGATTCGGGTGTCAAATATACATCATTTCGAGAAGATACTCTTTGTTTATTACTATTTCGAATTTTAATTTATTGACAATATTTTAACTGTGTATCGGTATAGTTCAAATTGAATTAAAGAAATAACCCACATTTTCACGAATAAATTTTTATGTATGATAATAATATTCTTTTTATTTTACTGATGTTGGCTCAGCAAAATCTATTAGGAAAATGTATCTGTTTGCATGTCCTTGCAGTAGAACACGATGTGACATTAGGAATCACTAGGCAGATCCAAGCACAAAATGTTTATGTTTGAAGGAAGTCTACCACTGCGAGTAAAGTAAACTTATATATTTATGGATATACAAGCTCCATTCCACTTTTAGCATAGTGTAAATCTAAAATTAGCCAAAATACGTATCCTTCTCGATATCTTATAGAATAGTATACTAATTCTGTAAAATGAGAAAACCAAAACAAAGATTCAAGACAAAGCGGGAGTTACAAATATTTAAATTTGAATACCTATCATTATATTCAAACACATATTACCTAAAGAAAAAAAAATGGTTTCAAAATAAGGAGACATAGAAAACATCCTCATTTAGTATATGAATTGAATGATTGCTTCCACATCACAGGTTCTGCAATGGCTGAAAGGTCTCTTCTGGTATCCTTCCCCGGTACATATTATTTTGTTCTCTATAGGACACACGAGGTAACACATCAATAGAGTGTAATAGGATACACGATGTTTTTATCAAAAAAATGTGTGCAGAGAAAGAAAATACTCATAGCTTAGCGTGCCTTATATGGAACAACAAATATAAAATTATATGCAGAAAAATCAGAGGATGCTATTTTTATGAAAGTTAACTGTCAGTTCATATCTTGTTCAATATTTGCAACTACCAAAGGAACAATTTTTTTATGAGAGAAATTTACAAACTATACCTATTTTTTCTTGGAATTCATTACTTTGTTCAATGGCAGTGACATATATTTTTACAGTGCACAGGCTGAGGCTGGAGAGGCTATATAT